>JAJSOF020000019.1:130469168-130879168 GCA_025594305.2 Periplaneta americana | reverse complement strand
TGAGAAAAGTGAAAATGCATTATTTTGACTTAGTTCCTTTAACATTGGAGGATTCATCTATAGGCATCCCAGTAGAAGATGAAATGATATATCAGGCTTTCATTTCAAAACTTCCCACTCTAAATAACTATTTAATTTCGACAAAAAGAACCACGCTAATTTAGGTATTGAAATGAAAGTTTAAAACCAGGATGTTACTTGCATTTCAGGTTTATCGCCCTCAAATCTCCAGCCCCCTTTGTAATTTAAAACGGCACCCCTTCATTTTGATACTTGATTTAAAATAGTATTCAATTGTTTATACATCTCATTCGTTTCACATCTTTTGTTTTCTATCGTCGCCTGGCAACCTGGATTGTTGTTATTGTTGATTAGAGTTGAAGAGAATAAAATTACACAAAATAATGTTGATTGTCATTTCAGATAGTAACACAAACTGATATTAAGGAATATTATGGTTGTGTATTATAAACGTATTCTTTAAAAAATTTAAAACGGGATAAAGGATAATAAAAGCCTAGGTTTGGATTTACGTTACTTATGTATGGTTTTAACATTATGGCAATGCTATGTAGAGGGGTTCCGAAATAGGCTGTATTACTGTACAGCTAACAATGGATCACATTTTGAACATTTAATTTAGTAAATTTAATTTATTAAATTCATAATCATTGTTGTGATTATTTGAAGTTTTCCTACAACAAATTTCTTGATTTTCGTGATGACATTATCGAAAGGGAAAGAATTGATATGATTCTTCATTCTGGTGGGTTAAGGTACAGAAATGTTGCAAGGTGCAGATAAAATAATGGTTTGGTGTGGAATTTGGGGAAATTGTATTGTTGGACCGTATTTTATTGAGGAGAACCTGAGTGCCATTTCTTATTTGAACATGTTGCAAGAAAACATCTTTCCTGATTTACTAAACGGAGAAGGTGAATTCCCATCTTTTTTCAACAAGATGGCGCTCCACTCCACTATCATCTTACTGTTCGAAACTATCTGGACGAACAGTTCCCTGGACAATGGATTGGTCGGCGTGGACCAGTAGAATGGCCGGCCAGGTCTCCAGATTTATAACACCCCTTGATTTTTTTTCTTTTGGGGTTACATAAAGAGCTGGTATATGAAGAGAAAATTGAGAATATGGAACATTTAAGGAACCGTATTATTGAAGCCTGTGCTAAAGTCACTTCTGAAATGCTACAAAATGTTCTCTCTGACTACAAAATCTGTGCATCGTCGAAAATGGACAACATATTGAGCACATTTTGTAGAATTTTCTTTTTGTGTCATTGTGACAGTTATCATTTAATGAATTGAAAACGATTAGAGATATCTTAAAACAGATTGCACCATTGTTAACGCATTGAAACTGTCACAGGTTAACCAAACAGTAAAGCAGGAAAAGTTAATTACCAGAATTGCATAAAAATACCTTTTCTAAACCCTCCTTAGTACTGTACCATGTTACAAAATATCTGTAGATGCAGTAACTAATGTTTGTGTCATTAAGACAGTTATCTTTAAATAATTTGAAAATGATTAGAGATATCTGAAAACAGGTTGCACCATTGTTAATGCATTGAAACTGTTACAGGTTAACCAAACAGTAGCAGGAAAAGTTAATTACCAGAATTGCATTAAAATACCTTCTTCAAACCCTCCTTAGTACTGTACCATGTTACAAAATATCTGTAGATGCAGTAACTAATGTTTGTGTCATTATGACAGTTATCTTTAAATAATTTGAAAACGATTAGAGATATCTGAAAACAGATTGCACCATTGTTAATGCATTGAAACTGTCACAGATTAACCAAACAGTAGCAGGAAAAGTTAATTACCAGAATTGCATAAAAATACCTTTTCTAAACCCTCCTTAGTACTGTACCATGTTACAAAATATCTGTAGATGCAGTAACTAATGTTTGTGTCATTATGACAGTTATCTTTAAATAATTTGAAAACGATTAGAGATATCTGAAAACAGGTTGCACCATTGTTAATGCATTGAAACTGTCACAGATTAACCAAACAGTGGCAGGAAAAGTTAATTACCAGAATTGCATAAAAATACCTTTTCTAAACCCTCCTTAGTACTGTACCATGTTACAAAATATCTGTAGATGCAGTAACTAATGTTTGTGTCTTTATGACAATTATCTTTAAGTAACTTGAAAACGACTAGAGATATCTGAAAACAGATGCACCATTGTTAATGCATTGAAACAGTAGCAGGAAAAGTTAATTACCAGAATTGTATAAAAAATACCTTTTCCAAAGCCTCCTTAGTACTGTACCATGTTACAAAATATCTGTAGATGCAGTAACTAATGTTTGTGTCATTATGACAATTATCTTTAAATAACTTTAAAATGATTAGAGGATATCTCAAAACGGATTGCACCATTTTTTTTTTCAGAAAATTTCACATAATTTTCAGCATCTACATGACCCCTTTTTCATTTAAAATTTCAAAGTTGAATCCAAAATGGCGGCTTTTGAGATAGCTGAGGGCTAGAATCGAATGTGTCACTGGTCTTACAAATATAGGTAATACCTAAAGTAATGAAAATCAAGCATATGGAAGGTATTTATTTGGTTCCATACTTTTGATTCATTCTGTATATGTCATGTCTATATTAATCGATTTCTGCTCATTTTCATATAACTGCAAAAACAAGCGTTAATTTTGTGTATTTGCTTCATAATGACATGATCTTTAAGTAAATCTTGATCCTGGATTAATTTTATCTCGTCACGATGATGGAGGCGCAATTTAATTTCAGGTAGAAATAAGAAAAGCCTCGAGTAAACAAATGAAAGAAGATTCATCGTTACGGTAACGAAATAAGACCTGCAATACCTAATAAATGTTTCATTCATTTAGAAATGTGTACGCTCAGTCTTTGCATTGTTTACTCACCTTGGTTACAGAGATCATGTCTAAGAGTCATGCATAACAAATATTACATCAAAAACTTTTATCTCCCATTGCACAGGGCAGAAAAATAAAGATCGCATAGATGATAAAATTTTAGCGTCTTATAATTACATATTCGGTTTCAACCGCCTTTAATATCAGAAAAAAAAATACGAAATTAGCAGTTGCTGAAAACAATGAGGACATTTTCACATGTAAAGAAACATTTCTTTTATTTTTAATTGTGGGTACGTTGAACTACAGTTCATCCAGTGAAAATTTGGTGGTGCAATGTCAGGGACACCTACCACCTATGAGAATCTAGTATTGGTCGAAAGAAAATGCCAAAACATGTGACGATGAAGAAAAAGTAAAATTTACTATCTCTCAACATAAATTTTTACACTTCATTAACAATACTTTCAACACTTGCGTAGTCCAGCTCTATGGAGTAACGGTTAGCCAGCCTGACTGTGAAACGAGAGGGCCCGGGTTCAAACCCTGGTTGGGACAAGTTACCTGGTTGACATTTTCTACCCATTAAGAGAAAATGGTGAAACACTTTCATCTCACTCAGATGCTAGATAACCAGAGCAGTTGATAATGAGTCGTAAAATAACCAAATAAAAACACTTCTATACAATAAAATCATATAATAAAATGTTACTTACTTACAAATAGCCTTTATATAACCCGGAGGTTCATTGCCGCCCTCACATAAGCCCGCCATCGGTTCCTATCCTGAGCAAGATTAATCCAGTCCCTACCATCAAATCCCACCTCCCTCATATTCATTTTAATATTATCCTCCCATCTACGTCTCGGCCTCCCCAAAGGTCATTTTTTCTCAGGTCTTCTAACTAACACTCTATATGCATTTCTGGATTCGCCCATAGGCCTACGTCCTAATGCCGTGCCCATCTCAAACGTCTGGATTTAATGTTCCTAATTATGTCAGATGAAGAATACAATGCTTGCAGATCTGCGTTGTGTAACTTTCTCCATTCCCCTGTAATTTCATCCCTTTTAGCCCCAATTTTTTTCTAAACACCTTACTCTCGAACACCCTCAACCTCTGTTCCTTTCTCAAAGTGAGAGTTCAAGTTTCACAACCATACAGAACAACCGGTAATATAACTGTTTTATAAATTCTAACTTTAATTCCATGAAAATTTTAGAATCTGTTTTCTCACATTTTTTTCAGCACATTTCGTCAGGTTCGAAGTAGGAACATGACATTTTTACTGCACTTTCTGTGTATTGTATGGTTAACAAAACAGCATATGGGTTTTATGATTAAGTGAATACTTTTTTAAATAAGAAATAAAATAATTTTAGTAACAAGAAAAATGTATATTTTTACGTATGCAGTTGTTATACAATTTTTTCCGCCTTTTGTAGTAAAGATATAGGAAAACTAATGCGTGATGTTTTTTTCTAATATACCACAGGTCTTGAAAAACAATTTCAAACATTTTGCTGAAAAATTGAGCGACACGTCATTTCGTTTTGAATTACGCAAATTTTGCGAAATGTTTTTTATTAACTCAGAAACTAATTTGAATAATTTCGAGGGAAAAATTGTTTCGGGGCCGGGTATCGAACCCGGGACCTTTGGTTAAACGTACCAACGATCTCCCAACTGTTCGTTAACAGAAAACCACAATTTAAGTCACACAGAGTTAGTGTGCACTCAATGTTGGTTGCTTGACGGTTGTCAGCCCACTTTGAGGTCTGTGGATATAGAGGGAAGAATTGGATCGGTGTCTGGTACAGTTCCGGGTAGCTTAGTTGGGAGAGCGTTGGTACGTTTAACCAAAGGTCCCGGGTTCGATACCCGGCCCCGGAACAATTTTTCCCTCGAAATTATTCAAATCAACTTTACAGGGAGTTATACCTGAAAGCTTGATTTGCAGAAACTAATTCACTCACAGAAATGAAACTTCACCACATCATTATCTACCACACCGTGATTATGTGTACAAAAAATCAAGGACGTAGCTCGGAAAATATACAAAATAGAAATTTCACCCATCATCCCCCTTAAGACAAACGGTTATGTTTTAAGAATGAATTTTAGGGGTACGTTACTTTTATAGAATTTTGTAGGCAAAATTTTCAAATGCAACGAAGTAGAAAATTATTAAAGTCACGGCAAATTGCAAACGAAGTTCAGTACCGTTTTAAAATCCTGTCCATCAGAGATTTAAAAATGGCGTCAGAACAATAGACACGTCTACAAATACGCGTTAAATTCTATGTACTGGTAATGTAGATTATTTTTCATACACCACATCAAAGAGTATTTCAAAGGATTTTTTTTTTAATTTACTGATTTTTCATCCTATTTAATTATCCTTCCCCCTTAATAAATCTTCAGATTTGAGAGTAATGATAGAATTTCATAATTTAACAATTTCTGCAAGATATGAATAAACAAGGACAAAATTGCTTTTAATGTGAAACATAATAAGGTTCTCTCGATATTGCTACAAACCTTTGTAATAATCAAACGAAATTTACTGCAATTACAGGCCAAGGACAGATGCGTACTTGTTTTGGTACCGGGTACGTAGGCTATTTCAGTATGAAGGAATTGCGAAACTTTTAGCTTCATTATGGAAAATGCTTGCAAAATCATTGTCATGTAGAAGCCGTCTTTGCAGCTCAGTGGATAAAGCGCTACCTAGGACAACCTCCTCACGCTGATGGACACATTTCCCAATCCATTTTTCCCAAGGGAGGCCGAGATGTAGATGGGAGGATAATATTAAAATGGATTTGAGGGAGGTGGGATATGATGATAGAGACTGGATTAATTTGCACAGGATAGAGACCAATGGCGGGCTTATATGAGGGCGGCAATGAACCTTCGGGTTCGTTAAAGCCATTTGTAAGTAAGTAAACAGATAGAGTGGAATTTGACATTCAAAAGTGGGGTTAGAAGGGTGTGAAGGATTGGAACAGGCAATTTACCTAATCAGCAATGATTTTGAACTTTCTCCTCCAAGACTAGGGTTACCAACTTTAGAGGACGGAAATTCAGGACACCTTACTTACTTACTAACTTACTTACTTACTTACTTACTTACTGGCTTTTAAGGAACCCGGAGGTTCATTGCCGCCCTCACATAAGCCCGCCATTGGTCTCTATCCTGATCAAGATTAATCGAGTCTCTATTATCATATCCCACATCCCTCAAATCCATTTTAATGTTATCTTCCCATCTACGTCTCGGCTTCCCCGAAGATCTTTTTCCCTCCGGCCTCCCAATTCCGAGGCTTATTTGAAGGTTTCGTAACAAGCTGTTTTTTACGGTGATGGGTTGTTAATAATAATAATAATAATAATAATAATAATAATAATAATAATAATGATTTATTTTAGCTGGCAGAGTTAAGGACGTAAGGCCTTCTCTTCCAGCAAAAAGTGTATATACATATGCATGAACTTACAAAGAATTCAAAAATTTGATTTAGATGAGAGTTACATGTATACAAGAGATTATTTACGAATTAAACAACAAAATACTATGAACTATTAATTAAACACTGAAATAAACTGTGTAGCAGAATTAAGCTAAAATACATAGAATGTTAATACATTTCAAATTATATTAGATAATACAAAGAGATTATTATGAGACAATTTTGAAAATACAGCACTATCAGGATGATGTCTAAAGAAAGAAGTAACAATGTAGTCAGTTATAGTTTAAATCAGTAAGATTGGAGTTTTAGCAAGTGGCTTACAAATAATATTATTTATCCATGACCATAACGAAAAACATGCCTTTACTAAATACTTTTGCGTGTGTAAAGTAGGCTTTTATTCAACATTACTTTATTTCACTAGTGAGATAAAGACTTTACCTCACAGTTTGAACTTTATCTCACAGTTCATTAGTATTTTCCTAGTACCCGGGTACACACGTATACTTTTCCATTGAACTATTACTCAAGAAGTTAATATATTAGTTACTAGATGTCACTACCTCTACTTCCTTATTACCATTTCTTAAATATACATACACTCAATCTCCTTCTCTTTTCTCTATCTGCTACGTCGTAATTTGTACATTACATCCATATCTAATATGCATCTTTTTAAAATTTTGTAATAATTTACCTTTTTGGGATGCGAGGAGACTTGAACCTACGAAGTTGGGTTTATAGGATTTTAAAATAACACGCGTTTGCCAACTGAGCTAAACAGACATGATGATTAATTAAGTTTTAATATTCCTCTTAAATTTACAGAAGTAAAATGTGAAATTATTTTAATCACATTAGTTCCGTGAACACTTCTAAATAATCCCTGAAACTTCAAAAAGACGAAAATACACGTTTAAAGTAAAAAATATATATATTAAAATTATATAATTAATTATAATTTGTTATTTACCCAACCCTTAGATACCATTCTTTACTAATCATGGCCTCCTACATCATGACCTACCTAGTAACGTATTGATTCTAAAATCCATGCCATGGTATGTGATTACATGAGGACTTATTTTCAACATATTTTCTTTTATAAAACATAATTTTTCGTTATGGTCATGGATAAAATTACGTATGGTACTTGTGAGCGTGATCTTTATTGCACTCGGCTGACGCCTCGTGCTTAAATCTTTCCACTCGTGCAATAAAGATGCACTTACCTCACAAGTACCATAAATAACTATTTCACACTGTTTAACGATTTAGGAAACACCCTGTGAGTCCAGTCATGGGCCCCTTGTTTTCATATCAATTTCTGCGTCCTTATTCTCGACTTTCGCCGGTGCAAGGCGTTGCTTGCTCTCGAGCAGGATTCTCTGTGCAACAGAATTCCTAATTGAACTGCAGCCTGTGCCATCCTACTTCTGCGGGGGAAGATACACACTAAGGTCACTAACCTCAGTTAAACGTGGATAATTATGAACTGACATTCCTGGGGAAAGTGTGACTGGGTCATTGCTCCTGTAGTTTGCTTCCAAGGTAACTTTTAATATTCTTGTGATAAGGATATGACATAACTCGCGACTTTGTCATCTATTATCCGAAAACGAAGTTTTGTTAAGTTTACAGCTAAGCTTAACTTACGTCGATATGATTTCATCTAGCTATTCTGTGTCACCATTTCTTAAATTGAAGTAAAATTTTACATGCCCGGTGTTATTCTGCTGTATCTGAGGACAATGAACGTTTCAAACCAACCGAAAGTACGACAGATCACATGTATGGTCGCTTAACAGGTTGCCAAGTTGTGGCAGCATAATTCAAATTCACAGTTTCTCTCTCTCTCTTTTTTTTTTTTTGCACTGTAAGCTAAACGTAAAATAAATGTAAGCAAATATGAAATATCAAGATCTTCTTCCTCCATTTCATCGCAATTTACGCTTGTCTGTACCAAATAAGAGTTTAATTATTTATTTATTTATTTACTTATTTACTTACTTATTTACTTCTTTATTTACTTAGTTACTTAATTTTTATTAATTTATTTATTTAAATTTTTTATTTATTTATTTACATTTCTATGTATTTATTTAGTTAGTTTAGTTAGTTAGCTATTTATTAATTTAGTGAATTATTTAGTGGGTGTTCCTCAGGGCTCTGTTCTGGGCCCTGTATTGTTTCTTTTATATGTAAACGATTTACCCATGTATGTAAGAAATCATTTTATGTGCATGTATGCTGATGATACTTCTGTCATTGTAAAAGATGGAGAGGAACTGGATTTAGAGACAACCTGTTGTGACCTGTTAAAAGATCTCAAAACATGGTTTGATAGCAATCTGCTTCACTTAAATGTTAATAAGACCGGATATATTTACTTTCACAATTCTCAAAAGAGAAATTTGAAGGACATCAATATTTCTATTCAAGATCAATACTTATGTAAATGGGAAACTACTAAATTCTTGGGCGTTACATTTGATGATTGTCTTGGAGACCCCATTGCACAAGTTTAATTTCTAAGCTCAATAGCATTTGTTATCAAATCAGAATTTTGAGGACGATAATAAATCACGATGTTTTAATGTCTTATTATTTCGCACACGTCGAGTCAAGGCTTTCATATGGTATTTGTTTTTGGGGATCTGGAACCATGCTGAATGATATATTTATTGCTCAAAAGCGTATTGTCAGATGCATAGCGGGCGTTGACAGTAGGACCTCTTGTAGGGAACATTTTTACAATATAATATTCTTACTGTTTATGGTTTATACATTTTTAATGTTTTACTACTAATTTATAAAAATCTGTCTGATTTTCAACAAAATTGTGATTTCCATACCTACGACACTCGTAACAATAAATAGTTTAACTATTCCAGTTCACCACCTTACAAACACTAGTAGAACATATATGGTCTTTGGTATTAAAATATACAACAGTTTGCCTGATGACATCAAATATACAAAAATTCTCTGAAATTTAAGAATTATATAAAAACGAAATTAATAAAATTGTGTCCCTACAGTCTTGAGGATGCACGCATGGGCCGTTGAAATGAATAATGTTTTTTTTTTTTATATTTGACTTATTTTACATTAAATTGTAATTGTATATATTTGACCATGTCTATGCATACATTATGCCATCGACAATAAAGTTCTATCTATCTATCTATCTATCTATCTATCTATCTATCTATCTATCTATCTATCTATCTATCTATCTATCTATCTATCTATCTATCTATCTATCTATCTATCTATCTATCTATCTATCTATCTATCTATCTATCTATCTATCTATCTATCTATCTATCTATCTATCTATCTATCTATCTATCTATCTATCTATCTATCTATCTATCTATCTATCTATCTATCTATCTATCTATCTATCTATCCTATCTATCTGCCTATCTATCTATCCTATCTATCTATCTATCTATCTATCCTGCCTGCCTGCCTATCTATCCTATCTATCTATCCCATCCTGCCTGCATCTCTATCTATCCTATCCTATCCTATCCTATCTATCTATCTATCCTATCTATCTATCTATCCTGCCTATCTATCCTGCCTATCCTATCTATCTATCTATCCTCCTATCCTATCTATCTATCTATCTATCTATCTACCTACCTACCTATCCTATCCTATCCTACCTACCTACCTATCTATCTATCTACCTATCTATCTATCTATCTATCTATCTATCTATCTATCTATCTATTTATATTCATTTTTATTTATTTCTTTATTTACTTACTTATTTACTTATTTATTTACTTACTTAAATATTTACTTATTTATTTACTTAGTTACTTAATTTTTATTCATTTAATCAATCTTTTTATTTGTTTACATTTTTTATTTATTTATTTAAATCTATTTCTATTTATTTATTTATTTAGTTTAGTTAGTTAGCTATTTATTAATTTAGTGAATTATTTATTTATTTATATTTATTTTATTTATTTCTTTATTTACTTATTTACTTACTTATTTACTTATTTATTTACTTACTTAATTATTTACTTATTTATTTACTTAGTTATCTTAATTTTTATTCATTTAATCAATTTTTTATTTGTTTACATTTTTTATTTATTTATTTAAATTTCTATTTATTTATTTAGTTAGTTTAGTTAGTTAGCTATTTATTAATTTAGTGAATTATTTATTTATTTATTTATTTATATTTATTTTTATTTATTTCTTTATTTACTTATTTACTTACTTATTTACTTATTTATTTACTTATTTATTTACTTAGTTACTATTTATTAATTTAGTGAATTATTTATTTATTTATTTATATTTATTTTTATTTAATTTACTTTTTTATTCATTTAATCAATTTTTATTTGTTTACATTTTTTTTACATTTTTATTTATTTAAATTTCTATTTATTTATTTAGTTACTTTAGTTAGTTAGCTATTTATTAATTTAGTGAATTATTTATTTATTTATTTATATTTAGTTTTATTTATTTCTTTATTTACTTATTTATTTACTTATTTATTTACTTACTTAATTATTTACTTATTTATTTACTTAGTTACTTAATTTTTATTCATTTAATCAATTTTTTATTTGTTTACATTTTTTATTTATTTATTTAAATTTCTATTTATTTATTAAGTTAGTTTAGTTAGTTAGCTATTTATTAATTTAGTGAATTATTTATTTATTTATATTTATTTTTATTTATTTCTTTATTTACTTATTTACTTACTTATTTACTTATTTATTTACTTAATTATTTACTTATTTATTTACTTAGTTACTTAATTTTTATTCATTAATCAATTTTTATTTGTTTACATTTTTTATTTATTTATTTAAATTTCTATTTATTTATTTAGTTAGTTTAGTTAGTTAGCTATTTATTAATTTAGTGAATTATTTATTTATTCACTAGACGTACCTGTGCGCTCCGCTGCACCCGTTAGAAATAAATATAAAGTAATTACATAATTAAAATAGGACATTTGATCCAGGAACATTCGTCTTTGATAGAAGGATAAATCGTTTAATATGTTACTTAATTTAAATTGTATTTAAAATATTAAAATGCGATCATTTTGATCCAGAGACCACTCATTTGGTGCAATGACAATTCCTTTAACATGTTTCTTAATTGTTATTACCAATTATTTTTGGAAAAGCGAAAATTATCAGAAAAATTTTGGCTACAGATTTATTATTATATTATATTATGTTATATTATATTATATATTATATTATATTATATTATATTATATTATATTATATTATATTATATTATATTATATTATGCATATGTGTTGATAACGGATGTACTCTAATTAGAAAGTTTTTAATTTGTTGTGGGAGCTCTTGAATCTCAGGAGGAACAACTTTTACAACAGCGCAACATAATCTGCTTGGCTCATTACACAATTTTTTTGCATTGCATTTATTGCATATGTATTTTATGTATTTTAACACGATTCAATTGAACATAGTTAAAATTTGAATTATACAATAATGGATTGCTAAGCTAACGTACTATTACTGCATACTAAATCAATGCACTCTCGTTGTTCGTTAATTCTCTGAGATAAAAATGAATATGTTCATAAACATTATTTTAAGAAATACAGGAAATGAATATACAGAATAACCTATCAAGTTTTCTGTGCATATGAAGCTATTTTAATCTTACCTGTCCTCAATTCACTCACAAGTTACTGTAATAACATTATAGCATTATGTCCATCCAGAGAAACTACACTTTCCAATGGTGAAATAATAATTAATTATACAAATCGGTTAATTTAGCTTCTGATATTACTTCATACAAACACAGAAACATTGTCTGTAGGCTATGTTTGATAGCTTTCGATTGTTGTGTCCAAGGCCCCTTATAGACGAAGTCATTTGTTTTTTATTTCAATACACCGCCTTAGATGGCAGTTATTTTAATTTTAAAACTCATTTATCTCATTAAATATCAGTCCTATCAAACTTTTTCAAGGAATAAACCTTATCGCAAATTATTTTTAAAGAAACTTTTGTTATGTAACATTTTTCATAAAAATCAATAATCAGCGAGATATTTCGATTTATTTAATTCAGGCCCCCTTATAACCCCCCTTTTAAATAATGTATTTTGAATGCCATATAGCCTAAAATCTAAGGTACAACGAACTTAATTTATATTCCAATTTTCATCGAAATTCGCTCAGCCATTATCGCGTGAAAAGGTAACAAACATACAGACAGACAGACAGACATACAAAGAAAAATTTCAAAAAAGCGATTTTCGGTTTGAGGGTGGTTAAATATATATGTTAGGACCAATTATTTTTGGAAAATCGAAAATTACCAGAAACATTTCGGCTACAGATTTATTATTAGTATAGATTTATGTATTTATTTATTTATATTTATTTTTATTTATTTATTTACTTACTTATTTACTTATTTATTTAATTACTTATTTACTTATATATTTACTTAGTTACTTAATTTTTATTTATTTAATTCTTTTTAGGCTATTTATTTAAATTTTTTATGTATGTATATAAATTTTTTTTTTATTTATTTATTTAAATTTTTATTTATTTATTTATTTAGTTCAGTTAGTTAGCTATTTATTAATTTTGTGAATTAGTTATTTATTTATATATGTATTTATTTATACATATATTTATTTTTATTTATTTATTTACTTATTTACTTATTTATTTACCTATTTATTTACTTATTTATTTACTTACTTAATTTTTATTTATTTAATTTTTATTTATTTAAATTATTTATTTATTTATTTATTTATTTATTTATTTATTTATTTAAATTTTATTTATTTATTCATTTAGTTTAGTTAGTTAGCTATTTATTTATTTAGTGAATTATTTATTTATTTATTTAGTGAGTTAGTGACTTATATAGTTATTTATTTATTCATTCATTTATTTTTTATTTATTTAGTTATTTATTTATTTATTCTTTATGTATTTATTTATTTGTTTGTTTGTTTGTTTATTACATCCCTCAAAATATTAGACCCTTTTTAACACCCTATATAGCACCAATCTCTTCTTTAAACCTTGTTGTTTCTTCCAACACTTTTATGGAAGCATAAAATTGGCATATTCTACTTGCCGAAGTCGTAAACAGAGCTAGAAAGTTGGTACAAAAACTGTTAAATTGTGTGAGCTTGCACTATATCTCTAGGAATGAAAAGTAGTAGCGCATCTTTCAATGTCAGTGAACCAGAACGACAAACAAGTAGTACAGCTTGGTGATAAACAAACATGTGCTCCAAACGTCCACGGCCTTAGAACAAGAAAATAATAAACGAATAATATTTAAAAAAAAAACAATAATTTGTAATTATAAACTTCGTAATTCCTAATCTAAAATAATTTATCCATACATATAAAAATAACATACAAAGTATATAATTATGATCCTAGCCTCATTGTTTCAAATAACAATGAACATTTTCATTTTATCAAAGAAATACTCCTTTTATGTTCAGAAAAAGAAATAATATTTGTACCCTGAAAATATTCGTTTTACGCCACAAGACGTCAACATTTAACGAAGAATAATCCAGGAAAAAATAAACGTGTTACACACTCCTGTTTGCATAATTATTTAATAACAGATGAATTTACTTTTTGGAATCATGCATAATATTTACATTATGTAATTAATACAATATTAACAAAATAGCTCACTTTGTTCAGAACCTAAAATATTAATACAAATTAACAATATTCTTCAAACTATTCACGACTCTACACAGCTCCACAGAATGATACTATGCGTTGTTTATGTGAACTGCGTATCGTCTGTAGCGAGCGAAAGCAGGGTGAGGTGTGGGTGACATCTATACTCCTCGCTGTACTCAACTGAAATCTACTGTTCTGGTACGAACTTCCTACCTATGGTCATAAATTTCCATTCCCATTTTATGAAAACTTTCATACCTCTTCTTTAACCCTTAAATTGACAAAGGATCCTATAGGATACAACAGGTTAATAGGCTATTTGCTATAATTTTAATAGAATATAAAAAAATGGTAGGAATATTTAACCAAAATTTCACAATATTATAATATTGTACAACATATAAAATAGGCCTATGGACATTACGATAGTTGTTTTCTTTACGGTCCGACACGGTTTAATAAACTAGTGTGAGAAATGAAGTTCTGCTATTTTATATTGCTTAAATAGGGATTTAGTGACCTTTTTAGCACCCCATAGTGACAAAACTTAATCTTTCTTTGTTCATAATGAGAAATCTAGCGACTTTACAACTACTTTTTGGCGACTTTCCGTATTACACTCTGTTGGAGACACTGTTTTTTTTTTTTTTTTTTTGCAATGTAAATAATGGCGGACAATAAGAAGGTTGACTGTTCTTTGTTATCATGTTATGGTGTTTGATACTGCTAAACATAATAAAGCTTTATAAAACGACAATTTTCGTTTAGTAATACAATTAATAGAAAAATTTATGAATTTACCTATCATATCCATTAATAATTAATGATTGTTATAAACGTAATATAATTATAGGTTGTTATATGATACTGCTGAACACGATAGAGCCTTATAAAATATAAGTTTGTTTGTGTATTAAGGCAAGAAATTGAAAGAAATATATATAAATGTTCCTATCATATCTATTAATATTAATAATAATGGATATTTTATTTGCACAATCTGTCACTCGTATATTTCAAACAGAAAAGAAATAACTGAACTTTGGATCATCTAACTTAATCGGAGAAATTTCTTCAGTCAAAGTTGACTTTAGTTTGAGACAAATTAATCTCAGATTAGACTTTATACAACACAAACTTCCAAGTTCAGCTGAAACAAGGATCAATTTAACCTCTGATCTAAGATTAAATGGTTTATACAATCGGGCCTAAATGTTTATATTGAAATACGTTCGTCAAATAACCGGGTGGCTCAGCTATGTTGCCGGCAACTGGAGTCAAAAAGAGAGGATACGGGTAGGCTCATGTCTCATTCATGCCAGCTCTCTCCTGAATGAAACTGCCTAACAGTTAACACGACACAAGACCCCTGTGAGCATACTGTATGAATGCAAATAAGCGAGTTAGATTCCGTGAATTGACTGGTTGGCGCCAGTTTCTTGCGGACCGATGCAGATACCTTTTGACATCTCTGCGTGTAACACAAACGTAATGTTGTCCTATTGTAAACAGCAGAAAGAGAACCATGCCACTTAGGCTCAAATATTACTTGAACTAACGGAAGAACGGAAAATTGTATTTCTTTTGTCAATTATATTTAGTACCAGTATTCAAATTATTAATCTTAATATTTGTACTTACATCTCTACTCCGTTCTACGGATTTTCACCTTCATTTAAATAGTCCAGCGCTCTGGAGTAACGGTTAACGTGCCTGACCGTGAAACAAGGAGGCCTGGGTTCAAATCCTGGTTGGGACGAGTTACCTTGTTGATGTTTTTATATGGTTTTTCCTCAAGCCATTAAGAGCAAATGCTGGGAAACTTTCGGCTTCGAACTCAGGACTCATTTCGCTGGCATTATCACCTTCATCTCGCTAAAAAGCTAGATATAAACATCGCAGTTGATAAAGCGTCGTAAAATAAACCAATTAAAATCTAAGTATATTATAAGTGTTGTCGGAAAAATTCACCATTAAAATGGGACACACTCACGGACAGGAGAACGCGAATTCGATTATGCGCACTGTTCAAAACATACAGAGGTGAGCCTGCCTGGAGAGAAATAAAAAATAGGTTGCAGCCGCCAAATTACTCTTCAAGGAACGACCACTCATATAAATTGAGGGAAAGAAGGCAGAGGACGGACACTGGAAAGTTTTCTTTTCTCAATCGTACTATCAGGGACTGGAATGCTTTACCTGCCGACTTACTAAAGGCTTTACCAACAACCAAAAATGCTTTCAAAATAGGCTTAAAGACTTTACTAATAGACTGTAATTATACACAGTATTTAAAGGGTGTAAATGATATGTTGTTATTGAAGTGTTGTATCAGTGAAGAATTATGTTGTGTCATTGAAGTGTGTTGTATCAGTGAAGAAGTATGTCGTGTCAGTGAAGTGTGCTGTGTAAGTGAAACGTGTTCCTGTCAGTGAAGCTTTATAGTTTATAGTGGCAGTGCAAAGTATTTGAACAGTGAAATGTTTTTGAAGTGTTAGTGAAATCAGGATAGAATCAGTGAAATGTGTTGTAGTTCCAGTGCAGTGAGTGAGTTGACAGCGAAATGAGTGTAATTTGAAAGATACTTGTGCAGATATGAACATATACTCGTGGGTTTTAGTTCGATCTTAGTTTTAAGATACAAATTAGAATATTTCAAATGTTATTTTAAGTGATCGTTTCATTTAATTTAGTATATTCCCTGTTGTTGTTGTTATTATTATTATTATTATTATTATTATTATTATTAGTATTAATTATTAGTATTATTATTAATTGTATTTTTAATTAATAAGTTTATTATTGTCATTATTGAGTGTAATTAGTTACCACTGCCACCGGGTATATACCCTTTGCAGTGTGAATAAATACATACATACAACATCTTAGGTTATTTAGCGTCTGAATGAGACGAAGGTGATAATGCCGGTGAAATGAGTCCGGGGTCCAGCACCGACAGTTACCCAGCATTTGCTCGTATTGGGTTGAGGGAAAACCCCGGAAAAACCTCAACCAGGTAACTTGTCCCGAGAATTTTACTTATGAGATTTCTAACTTCAATTTTTATATCATTTTGCTTCCTTTCAAATCATCTCTTAAGATGTGCTCATAATTTAATTATTTTATAGTTGGGAATATAACCTCCAAGACTATATTGCTATATTGCTCCAGGTGTGTTCAAAATGTTGGACTTGACATGTTGTCTAGTGTTCCTAGACGTCCCGTAAAATACAGGATCGACCCGTTTTTTGCTAATGCGTACCGTTGTCCCGAGAAAAATCTTCGGGACAGCTTTCCGTCCCGTATTTCAGAGTTATAAACTGAGAAAAAACGGAAAAGTTACAATGTCTATTCTATATTACAAACTAGCTGAAAGCACCCGGCGTTGCCCGAGTTGTTCTTTTTGCTTCTTTTTTTTTTTTAACTAAACTGGTCGTACCAAAGAATCAATATATACATATATCATTTAATTTATATTGGAAGATTTTTTTACCCTTGACTTCTGCATGCCTATTTTTTTAATAGGACTTGAGAAACTATATCTCACAAATTCACAACATATTAGGCCTATATTAATTCTTATTTCATACACAGAATACAGATACAATATAAACTCGCAATAAGTCATTTTTTAAATTAGAGACTAATATTTTGAGAAACGTATACCAGTTTTTTTTATAAATTAAGATATTATTTCCACAACGCATAACATATTACATTGGTAACGTGATTATACAGATAGAATTTCGCAGTAACACATTTTCGGACATGAACAACAATATTTTGAGAGACGTATGATATTATTTTTATTTTTACTATCTGACCTGACAGTGTTATTTTCAGTCGGATTACGTACATTCACATACTACATTAGCAATATTACAAAAGTATCATTGGATTTCTTTTTTACTAGTGGCTTGTGCAGCAAATGCTGCAAACTAAGTTCATTAGATGTTCAAATATTTTTCAGATTTATTTTCAATGAAGAATACTAGACATTCGGAAAGTTATTTGCTTCCATAATAATGAAAGATACTCTCTCTCGAGCCAATACTGAAGAGAACCACGCATATAAATATCTACACCACACCGCCATTAAATATATGAAAAAGACCCAACCCCACTTGATTAATAATATAAAAATATTTGATTTTTAATAATATTATTATCTTACGTAAGTTATATGGCTTTCAGTAACGTATACTATATATACTATATAGCCGCCACTCAGTAAAATATAGAAATCAAAATCTAATTTAAGCTATTCTCTACATCTACTTATATAATCCCAAAAGTTTCACTTTCATATCATCAATATAGCATTAATATGTATAATTAATGAAAAATAATCACATCATGGCATTAACTACAATAATATTTTAATTCTAATGGTAATAATGTCATCAAACCACCTCAAGTTTTGTAGTTTTTAATATCCAATACACAGTTGTACCCAGAAAATTACACACCACAGAATCGAACCTGTAAATTATTTTTAGTAAGTTAAGTTTTTAATAACCAATGTAATTTGAGATCTAAATATGTCAGCATTCTTGCAGATCATGGCCTTCGTGTAATATTGTTTACTGTAGTATGTGTTTTGTTTTATTCTGAAATGCAACACGGCCGGCTTGATCTCGCTTCGCTTCTCCTTTACAAAAAAGCGAAGGGTATATCAAGTCGGCCGTGAATGCTATTAGCTAGTTCTCAAAACTGACGACAGATGGATTTTGGAAAATAGGAAAATTATGTTTAAAAATTGGCATTTCACTGAAAACTACTACTTTTCCGAAAAACTTTGAGTTCCAAGCTTCAAAATGAGGGGTCATTTATTAAAACCCGTCCAGCCGTTTTCCCGTAATTTCTATTTCCAGTTCAAATTATATATATGTGTGTGTGTGTGTGTGTGTGTGTGTATGTGTGTGTGTGTGTGTGTGTGTGTGTGGGTGTGGGTGTGGGTGTGGGTGTGGGTGTGGGTGTGGGTGTGGGTGTGGGTGTGGGTGTGGGTGTGGGTGTGGGTGTGGGTGTGGGTGTGGGTGTGGGTGTGGGTGTGGGTGTGTGTGTGTTTTTTTTTTTTTTTACAGTATATATTTCAACATGCCCCATTACATAGGTAATATTACATGTTTTGACATTTCTAGATAATTACATTTTTAAGATTGCAAATTTGCCAGTTGCGTAATCAATAAATATGTGTGATAAGATATGCGACGAGAATAAATTATAGTTAAGTACCATTCCAAATTCTGAATTCTTGCACCTTCCTACTTACAAACTTTCAAATTACATTAGCATTATTAATTGAAGATTATAAGACCCTGTGTTTCCCTAGTTACAATTTTAAATTACATCAGCAGCAAGAATTTAAGTATATATCACTCCTACATTTTCCTAGTTACAGATTTCAATTCAATAAGCAATAAACACACAAAAGGATAAAGATAATATACCAGTAAGTTACATAGATAGATCAAGAGACATTAAGAACATGGACATAGTTCCACAGTAAGAGTTTTACAAATTACACATACAATTAGAATATGTCTTAAAATATATTTACAAATTACCAAACCCCACATAAGAATAGAAACACACTAAATTATATTTAAAAATTATCAAGACTTCACTTTCACTATCCTAGATTTCAATTCAATAAGCAATAAACCCACAAAAGGATAAAGATAATATACCAGTAAGTTACACAGATAGATCAAAAGACTTTAAATACATGGACATAGTTCCACAGTATTCATTTTAGATTTCAATTCAATAAGTAATAAACCCACAAAAAGATAAAGATAATATACCAGTAAGTTACACAGATAGATCAAAAGACATTAAAGACATGGGCATAGTTCCACAGGATCAGTTTTATAAGTTACACATACAATTAGAGTATAATCATCTTAAAATATATTTACAAATTACCAAACCCCACATAAGAATAGAAACACACTAAATTATATTTAAAAATTATCAAGACTTCACTTTCACTATCCTAGATTTCAATTCAATAAGCAATAAACACACAAAAGGATAAAGATAATATACCAGTAAGTTACGCAGATAGATCAAAAGACATTAAGGACATGGACATAGTTCCACAACATTACACATTCAATTAGAATATAATCATCTTAAAATATATTTACAAATTACCAAACCCCATATAAGAATAGAAACACACTAAATTAAAATTAAATATTATCAAGACTTCGCTTTCACTATCCTATTTACAAGTTTTGCAGTTTCACTGTCAAGTTTGATGTTTCACAGAATTGTGAAGTCTATATCGCGGACGAAGGTCGAAAATATTTGGAGGTAGTTGGAGGCCAGTGCTTCGCACGTTGTTGGCCACTTGCCTCCTGCTTCTTGGATTTTTCTTATCATATCGTTCCTTTGTCTGGTCACTATGTTACAATCAAATATTACGTGATTGACTGTTTGTTCCTGCTGTCCACATGGGCATATGGGAGACTCTATTATTCTAAATCTGTGTAGATATGCCCTCAGCTTTCCGTGTCCTGTTGTCATTGCTGTGAATTCTGGGGAAATGGGCACCTTTCGGTTCAACCTCCTCTTGACTGAGGGAAAAAAGGCTTTGCTTATCCTTCCTTTCGTCGAATTGGACCATTGTTGCTGCCACATGTCGAGCCCCTCTCCTTCTCTCGTGTCAGAATAACTTCTCTTGGTGTTTTGTTGTAGACGACTTCCCTATCCTCTAACGCCGCTGCTTTCGCCAATCTGTCTGCTATTTCGTTGCCCAATATACCGGAATGTCCTTTGACCCAACCGAAGTGTATTATCCACTTGGATTGTGTTAATTCTATAATTTTTGTTTTTATTCTCTCAATTATTCTGTTCCGTTTGGATTTGTTACTCAGTAGGTCTAATGTTATCTTGCTATCAGAGTATATGGCGACAAGCTTCTCTTCGTCTGATCGGTCTTGGATTCCTTGGAGCGTTTCTAGTACCTTTAAGACTGCAATTTGCTCAGCTTGGTTGTTTGTACAGTTTTTGTGTAATTTGTATTTTAGTTGTTGTGTTGGGTTCCCGTTCTCGAATATAATTCCGGCTGCTCCTACATTTTCTCCGGTCTTGCTACCATCGGTATACACTTCGGTTGGATATAGGGCTCCTTGTTCCACTTCGTGAATGGCTGGTGATTGTGCAGGATGTCGCCAGTATTTAGGTTCCAGTGGGGAATCGTATTCCGCGTTGTCGACTCTTGTTGCCAGGTAAGTTTGTACTTTTGCTTCTATTGTTATGGCTATGGGGGTACACCAGCTAGTATGCAGGAGGCATCATAAGAAATAGTCCGGTAGGCTTTGGCTATTTTGATGTTGATTAGCCGTTGTATCCTCTTGAATTTCGTGAGGTTCTTATTTTCTTAATGGCTTCCGCCCACACCGGTGCTCCGTAAGTTAATATAGGCACAATGGCTCCTTCATAAATTGTCTTGAGCGATTTGTGACCTAAGCCCCATTGTAGCTTAGCTGTTCTTGCCAGTCTGTTTATCAAAGTCAGCGAGTTTTCTGCGACATAATCTATATGAGTAGTGAAGTTGAATTTGGTGTCCAGATATATTCCTAAATATTTAATTTCCTCAGTTTGAGCCAGCCTTTTATGGTTCAAGTAAATGCTGACATTTCTGTCCTCGTTCCTTTTCCTTGTTATGAAGAGAGTCTTACATTTTTTGGCGTTAAATTCTATTTTGTTTTTGGTTGCCCAGTTCTCGATCTTCTTGATTTCTTGGTTTGCGGATTGTTCTGCTTCTAGTTTGAACTTTCCTCTTGTGAGAATGATTAGATCATCTGCGAAGGCTATGGCTTTGGTTCGGCTGCTGAAGTCCAGATTTAGGAGTGAGTTGAACATGATATTCCAATATCCAGGGCCGCAACATGATCCTTGTGGGCAACCTTTTTGAACTTCTCTTTCTGTTGTGTAGTTGTTAATTGAAAAAATTGCTCTTCTGTTGCTAAAGTAGCTGGCTGATAGACTATACAGATTTTTAGGGCATTGAAGTTCTCTTAGTTGTTTAAGGATGCTGGGCCACCAGGCTGCGTCAAACGCCCCTTTGACGTCCAGACTGACTATAACGACACATTCTTTCGAGCTCAGGCTCTTTCCTACGAAGTTTTTAACTTCTACCACTGCGTCCACTGTTCCTCTCTGGGGTGAATCCATATTGATTATTGTTAAGGAGTTCGTTGGAGTATGTGTGATGCAATATCCTGTCGATCATCATTCTTTCCAGCAGTTTGCCTCCGATATTCAGTAAGCTGATGGGGCGAAATTTGGACACGTCGTTGCAGTCCTCTTTGCCCGGCTTGATGAGTGGGACGATGATTGAACGTTTCCATTTTGTGGGGAAACAGCCCTTCTGCAGACATACGTTATACATTTTGGTAAAGAATAGAGGAAGGACTTTGATAGCCCTCATGAGGATTTCGCTGGATAATCCGTCCTCTCCAGGAGACTTTTTGGGTTGAATTTCTTTAGAGTTGTCATTATCTCTTCTGTAGTGAAATCCATGTCGTCCTCAGTGCCTATTGGCTCTTGAACTTCCTTTCTGATCTTCCTGTGTTGATCGTTATCGTTGTGTTGTCCATCTTCGGGTATGAAGTTTTCAATCATATATGTTATTGTGCTGCTCGTGTCCGTAGTATAGGTTCCGTCTTCTTTTAATAGTGTGTTCAATGTAGTTGGAGATCTAGTTTTTCCGGATGCTATTTTGTATGCTTTGTTCCAAGGGTTGGTTCCTTCATCAATGGTACAGAATGCTTTCCATGATTGTATTTTTGTTTCTTGCATTTTCTCTTCATATACTCGTTTTCCTTCCAAGTACTTTCCTTTTCTTTCTTGTCTTAGGTTCTCGTTATTATATGTTCGTTGGTATCTTCTCCTAAGTGCATTTGTCTTTTCCTTAGCACTGTTAGCTCGTCTGTCCACCAGGAGACTATGTTTTCTTCATTACATGTTTGGCTCCTCTTGAAACTTTAAAGGTGGCGTTGCTGGTTTCTATGATGCAAGAGAGAGAGTGTGTGTGTGTGTGTGTGTGTGTGTGTGTGTGTGTGTGTGTGTGTGTGTGTGAGTGCGTGCGTGCGTGCGTGCGTGCGTGCGTAATCTTTTTTTTTTTCCTACTTCTTTGTACAAAATATAGTTGAGAATGTGAAAAACACGGAGTTTTTAAGTTAATGTCTGCAACTTTGAGCGACTGTCCTTGAGCTTAATTTTAATATGACCGTTACAAATGATAGTCGCACTGAAATTGCTGTTACTTAAAATCGAAACGCATGTTAGTGGGTATCATAAGAATGCGTGGATAAAAACATCTTCTTTCGTTTTGCCAGTTAATATTGTCACTTCTATTACTACGTTCTTAATGAGTTTTTTCACACCAATTCTTGTTTCATTGCATAATTTTGGTGGGTCAGTATTTCAAAATAGTACTATTGATGATTCAATGTTAAGTAATTAAGATTCAAAATGGACAATATTAAGTATTAAATTATATGATAGCAATCCTTGTGGTTTCAAAGAATTCAAGAATTCAGTTGGATACAACACAGTCTGCTCACTATGTACAACTGCATTGAGAAATTCATAATACGTTCCTGGGCTGAGTAAATATATTGCATGAATTATCTAGTTTTAGCCTTCGCGATCTGTAACAACAATGTAATTTAATTTCGTGTTAAAATTTCCAAGGCCTCGTGAAGTTGAATACAACAGACAATAATAAAAGAACAATTGACTGTAGAAGATTTTGTATTTTAATATTATACATGAAGATTTGATCTATTTATTTTTATATTTTATAACTAGCCGTACCCGTGCGCTCCTCTGCACCCGTTAGAAATAAATATAAACTAATTACATAATTAAAATAGGACGTTTGATCCGGGAAACATTCGTGTTTTATAGAAGGATAAATCGTTTAATATGTTACTTAATTTAAATTGTATTTAAAATATTAAAATGCGATCATTTTGATTCAGAGACCACTCATTTGGTGCAATGACAATTCCTTTAACATGTTTCTTAATTGTTATTACCAATTATTTTTGGAAAAGCGAAAATTAACAGAAAATTTTGGCTACAGATTTATTATTATGTTTATATTATATTATATTATATTATATTATATTATATTATATTATATTATATTATATTATATTATATTATGAAAAAGTGTGTTGATAACGGATGTACTCGAATTAGAAAGTTTTTAATTTGTTGTGGGAGCTCTTGAATTTCAGGAGGAACAACTTTTACAACAGCGCAACATAATCTGCTTGGCTCATTACCCAATTGTTTTGCATTGCATTTATTGCATATGTATTTTATGTATTTTAACACGATTCAATTGAGCATAGTTAAAATTTGAATTATAAAATAATGGATTGCTAAGCTAACGTACTATTATTGCATACTAAATCAATACACTCTCGTTGCTCGTTAATTCTCTGAGATAAAAATGAATATGTTCATAAACATTATTATAAGAAATACAGGAAATGAATATACAGAATAACCTATCAAGTTTTCTGTGCATAAGAAGCTATTTTAATCTTACCTGTCCTCAATTCACTCACAAGTTACTGTAATAACATTATAGCATTATGTCCATCCAGAGAAACTACACTTTCCAATGATGAAATAATAATTAATTATACAAATCGGTTGATTTAGCTTCTGATATTACTTCATACAAACACAGAAACATTGTCTGTAGGCTATGTTTCATAGCTTTCGATTGTTGTGTCCAAGGCCCCTTATAGACGAAGTCATTTGTTATTTATTTCAATACACCGCCTTAGATGGCAGTTATTTTAATTTTAAAACCCATTTATCACATTAAATATCAGTCCTATCAAACATTTTCAAAGAATAAAACTTATCAGAAATCATTTTTAAAGAAACTTTTGTTATGTAACATATTTCATAAAAATCAATAATAAGCGAGATATTTCGATTTATTTAATTCAGGCCCCCTTATAACCCCCCTTTTAAATAATGTATTTTGAATGCCATATAGCCTATAATCTAAGTTACAACGAACTTAATTTATATTCCAATTTTCATCGAAATCGGTTCAGCCATTATCGCGTGAAAAGGTAACAAACATACAGACAGACAGACATACGAACAAAAATTTCAAAAAAGCGATTTTCGGTTTCAGGGTGGTTAATTATATATGTTAGGACCAATTATTTTGGAAAATCGAAAATTACCAGAAAAATTTAGGCTACAGATTTATTATTAGTATAGATTTTAATTAACTTAACTTCCATTTGCACAATTTTAATGTAGCCTATGTTCTTCTCCTGGTTATGAAGGTTAAATGTGCAAAGTTTGGCACATATTGGTCAAAGCGTAGATTTGTATAGAGAACACACACACACACACACACATACATACATACATACATACATACATACATACATACATACATACATACATACATACATACATACATACATACATACATACATACATACATACATACATACATACATACATACATACCCACATTCAATTTTATATATTAAGATTACAAACATCGCACTCCATCATTGCATTGTAGATGGGCTATTATGAAACAATATTATTGTGAGTTATTAATTCCTTAAGGCGAGTGATGGCAACACCAAACGTTTAGATGAAGTCTGGTGCCCACGTGCATCAACGTCGGTTAGTGTAACCATCGGTTAAAATTGTGACCTAATCCCCGATTAAGCATTTTTACGGTGGATCGACTTCGGTTACGACTTAAATAGGAAGTTAACCACAGTAATCTCTAACCGGCCAAATATGAGCGGTTAAATTAGATAACCAGCGATTAGTAGAGCAAGTAAAGCAAAATGGCGGCCAGAACCACAGGTGATTATTTCGAAGACGATTATTATTGTGCAGTACTTGAATTACTTGGATAGAGCGTGAGCGTGAAGGTTATTTAGTGGAAAAGAGAATTCTTGCGAGCAATTAGGTGACAGAAAATTTCAGGAGGGATTTCGTTTATCAAAATCTACAAATGGATCAATTGAAATAACACAAGAACAATCATATTTCTCCTACGGATCGGCTGCTTACATTACGATTCTATGTAACTGTTATTTTCTGTATTTTAAGAGGGAATACTCGAATACCAGTATCTCTTTCTCTGCGTCACTGGCTGAACAAAGAGAGGTTATGGATGGATCTTAGGATAATGCACAATTCCCTGGTGTAGTCCAAGATCGTACACACATTCCTACCAATTTTCTGCATCCTTTTCCTTTATGGATATTCCATCTTTTTTATATAATAGGCCTACATTTAAATCTAGTAATTAAGTCTATCGATACTTCAACCTAACATTGGGATATAATCATTTTTGGATTCAATTTTCCATTTTGTACGATTTTAACCTAAAAGTACTGAAAAACAAAGAAATGGAACTCACAAATATAACAGCGCCCAAAGGCAAACAAATGCAACGCGAAAATGTAAGATACGTTCATTTCGATGTAGAACATAGTGAGCGCAGTCGTTTTTAGACGTTGACTATTATCTTTGCAGCGGTATGGGTGCTTTCCTTTCGTCATTTTGTAGAAACAATGTACCATCATAGACTTTACTCTGGTTAAATGAGGTGTCAGCTAGCCATGTTTTAGTAATCGGTGATTATGAATGGTGCACATAAATTACATTTTAACCACGGCTACTGTTTAACCATCGTTTCGTAATCTATGATTACTGCGTTTTTAATCAATGTTGATGCACTTCGCCATGGGTGGATCTTTTTAAACGTACTGAAGGAGAACTCTCAAATTTGAAGAGGGTAGTGGAGTTCATTATGTTTATCCCTGGAACAAATGCGTGTGTCGAAGGATTATTTTCTCGCATGAACTCATGGTAGGAGATACAAAATACTGTCTTACGCGTTCACAAATTTGCACGTTGTTTCAAATGCGCTTAGAGAATTTGTGAAGGATATTTCAAGAAAAATGTTAAGAATACCGCCACAGCTCGACCTTGCTTTTTATAATAATTAATGCACTAGTGACGTCGTCGGGATTATTCTGACGTAATAATTAGAGACCGTGAAATGGTTGATTACTGGTGGACCTTTTTAAGGCCTCAGCCTTAGGACGCTGTTCATAATGGAAAATTCTGGTAGCATAGGTGAATGCCACGCTTGAAGTTGTCCCAGTGCATGTACAGTATATCAGAGGGAAAGTTCCACTGCTGATTTCCTACAGTCATGAGTCATTGTTGTTCTTATAAGACAAACGCGATTGGAATGTTAATAGTTTGTGGGGTATCATAAATTACATAACTGGAACAGAAGGACCCCACATACTGTCTTAATTTAATCTATGCTTTCGTTAATGTTCTAAGAGTGGCACACCGTTAGCTGGAAGGTCGGCTTTCCTTGTCAGAGTTCAAATCGTGACAAATTGAAGGTGAAATTTATGGTGGATTAAGAGCGTTGAGGGTCAGGTCCCTAGAGATGCTTCTATCTCCCCACATGTTCTATGTCATTGGCTCACAGTACAACCAAAAAATACAGCGCTGTTTTCTGACTCTCGCAGTGCGTTAGAGATAGCTGTACAGGTTGTTTCATATTTAAATACTTAATTTAAAATGAATTGTGTAATGAAGCAAACAAAACTTAGGTAATAATAACCGCCTGGAAGCTCAGTTGGCAGTGTAGCACTGGTTTGTGACCATCGCAGACCCGAGTTCGGAGACGGCGGAGTTCTATTTGTGGTGAGCAAAAGGAAGACGATGATGAAAACGACAATGATACTGATGAAGATAAAGGTGGTGGACATGCCGATGATAGTAATGATGATAAAGACGGTGGAGACAGCGATGATGATAATGATGACGATGAAACGACGGTGCTGATGATAACGACGGTGAAGACGGTGATGACAATGATGATAACGACAGTGAATACGGTGATGATAATGATGATAACGACGGTGATGATAATGACGACGGTGAAGACGGTGATGATAATGATACAAACGACAGTGAAGACGGTGGTGATGATAACGACAGTGAAGACGGTGATGATAATGATGATAACGACAGTGAAGACGGTGGTGATGATGATAACGACGGTGAAGACGGTGATGTTAATGATGATAACGACAGTGAAGACGGTGGTGATGATAACGACGGTGAAGACGGTGATGATAATGATGATAACGATAATAATGATAAAGACTGTGATGATAATGATGATAACGACAGTGAAGACGGTGGTGGTGATGATAACGACGGTGAAGACGGTGATGATAATGATGATAGCGACGGTGATGATAATAATGATAACGACGGTGAAGACGGTGATGATAATGATGATAACGACGGTGATGATGATGATAATAATGATAACGACGGTGAAGATGGCGATGATAATGATGATAACGCTAGTGAAGACGGCGATGATAATGATGATAACGACAGTGAAGACTGTGGTGGTGGTGGTGGTGATGGTGATAACGACGTGAAGACTGTGATGGTGGTGATAACGACAGTGAAGATGGTGATGATAACGACGGTGGTGATAATAATGACGGTGAAGACTGTGATGATAATGATAACGACGGTGAAGACGGTGATAATAATAATGATAACCACGGTGATGATAATAATGATAACAACGGTGAAGATGGCGATGATAATGGTGATAACGGTAGTGAAGACGGCGATGATAATGATGATAACGACAGTGAAGACGGTGGTGGTGGTGATGATGATAACGACAGTGAAGACTGTGATGGTGGTGATAACGACAGTGAAGATGGTGGTGATGATGATGATGATAACGACGGTGATGATATTAATAACGACGGTGAAGACTGTGATGATAATGATAATGACGGTGATGATAACGACGGTGAAGACGGTGATAATAATAATGATAACCACGGTGATGATAATAATGATAACGACGGTGAAGACAGCGATGATAATGATGATAACGATAGTGAAGACGGCGATGATAATTATGATAACGACAGTGAGGATGGTGGTGGTGGTGATGATGATAACGACGGTGATAATAATAACGACGGTGAAGACATGATAATGATGATAACGGGAAAGATGGCAATGATGATGATAAAGATAAAGATGGCGCTGATGATGATGATGATGACGAGAATAGCGACGGTGAAGATGGCAATGATAATGATAATGACAGGGAATGATTTAACAAATGTGACGATGGCTGTGACAATGATAATGATGATGATGATTACGGTGAAAATGGCAACGATGAGAAGGGCGACGAATAACATGAAAATGATAATTTGTGTCAAACGTGGAAAAATATAGACATAAATTTTCGCAAATCATAGGAAATGCCTTAATACGCCTTCTAGTTGCAAAAGAGAGAATTCAGTTATAAAATGGCAGGGGATTCTGCTCACACACAAATGATTATTTTTATTGTTAAAAACTGTACAGTATAATGTAAATTGAAACATGTAAGGTTAGGCAAGAAATGCACTGTATATATTATATTTGTAAACGTGAACATTTATTTTATGTCCTACTGTGACTGAATGTTTACATGTTGAGACAAGGAGTAATTGCACTCTCTATCTCCCATTCCCTTCGATCTACACAACGCAGTGGTCAATGCGTCCGAAACTTAGTACGCTTCGATACAGTCACTGTAGCTTCGATACCCTGGGCCGATACGCATTCTGGTGATCAGGGCTAGAACTAACCATAGCAACATTGCTGTCGCCAAGGAGACGGATGCTATTTCAATCTTAAAACCTGCTTAAATTACGCCCGGGTTGTTTGACATAAATAACACGTTAATGGACCACAAAGTGAATATTCAGTTTGTTATTGTTAGTCCAACAGTGTCACGGCCGTCTTACTTGTACGAGGGCCGAGATCAGACCTTGGCCATGGCACTGGCTGCTAATATGCTTACAGAAGTTAATACCATCTCGAAACAACCATCAACTGTACAAATGTGAGGCGCCTTAAGATGCCAAATGGCCTCAAACGATAAGGTCGCTGAGCAAAAATGTATCCTTCAACACATAATTTGTATAATACAGACGGAAAGGCTGGATGTAGGCCTTTGACGGAAACATCCTGGTGCCACGTACACCGCGCCGTCCAGAAGATGTTGCGTTTCAATCCAAGAATGACGTGTGGCCATTAATAGGACCACACACGCTCAAGAACTTCTTCATGAGACGCTTTCTTGATGCGGTCGTGTTGAAACATGTCTCCTGTGTCAAGTGGATATCTTTATCAGTAGGGTTAGGACTTTGATGACCTATAAATCATGAAAAAATGTCCCAAAAACAGTGCATTTATGACCTAAAAATCTTTAAAAAAAAATGGCCTTAAAATGCCCTAAAAACTGATCTTACATAATTGGCTCAGTAGGAAATAGTAATATACGTTACAAGAGCGGTATGTTGACGTTTTCATGGTCGAGGAAAAGATTGAAAAAGCGAAACGTAGTTGAGCTTTTTTAATTTCCGAGAACATGAAAACAAACATACCGCTCGTGTATCGTACATTATTTTGTGCGAAGATCGTTTATTACATACCTGAAAGACGAATTTCTAATTAGTTGCAATGAAACCTCCATGTTGGTTTCTGTTTAATGACGGCAACTTCGGAAAACCAAAATATCTTTCTTCAACATTGTTGCTATAAAATGTTTTCTGTGTTTACTATACTCCAGCAGGCCGTGATATACGTCTGTCTTTTTTTTCCCCCCAGTCCATAAATGCGAACTTAAAACAAACGGTAAGGTTATGTAATGACTTATTTTTCATTTTAATATTTTAACAATATTATTTATATAACATATTGCAGTAATAACATCGGCATCTGGAATCTTGTTGATTTTTTCACGGCTTCCTTAATGTTACTTGTATCAGGAATTCAATAAGTTTCGTGGAGTAGTAGACTTTACTTAATTTTTGCAAATATTTAAAAACAATAATTAACATTGCAATTCAGGTGAAATTGCAGTGGTAAGTTTCAATTTATAATTATTACTATGTTAAACGTCTCTAAAAATAATATGTTAAAAGCCTAAAGCAGTAAAATGAATGTCGCGCTTAAGAGGTAAGAAGAGGGAAATTGTTATGTGTGTTACGTTGGGAATACTGAATGTGGTATTTCACACTTACCGCGTATTGGTTCTGTGCGGAAAACAAGCAAATACGCACGATCTCGCACAAAGAGGTTTTGTACTACTTAATATTTAGACTAATAATTAAAATTAAATTCTAGTACCAACATTTAAGTTTATTTAATTTTACATAATTTTACATATTTTTTTTCTAAGTAGCACACTTTAATTATTTTACCTTATATAGTTTCCATGTAGTCCACCACAAGGCCACTCTTATCCGGAACTAGCAGGTATAGAGGAGTCTATATTGAAGGGGTGGTTGAACTGATCCATTACATGGGGTATACTCGTTAAAATGGTAATATTTATGTACAAAAACGATTAAAATATTATATAAAATAATGGGTATTAATGGACAAAATATGTAGAGAAAATATCGAAGGAAATATACATTATTTTACATTAATAATGGAGATATATGGCCAAAATTAAATGAAAATGCCTCAAAAATGACCGAATAAAACAAAAAATGCTCTTATGAGTTGGAACAGGCAAAAAATCCAAAAAAAAAAAATCCCTAACAAATATGTCTTAAAACACTTAGTTTATCACATAACATATAAATACTAAAGCAGGTGTGTTTCTGGCTTACTAGAAAAAAGATGCAATTTCATAAAAATCCAACCCTATTTATCAGTAATTTTCTAGTCTTGACTGAAGAGCATCATGTTTAGAGTTCGTGGTTTTTAGCATTTCATTCATTCATTCATAATGTTCTGCCCAAGGGCAGGTTTTTCACTGCAAACCCAGCATTATCCATTTTTTTTAATTTTTTTTCTGCCTTGCTCTTAGTCTCCGCATATGATTTATGCATTTTAATGTTGTCTACCATCTGACATCTTCTTCTGCCTTTAACTTCCTTTTCGTTCACCATTCCTTCCAGTGGATCCTTCAGTAGGCAATTTCTTCTCAGCGAATGGCCCAGACAATTTCTTTTTCTCTTCGTGATCTGTTTCAGCATTATTCTTCTTCACCCACTCTTTCTAGCACAGGTTCATTTCTTATTTTATGCTCGACCATGCCGAAATGTAGTAATTATACACCTGGTAGCAGCCGTTTAAGGACCTCATTAAAGTACACCTATTCATTAAAATTCAGGTGTTCCACCAATCAAAAAAAAAATACCATTGCAGCAATATGAAAGCGCAAGTATCGATTATTCTCGGATATGCAATCGAAAGACTAGACTCTCTAGATTATTTCAAGGACATTTGTTTCTCGGAAAAAATCAATACTTTCGCGTCTGCGCACATCTTACAATTTACGAGGTATTGCACAAGGTCAGTTCCGCTCCTAGGATAAGAATAACATGAATACTTATGAATAATTTCAAGTTAGAAATATGGTGGAGCATAAAAAGTCGTATGAAACTTGACTATAATGGTAATTAAGACGCTCGTATGAAAATTATGAAACTCGCTACTCGTGTCTTAATTACTACCATTATAGGCTCGTTGCATAATGGACTACAAAAATTCAGCATCTTCAATTGTAATGTCAGGATTTTGTGGAATTTGTGATTTTAAAATGTAGGTTATTGTAATAATAATAATAATAATAATAATAATAATAATAATAATAAATTTATTTAATCTGGTGGTGTTAAGGCCACCAGGCCTTCTCTTCCACGCCACAAGAAATAGAATAGAATGTTTATAATGTTTTATTTTCGCTGGCAGAGTTAAGGGCATAAGACTTTCTCTTCCACTCAACCAGCCTTAATCAATACAATAGCAACATATTTCAATGATGAATATTTTCAGTACACTAAAGGTTCTCCAGCAATATTCTTCAGTTGAATATGTATAGATTACATACAACGAAAAAACAAAATAATAACGTTCATCCAAACAAAACAAGAACGTTTACAATTACAGTAACTTACGTACAAATTATGCCTTTTAAGGAATCCGCAGGTTCATTGCCGCCCTCACATAAGCCCGCCATCGGTCCCTATCCTGAGCAAGATTAATCCAATCTATATCATCATATCCCACCTCCCTCAAATCCATTTTAATATTATCCTCCCATTTACGTGTCGGCCTCCGTAAAGGTCTTTTTTCCCTCCGGTCTCCCAACTAACATTCTATATGCATTTCTGGAGTCGTCCATACGTGCTACATGCCTTGCCCATCTCAAACGTCTGGATTTAATGTTCCTAATTATGTCAGGTGAAGAATACAATGCGTGCAGTTCTGTGTTGTGTAACTTTCTCCATTCTCCTGTAACTTCATCCCTCTTAGTCCCAAATATTTTCCTAAGAACCTTATTCTCAAACACCCTTAACCTCCGTTCCTCTCTCAAAATGAGAGTCCAAGTTTCACAACAATACAGAACAACGGTAATACGTTTTATAAATTATAACTTTAAGATTTTTTGACAGCAGACTAGATGACAAAGCTTTTCAACCAAATAATAACAGGCATTTCTCATATTTATTGTACGTTTAATTTCCTCCCGAGTGTCATTTATATTTGTTACTATTGCTCCAAAATATTTGAATTTTTCCACCTCTTCAAAGGATAAATTTCCAATTTTTGTATTTCCATTTCGTACTCTGCTGTGGTCGTGCCAGAGAATCAGTCCCATTCCGAGGCTTATTTTGGAGTTTCGTAACAAGCTCTTATTTTACGGTGATGGGTTGTTAGCCCTTCGCCCAACCCCCAAGCTGGAGGACCACCCCTTATCGGCTGACCACGACTGCTTATTCAATATATTTGCAGCTATCCTCCACATCTGTAGGCCGTCTCCTCTATCCGCAACCTGAGGACGCGCCATGCCGTGGTGATAGGGACCTACAATACGTGATGAGAGGAAAATAGACCTAAAATTTTGACATACATTTTAGTTACACTCTGTATATCAAGGTATATTCGATTATTAATCAATTTCAATAATATCATAACAATTGGTTGAATTTCTTGAGGGGAATGTAAGATGAAAGATTTCCGAAATTAGTATAGTAATGTTGCTAGAAAAGAATATCGAAGACTAAAAAAGATAGCCCTGTAAAGAAGAAGAGTAAATCCTCAGTCTGACAGAGTTCAGGAAGGTCTTCACTGATGATATCTGGATGTTACTAGCAAGCAGAGGAGCCCCTTGAAGAAGTCACCTTCTCGGATCATTGACGAAAGTTGACCTTCCTCAGTCAGTGTTTGGAGACGTCTCGTGCCAGGAAACCAGCAGATATTGTAGAAAATCGAAAGGCTTGCCAACAAACGTGCGTGCCGATGTCTCTATCTGGGTCGCTTCAATAACGCACACAGCACGCGTAATCCTTCATCCCACGCGTGTCAACATTACCTGATTTGCAATAATTCAGCATTTCCACAATTCCGCATCCTTCGTATGCTCGTAGGTTTGCAGTTCCTAGAATCGTATGATCGACTTAGCTTTATTTCAGTCCATTATCCAGTAAGTCATAATTAACTATTTATTTATTTATTTATTTATTTATTTATTTATTTTTATTTATTTATTTATTTATTTATTTATTTATTTATTTATTTATTTATTTATTTATTTATTTATTTATTTATTTATTTGTCTAGCTATTTATTTGTCTAGCTATTCAATTAGTTATTTAATTATATACCGGTACTTACTTATTTAGTTATTTATCTATTTATCTAATTATCTATTTATTTATATATTTATTTACCTATCTGGCTATTTATTTATTTATTTATTTATTTATTTTTATTTATTTGTTATTTATTTATTTGTCTAGCTATTCAATTAGTTATTTAATTATATACCGGTACTTACTTATTTAGTTATTTATCTATTTATCTAATTATCTATTTATTTATATATTTATTTACCTATCTGGCTATTTATTTATTTATTTGTTATTTATTTATTTATTTATTTATTTATTTATTTGTCTAGCTATTCAATTAGTTATTTAATTATATACCGGTACTTACTTATTTAGTTATTTATCTATTTATCTAATTATCTATTTATTTATATATTTATTTACCTATCTGGCTATTTATTTATTTATTTATTTGTCTAGCTATTCAATTAGTTATTTAATTATATACCGGTACTTACTTATTTAGTTATTTATGTATTTATCTAATTATCTATTTATTTATATATTTATTTACCTATCTGGCTATTTATTTATTTATTTATTTATTTATCTAGCTATTTATTTATTTACCTAGCTACTTACCTATTTATCTAATTGTCTTTTTATTTATTTATTCATATATTTATTCTTGTATTTATTTATCTAGCTATTTGTCTATTTATCCAATTATTTATTTATTTATTTATTTACTTATATAGCTATTTATTTATTTATCTAGCTACTTACCTATTTATCTAATTGTCTATTTATTTATTTATTCATATATTTATTTATTCTTGTATTTATTTATCTAGCTATTCAATTATTTATCTGATTATATATATATATATATAGTTATTTACCTATTTATCTTATTAACTATTTATTTATCTGTTTATTTACTTATCTATTTATTTATTTATTTATTTATTTATTTATTTATTTATTTATTTATTCATTTATTTATATAGCTGCTTACTTATCTAATTGCCTATTTATTTATTTATTTTATTTATTCATTCATTCATTCATTCATTGTCATACATTTATTTATTTATCTAGCTATATGTGTCTATTTATCCAATTATTTATTTATATAGCTGTTTATCTATTTATCTAATTACCTATTTATTTATTTACTTATGTAGCTATTTATTTATCTAGCTACCTATCTATCTATTTTATTTATTTATTTATTTATTTATTTATTTATTTATTTATTTATTTATTTATTTATTTATTTATTTATTTATTTATTACTTTTGCATACTTATTCCTAAATCATGTTTATTTTTGTTTAATTCTTTTTCGTAATTATTGTACACTAACGTAATTGTAATTGTTATAATATTGGCATTAGCTTACATTACTGCCCCCGATTACGAATTCTGCTCATTCGAGTGGCGTTAAAATATAAGGTGTTTCCCTTTTTCATTTTTATTTTCCTTTTTTTTTTTACTTATTTCAAAAGTTGGTTTTAATTATCCTTTATGTAGGCCTACTAATTAAACTTATTATTTACATCTTGCAACAGAATGAATGTAAAATCTTTGTAAATGCATGTAATTTTTGCTAACAATAAATTAAAATTAAAATTCTTATGCTCGTGTGTTTAAAATGTTGAAATGGAATTTGTAAATATGAAGATATTTGTACTATGGCTGCATTGTGGATGCTTCAGACTTTATGTAGACATAAAATGAAACAATGTAAGAGAAATAAGACGCTCTCGTTCTGTCCATGACATTAGCGAATAATCTAGCGCCAACAGACAACTGCACAGCCCTGAAGAAACCCTAGGCACGTGCTCTGCTGTCATAGCAGGTTCACCTCCACATAGCCCGGGGACAAGGAAAGAGCAATCCGGCCATTACCAGAAGGTATTTGTGCGAGGTGGTTAATGCATAGCCTCCCAGCAAGTGTTGTGTGTCTGTACGAAATATCAAGGCCTGGCAGCTTGGCGTTGTGTCATCGGCGAGACGGGGGCAAGGCCAGGAAACTTTTCTGACGGGGGAACCAAGTTACACGAGCGGGGGTACACCAAGTCCGTGTGAAGATGGCCGTGAAAGAAGAAACAAAATCCTGCCGCTGGAAGGGGGGCAGTGATCTCTCATCTGGTCAGCTGCAGGCAACAAACCCACGATCAGTGTTGCCAACTTGCCAACCCACCGAATTCAGTGGTTTTCACACAACGTCTAGAGAGAAATTCGGTTCAGGTGTTGCGAAAGTACCGATTATTATTTGCCGTATCTTCTCGCTTCTCGTTCGTATAGGCTACAACAATTTTCTCTACACTTTCCGACGAATATTGTTCATAAATTCACTATAGTATAGAGTGGAAGTGATGTAGCTGTACGGATTGAACGAGGCAATAGAATATATTAAAATTAGTTCTGGCATTTAATCCATTAATCTAATGGATTAATCTATCAATTTCTGTTGTAAGATTAATCGATCAAAAATATTTAATCGAATAATCGAGTTGTTTAAAATTAATCGGTTGTAGTTGATAATTATTATTTTATTAATACAAACTCAGACTAAAAATTCTGACAATATTTCTCTCTCGGAAATCGCTTACTTAAAAGCAAAATATTTTTAACCAGGTAGCGTAGGGAAAATCTTTGCACAAACACTTCAGAAAGAGATGGAGATATGAGGACAGTGATCTAGTCTATCTCTATTGAAAGTTGAAACGATCTGAAACCCTTATTAAGCTTTATGATTTTCCAAGAAAACTTGCACGTTGTTGTCAGCTCATCTTCCTAGCATATGAAATACATACTTTTTTTGGGATTCGTCCCCTCATCCCTTATAAACTAGCCACCTCTCCACTGTGTGCAAGTGAGAGCGTAACTACCTTCTTCTCTTTTTAAAATCTGGTAATTCGATTACAATAGGGGCCAGTCTTCTGTTTTGACCGCTGTACTTTTGCAGTTGCAGTTTCTGTACTGAGTTTGTATATGGAGGTTGTGTGTTTAGTTTGATAAAGAAAATAAATCAGTTTTCTATGGTTTGTGAAAAGTGGAAAATCCATTATGTCATATGAGAATTTAAGAGGTAAACTCGGTGAAAAGTTTGGATTTAAACTGAACTATCGTGGAGAAGTGCTGGACAGAAAAAAGATGTTCGTGTTTAGTGATGCAGGAAACATTGTTACTAAATGCAGAGCGGCACTTAATTCGGAGCATGTGAATGCAATCACATGTTTAAAATCATGGATGAAGCAGTATTAATTATGTGAGTCGTCATACTTTTTGTTATTTATGTTTGCCTCAAAAATTTCCGGAGAAATTGACACAATAAATTATAAGCCTCATAATAAATATATTAGGCCTAGTAAGTAATTAAAATAGCTATTTTATAATATAACGATACAATATATACAGATATACAACATTTAATACTTATGCTTATCACCGAATACAAGTTAAATTTCACAATAATTGTGTATTACAGTATACTAAAACATTTTTTCAACTCGATTAATATATCGATTAAATTCAAATAGTTAATCGATTAAATATTTTGATCGATCAACACTAATTAAAATTAATAAAATGAGTCTATTATGCGTTTTGCAATTAAATACATGGTTAATTAGAAAATTAGGCTGAAAATCTGTGTAGTTTGGCAACAGCGCATCGCCGACTCAATTACGAATACACAACCGAATTCAGGTCTGAATAGCAGCATTCTGTCCTTTAGTCACCTCAGCAGGGTTGTCAGACTTTCTAATGGCAGGAAATGAGAAAAATAAAACTGGCTGGGTCACTGACTAAGAAGAAAGTGCGTACTAAAAGATCCACTGAAAAGAATGGTGAACGGAAGAAAAATTCGACCCGTTTCGACGCTATTTGTCGTCGTCTTCAGTGTCTCTTGAACCACTGCTGATTTTGGCTCTGCGATGTGCAGTTGTCGATGGTAGGGGTGGGGGTGTGTTGTTCCTATGGTGGGGTTGACTGTCTGTATGTTATGACGTATTATGATGTCAAACAATGTGTGCGTATTGAACTGTAGTTGCGTATTAAGTATGTAATGTGGGTGTGCTATTGTATTCTTATATATTTCGTATTGTTCTAGGATATTTAACTGTAAACTTTTTGGTGTGATGTGTAAAATTTCCATATCTGTTTCTATATTATTGTAGTCATGATTATTGTCGATAATGTGATCTGCATAGTTTGATGTAATGTAAGGTTTGGTATAGCTTTAATATGTTCGTTGTATCTTGTATGAAAGGATCTTCCTGTCTGTCCTATGTAAAAATGTGGGCAACTATTGCATTTTAATTTATAAACTCCAGTTGAATTATATATATTTGAATGCTTAGTGTGGTTATTTAAGTATTTCTGTGTTGTATTATTTGTTTTGTATGCAATTTTGTACTTTAGTTTTCTGAATGAAGTTGCGATTTTGTGGGTATTCGTATTGTGATATGTTAATGTTATGTATTTATTCTCGCGTGCTGTTTGTGTTGGTTTGGTCTGTTTTTGTTTTGCCTTTTTTATTAGTGTGTATTATGTTAGGGTTGTATCCATTGTCTTGTGCTATATATTTTATTGTGTTTAATTCTTCCGTGTAGTTGTCATTGTTCATTGGTATATTAATTAATCTGTGTGTCATTGTACGGAAAGCTGCATGTTTATGTTGTATGGGATGATTTGATGAATTGTGTATACGTGTTGTGGTTGTAGTGGGTTTCCTATATATTTTGAATTCGTGTCTGTTATTTGTTTTGGTTATGGTGATGTCTAAAAGTTTATAGCTTGCTTATGTTCCATTTCTACTGTATATTTTAATTTGGGGTGTATTTTGTTGAGTTGTTGATGTAGGTTTTCTATTTGTCTTTTGTTTCCATTATATAAGACTATTATGTCATCTACATATCGATGCCAGTACATTATTTTCTCTGCGTGTTTGTTGTTGTCGGTATTTAGTATGTGTGTTTGTTCTATGTTGTGAATAAAGATTTCAGCTAATATACTTGATATAGGTGAACCCATTGGTAATCCTTCAGTTTGTGTATAGTATTTATTGTTATGTGTGAAATAATTTTGTTTAGTAATAATTTCTGTGATGTGTAAAATTTCGTTAATATGAGTCTGTGGTATGTTATTTTTGATAAGCATTTCCCGAAGTATTTCTACTGTTTCTGTTACTGGTATGTTTGTATATAGATTTACGATGTCAAATGATGCTAATGTTGTATTGTGTGGAATGTGTTTGTGTTTTATTTTGTTTACTAAGTCTATGGTGTTGATTATTGTTGTTGGGTTTTCAAATTGTATACTATTTCTTATAATGTTGTCTATATATTTCGCTAATTTGTATGCTGGTGCATTCTTGTAGTTAATAAGAGGCCTGATTGGTATATTTTGTTTGTGAATTTTTGGTAATGCGTTTAGTTTAGGTGCGTGAGGTTTAATTTGTTTCAATTGTTGTTTTTTGTTGTTAGGTATGATGTGAGTGTTTTGATTTATTGTATTTTTGACTATTGTTTGATATTTTGTTGTTGGATCTGTTTTTATTTCTGTAATGTTATTTTCGTGAAAAATGTGTTAATTTTATCATTCATGTCTTGAGCATTCATTATTACAGTGCAACATATCACAATACGAATACCCACAAAATCGCAACTTCATTCAGAAAACTAAAGTACAAAATTGCATACAAAACAAATAATACAACACAGAAATACTTAAATAACCACACTAAGCATTCAAATATATATAATTCAACTGGAGTTTATAAATTAAAATGCAATAGTTGCCCACATTTTTACATAGGACAGACAGGAAGATCCTTTCATACAAGATACAACGAACATATTAAAGCTATAACCAAACCTTACATTACATCAAACTATGCAGATCACATTATCGACAATAATCATGACTACAATAATATAGAAACAGATATGGAAATTTTACACATCACACCAAAAAGTTTACAGTTAAATATCCTAGAACAATACGAAATATATAAGAATACAATAGCACACCCACATTACATACTTAATACGCAACTACAGTTCAATACGCACACATTGTTTGACATCATAATACGTCATAACATACAGACAGCCAACCCCCACCATAGGAACAACACACCCCACCCCTACCATCGACAACTGCACATCGCAGAGCCAAAATCAGCAGTGGTTCAAGAGACACTGAAGACGACGACAAATAGCGTCGAAACGGGCCGTCTGTCGAAGGTAAATACCTTTAAACAATTTTAACACTTTTAACGTGTGACAGTGTAAATTTTACGTTTTTAACAAAGTGTTAACGAGAACTTTAATCAATGAAAAATTCGAGTTAAAAGAAGATATCAGATTAATTTTTGGTTCTACAGAATATATCTGTTATGGTGACTTACTTACTTACTTACTTACTTACTTACTTACTTACTTACTTTACTTACTTACTTACTTACTTACTTTTAAGGAACCCGGAGGTTCATTGCCGCCCTCACATAAACCCCCATCGGTCCCTATCCTGAGCAAGATTAATTCAGTCTCTACCATCATATTCCACCTCCCTCAAATCCATTTTAATATTATCTTTCCATCTACGTTTCGGCCTCCCAAAAGGTCTTTTTCCTCCGGCCTCCCAAAAGTCTTTTTTCCTCCGGCCTCCCAACTAATACTCTATATGCATTTCTGGATTCGCCCATACGTGCCACATGCCCTGCCCATCTCAAACGTCTGGATTTAATGTTCTAATTATGTTAGGTGAAGAATACAATGCGTGCAGTTCTGCATTTGTAACTTTCTCCATTCTCCTGTAACTTCATCCCTCTTAGCCTCAAATATTTTCCTAAGCATCTTATTCTCAAACACCCTTAACCTATGTTCCTCTCTCAAAGTGAGAGTCCAAGTTTCACAACCATACAGAACAACCGGTAATATAACTGTTTTATAAATTCTAACTTTCAGTTTTTTTGACAACAGACTGGATGATAAAGCTTCACAACCGAACAATAACACGCATTTCCCATATTTATTCTGAGTTTAATTTCCTCCCGAGTGTCATTTATATTTGTTACTGTTGCCCCCAGGTATGTGAATTTTTCCACCTCTTCAAAGGATAAATTCCATTTCGTACAATATTCTCGTCACGAGACATAATCATATACTTTGATATGTTATGGTAACAACGGTTATTAGAGGAGAAAAATCCGCTTGGCGTCGGGATCGAACCCGTGTCCTTGGTTCTACGTACCAAGCGCTCTGAGCTACGCCGCAGTTCAATCCAGAGCACCGGTTCGAATCTCTCTCCTCTAGTGTTTTCTAGTGTTGAACTTCGAGTCAGGCCACAAAAATAGAGAAAACACTAGAGGAGAGGAATTCGAGCTGGTGCTCTGGATTGAACTTCGGCGTAGCTCAATGGTTAGAGCGCTTGGTACGTAGAACCAAGGACCCGGGTTCGATCCCCGGCGTCGGAGCGGATTTTTCTCCTCTAATAACCAAAGATATCAGATGATGGACAATATTAAGATGCAAGGATCATATGCGAAGGCTAAGAGGAAGGCGGAAAATAGGGAAGACTGGAGAATGCTGGGTTTGCAGTGAAAGACCTGCCCTTGGGCAGAACACTATGAATGAATTAATGTTCTTCTAAATACGCCATAGGTATTAATTTATTACAATTAAAAAACGGAGTTGCATCAGTGTTAAGCAAAAATCTGAACGTTTCGTCCAGTGATCCCCAAAGATTAATATTATTCAGTGGTAAAAATAAAAAAAAAAAAAAAACATTCAAAGCGTAAAATAGTATATTGCGGTACAAGATTTTGTAATGCACTTCACAAACGTGTATTGTACAACATTTTTGCACATTCATATTTTTAAAATTGTAAATACATTTTGTGCGAGATCGTGCGTATTTGCTTGCTTTCCGCGCAGAACCCATACGCGGTAAGTGTGAAATACCACATTCAGTATTCTCAACATAACACTCATAACAATTTCCCTCTTCTTACCGCTTAAGCGCGACATTCATTTTACTGCTTTAGGCTTTTAACATATTATTTTTAGAGCGTTTAACATAGTAATAATTATAAATTGAAACTTACCACTGCAATTTCACCTAAATTGCAATGTTAATTATTGTTTTTAAGTATTTGTAAAAATTAAGTAAACTCTACTACTCCACTAAAGTTATTGCATTCGTGATGCAAGTAACATTAAGGAAGCCGTGAAAAAATCAACAAGATTCCAGATCCGGATGTTATTACTGCAATATGTTATATAAATAATATTGTTAAAATATTAAAATGAAAATAAATCATTACATAACCGTTTGTTTTACCGCATTTATAGGGGGAAAAAAGACAGACGTAGCCTATATCACGGCCTGCTGCAATATAGTAAACATAGAAAACATTTTATAGCAACAATGTTGAAGAGAGATATTTTTGTTTTCCAAAATTGCCGTCATTGAACAGAAACCAAGATGGAGATTTCATTGCAACTAATTAGAAATTCGTCTTTCAGGTATGTAATAAACGATCTTCGCACAAAATAATGCACGATATACGAGCGGTATGTTTGTTTTCATGTTCTCGGAAATTAAAAAAGCTCAACTACGTTTCGCTCTTTCAATATTTTCCTCGAACATGAAAACATCAACATACCGCTCTTGTAACGCATATTACTAATACATATTCTGCATTGAAAATTTAAAGCAATATCATTCCAAAGCCTTCGCAAAACTGCACTGTAATGGTAACTAAGTAACAATAAGTGCACTGTAATGGGTCTATTTCAGTATAGTTTTAAGTTATTAAGAATGGTTTCCCTAGCAACAAATCCCTGTGTGGGAATTGCAACTTTCAAGGCCTAATAACAATAGCTGTAAGTACAACAAAAACATGATAATGCAAAAAATATATACGAAATATTTAAAATTCAGTTACTGCCAAAACCTGGAATAACACAAGTTTAAATCTGTCGGGGACCGAGCTCCTGGCTACAAGATTTGTAATTCCATAATACGTACTACCATTTAACTCATAGTGGAAAATTGCATTCATTCATTCATTCATTCATTCACAGTTTTCTGCCCAAGGGCAGGTCTTTCACTGCAAACCCAGCATTCTCCAATCTTCCTTATTTTCTGCCTTCTTCTTAGTCTCCGCATAGGCTCCATATATCTTACAATGTTGTCTATCACCTGATACCTACTTCTGCCACGAACTTTTCTCCCGTTCACCATTCCTTCCAGTGCATCCTTTAGTAGGTAGTTTCTTCTCAGCCAGTGACCCAACCAATTCCTTTTCCTCTTCCTGATCAGTTTCAGCATCATTCTTTCTTCACCCACTCTTTCCAACACAGCTTCATTTCTTATTCTGTCTGTCCACTTCTCACGTTCCATTCTTATCCATATCTACATTTCAAATGCTTCTAATCGCTTTTCTTCACTCGTAATATCCAGGTTTCTGCCTCCCTTGCAATGTCACACTCCACACAAAGCACTTCATTAGTCTCTTCCTTACTTCTTTTTCCAGAGGTACGTAGAAGATGCTTCTTTTTTCTATTAAAAGATTCCTTTGTCATTGCTATTCTTCTTTTGATTTCCTGGCAGCAGTCCATGTTACTATGTGACTATTTATAGTACACTCCAAGTGTTTGAAGCAGTCCACTTGTTCTACTGCCTCTTTTAGAATTACAAGTTTACCTTCTTTACTTTTCTTCCTGTGACCATGGTCTTCGTCTTATTCGCATTTATCTTCATCCCATATTGTTGACAGCTGCCATTTGGCTCCAGTAGCATATCCCTTAGTATCTTCTGCTAACAACGCCATATCATCAGCAAATCTCATACACTTTATTCTTCTTCCTCCTACTATCCCTCCTCCCTTGTTCTGAAAACAGTTCTTCACTAAATCCTCCAAGTAGATGTTGAACAGGATAGGTGATAAAGGGCATCCTTATCGTACTCCTCTCCCTATTTCACTTCCTTCTGATATTTCTTCTCCTATCATGACTTTGACTCGTTGTTTCATGTAAAGTTACTGAACAGTCTCCTCTCTTTCCAACCCACGCCAATTTTCTTCAGGATCCCCATCAGTTTATTCCAATCAACAACGCCATATCATCAGAAAATCTTATGCACTTTATTCTTCCTCCTACTACAGAGTGATTTATATAGAACTGACACATTTCTTTCTTTCTTTATTTCAAAACGAATTATGCTAGCCACAATTTGTTATACCTCAAATGTAGAGTATCTTTGGAGATTACTAACCTCTATTGCAAATGTTGAAAATTCTTTATTTATTCGGTTGGAAATTCACTTAATGACCAGTTTTTAACGTCAAATTAAGCAGGAGTTTTGATTCCCTGTCATGAGATGGGCAGATGTTTATTTTTTATTCTGTATATTTGTCATATTCTTTTAGAGATCCAGTTGTTTCCAATTTGTTTACCAAGTCCCAGTATTGTGTTTCTTTGGGGGATTACGAACACCAAATTCAAATGCCCTTTGAGTAGCTGTAATTGAATTCCTAATCAGTATTGCTTCACAAGGTAGAGCTTTTAATTTAATGTGTACTGCATTTTCAGTGACTAAAACAAAATGTCGAAAACAGTTGCCAACAATAAGGGATAAAGAATAAACATCTGCGCATCTCCAGACAGGGAATCAAAACTCCTGCTTAATTTGACGTTAAAAACTGGTCATTAAGTGAATTTCCAGCCGAATAAATAAAGCATTTTCAACATTTGCTATAGAGGTTAGTAATCTCCCAAAGATACTCTACATTTGAGGTATAACAAACTGTGGCTAGCATCATTCGTTTTGAAATAAAGAAAGAAAGAAATGTGTCAGTTCTGTATAAATCACTCTGTATAACCCAACCCCTCTTATGTTCTGAAAATAGTAATTTTATGCAAAGTGACTTTTTTGAAAACCATACTTCCAGGAGTCCTTTTTACTCGGAATGTTGTTCCAGTATTGTAACTTGTGACTTAACTTCACGTCTAAATTTTCCGCGTATTTTTAGCGGGTTTCCCAGTCGACTTGGCAGTTGTGTTGGCACGACTACCCATGACCCATGTCAATACGCTATGCCAGCCGTCCTGTCCATCGGTTCATGGAGTGGCCATGTACCGGGAGACTTCACACATACTCAGGTGTACAAGGTCAGCGATGTATTGGGCCAAGGCTGACTTATTTGATTTTTAAATTAAAACGGCGTCACATTGGAAAGCTGTTACGAACACGTAAGTTAATTACAAACAACTGACAGCTGCAGCGAAACAAGGGGCTGCATTGCTTAGTGCATCGAATGCACTGGTTTATGTGCCGTGAGGCCAAGGTCCCCTTATATGAATGCAGGGAACTTTTAACCTTTACGACTTCAAAATCACTCACACAAAATGAATAAGACGATAATGGATCAATTACTAAAAGATAATTGTGAGCTGTCTCCTGAGATGTGGAGCGAGCACGATTTAGGTTCGTAATTAGGGCCAAAATGTTCATGCATTTACATATATTTTTCCATTGGCTGTAATTAATCCTTAAATTGACAAAGTATCCTATAGGATACAACAGGTTAATAGGCTATATGCTATAATTTTAATAAAACAATAGAAAAAAATTGGTAGGAAATTTAAAATTTCACAATACTGTAATATTGTACGACATATAAAATATGGACATCGCGATAGTTGTTTTCTTTACGGTCCGACAAGGTTCAATAAACTAGAGTGAGAATAGTAATATACGTTACAAGAGCGGTATGTTGACTTTTCGTGGTCGAGGAAAAGATTGAAAAAGCGAAACGTAGTTGAGCTTTTTTAATTTCCGAGAACATGAAAACAAACATACCGCTCGTGTATCGTACATTATTTTGTGCGAAGATCGTTTATTACATACCTAATTATTTCTAATTAGTTACAATGAAATCTCCATGTTGGTTTCTGTTTAATACCGGCAACTTCGGAACACCAAAATATCTTTCTTCAACATTGTTGCTATAAAATGTTTTCTGTATTTACTATATTCCAGCAGGCCGTGATATACGTCTGTCTTTTTTTCCCCCCAGTCCATAAATGCGAACTTAAAACAAACGGTAAGGTTATGTAATGACTTATTTTTCATTTTAATATTTTAACAATATTATTTATATAACATATTGCAGTAATAACATCGGCATCTGGAATCTTGTTGATTTTTTCAGGGCTTCCTTAATGTTACTTGTATCAGGAATGCAATAAGTTTCGTGGAGTAGTAGACTTTACTTAATTTTTCCAAATATTTAAAAACTATAATTAACATTGCAATTTAGGTGAAATTGCAGTGGTAAGTTTCAATTTATAATTATTACTATGTTGAACGTCTCTAAAAATAATATGTTAAAAGCCTAAAGCAGTAAAATGAATGTCGCGCTTAAGCGGTAAGAAGAGGGAAATTGTTATGTGTGTTAGGTTGGGAATACTGAATGTGGTATTTCACACTTACCGCGTATTGGTTCTGCGCGGAAAACAAGCAAATACGCACGATCTCGCACAAATGAAGTTTTGCTAACTTGAGGATTAATTGCTGAGTAGTTGAATGCTCCCCGGAATAAGGGTATATGGTGTACGGTTTCCCCAGCGAATAGGGATTATAAAGAATGGACACTTCTCGTCGGTACCTTTGATGTAGCCGGATTGATTTCAATGACCTTCAAGCCAGCTAAAGTGTGAGATTCTGCTTTCTCCCTAGAGTTGGCGCTGACATCACACCAGCTAGCAGTCGACACAGCGGAAATATAACACATATAATTAATACATCTAGGTACATTATGTACTCAAATAAAATAAATTGGATCCATAAAACAATAAATCCGTCATTAACTGTAATGTCTAGACTCTAGAGTTCCTTTATAATGACAGTTGAGACGTTGACCCCAACAACAATTAAGTATGTAATGATTTGATAGAGCTGAAAATGGAAAAACAAAACTCTTACGAGAAGTAAAACCATATACCTATATTATATTATACTAGTGGCTTGTGCAGCAAATGCTGCTGCAAACTAAGTTCGTTAGACGTTCAAATAAACATTTTTCAGATTTATTATCAATGAAGAATACTTGTCTTTTTTATAGTTATTTGCTTCCATAATAATGAAACATACTCTCTCTGAATGGCTTTTTTAGGCCAAATACATTTTCTTGAACCTATCCAACTTCAGTTTTTAGTTTCAATGCGAAAACACAAGTATCAATGTCAGGACGATAGCAGTAGCTATTTCAGATCATTGTGGATTGTAGGCAAAAGTTAAAAAATATCAGATTTGCTAACCTTTCGAACAATAGCATTTTCGTATAGCTGCTGCATGTAGAACTTGAAATGTAGAGCATAAAATCATTTTCTCCTACTAAGAGATTTTGCTGAAATGATCTGGAGACTACAAAATTTTCTAGGCCTCTTATTTTATCAGTAAGTAATTCCTTTTTATCTTTCCTTAGGAACTGTAATTTTGCGCTCTGTCGAGCCAATACTGAAGACAATGACACATATCAATATCTACACTACACCGCCATTAAGTATATGAAAAGACCCAACCCCACTGGGCTAATAAGTATAAAAATATTTGATTTTTAATAACAATATTATTATCTTACTTAAGTTCTGTAGTTTATATAGCAGCCACTCAGTAAATTATAAAAATGATGATCTAAATTAAGATAATCTCTACATTTACTTACATAACCTCGAAACGTTTCACTTTCATGTCATGAATATAGCATCAGTATTATGTACAATTAATGAAAAATAGATGCATCATGATATTAACTATAATAATATTTAATTTCTAATGGTAATAATGTCATCAAACCACCTCAAGTTTCGTAGATTTGAATATCCAATACACAGCTGTACTCAGAAAATTATTATACACTGCAGAATCAGTTTTTAATAACAAATTGAATTGAGCTTTAAATATGTCGGCAATCCTGCAGGTCATGCCCTTCGTGTAAAAGCCTATTGTTTATTGTAGTGTGTTTGTTGTTATGAAATTCAATCAAGTCGGCCGTGATTCGATAAAATTAGTTCTCAAAACTGACAACAGATGGATTTTGGAAAATAGGAAAATTATGTAGGAAAATTGACATTTCACTGAACACTACTGCTTTTCCGAAAAACTTTTGGTTCCAAGCTTCAAAATGAGGGGCCATTTATTAAAATCCGTTCAGCCGTTTTCCCGTAATTTCCATTACCAGTTCAAATTATATATATAGATACAAATATTAAACGAATTCGATACTTAATTTTATAATGTGTTATATTATTTTATAATATAATTTATTATGTCTGAAATATAAAATATTATTATTACAACTAGTTTGTCACTGAAATAAGGAAAAGCTGTTAACTTGAATTTATTTGAAGCAAAACGTTACTGGATTATGCAATAAGGTAGGCGATGTTTGAATCCTGCGTCTCAACTCTATACTCAATTATTATCTTAGCGTGTGCTCGATTACACTAACCTCTAGCGCTTGAAAGTGCAACTAAACGCTGGCGCACAGAGAAACAAAACACAGGAAAATTCGCTGAGTGTCCATTCTTTATAATCCCTATTCGCTGGTTTCCTATGTACTTATACCCTTATTTCGGGGTGTATTCAATTATCTTCACCAACCTTCAACACTTAAGTTTATCAAACCAAATTTTATGTTGCAGAATTTATAAACAGTTACCCTATGTTACCGGTTATACTGTATGGCTGTGAAACTTGGAGTCTCACCTTGACAGAAGAACAGAAATTAAGGGTGTTCGAGAATAAGCTGCTTAGGAAAATACAGAGTGATCCGTTTGGGTATGGATAAAATAAAAACACCGTAAAACATTTACTACTGAACTTTATTTGTTGAAACTTTGTGCATACAACACTGAAAGACGGGGAGATTCCTCAGACTCAACATGACCCCCATTGTGCACCCTGTATCTACAACTCATAACGGTGATGCAATTCAGCCCATGTCCGTTGTGACATAAGAAGGGTGATTGTTGAAAAACTTGAGTAATTTTTATTCTCAGATCATCAATGTTCCTGGGTTTCTGTGAATAGACAATGTCTTTAACAAAACCCCACATGAAGAAGTCAGGAGGGGTTAGATCTGGGGAGTTTGGGAGCCAAGCCAAGAGATAGCTGCTTCTCGTACTGGGTTTCGCCTGCGACCTCCTGCATGTTTTTTTTTATAAACACAACCTGTTTCTACAAATGTTCGATACCACAACATTATGGAATAGTATTTAGGTACATAACGCACACCATACTCACGTCGAAATTCCCTTTGAACTTTTTTAACACTCTCAAATTAAGCATACCAAAGAACACATTTTCCCCGCTGTTGATTTATAGTAGCAATTTTAATCATCTACGATTTTCATTTGTCCTTTCAGATTATGTATTATTGATTGTCATATATGGAAACTCCCATCTTTTAATCATAATATAACCAGCAAGAAATTTTCCTACTATCATAATAGCTTTATAATAATAAATTAATATTATCCATACCCAAACGGATCAGGCTGTATTTGGGGCTAAGAGGATGAAGTTACAGGAGAATGGAGAAAGTTTCACAACGCAGAACTAGACGCATTGTATTCTTCACCTGACATAATTAGCAATATTAAATCCAGACGTTTGAGATGGACAGGGCATAACACGTATGGGCGAATCCAGAAATGCATATAGAGTGTTAGTTGAAAGACTGAGTTAGAAAAGGTCTTTGGGGAGGCCGAGAGGTAGATAGGAGGATAATATTAACATTGATTTGAGGGAGGTGGGATGTGATGCTAGGGACTGGATTAATCTTGCTCAGGATAGGGACCGATGGCAGGCTTGTGTGTGGGCGGCAATGAACCTCCGGGATCTCTTACCTAGTCCTTCGAGAATTTTTTTCTCTTAATCATTGACTTCGATATTAAATTTTTGTAACATTTTTTATTAAGAAAAATGTATTTCCTGAAGAAATACGTAAAAAATCCTAGACTGTGTTGTAGGTCTTCAGAATATTTTCTGTAAAAGAATCCTGCAGATATTTAATTAATTGTAGATTTTATTATGTAAATGCTTTATGGTTGTAGAAAAATTATGCAAATTTGATATTATTTTTACAGGTAATTATTACTTACTTACTTACTTACTTACTTACTTACTTACTTACAAATGGCTTTTAAGGAACCCGCAGGTTCATTGCCGCCCTCACATAAGCCCGCCATCGGTCCCTATCCTGTGCAAGATTAATCCAGTCTCTATCATCATATCCCACTTCCCTCAAATCTATTTTAATATTATCCTCCCATCTACGTCTTGGCCTCTCCAAATGTGTTTTTCCCTCCGGCCTCCCAACTAACACTCTATATGCATTCCTGGATTCGTCCATACATGCTACATGCCCTGCCCATCTCAAACGTCTGAATTTAATGTTCGGTTCCTAATCATGTCAGGTGAAGAATACAATGCGTGCAGTTCTGCGTTGTGTAACTTTCTCCATTCTCCTGTAACGTCATCCCTTTTAGCCCCAAATATTTTCCTATGAACCTTATTCTCAAACACCATTAATCTCTGTTCCTCTCTCGAAGTGAGAGTCGACCTGGTTGGCGAGTTGGTATAGCGCTGGCTTTCTATGCCCAAGGTTGCGGGTTCGATCCCGGGTCAGGTCGATGGCATTTAAGTGTGCTTAAATGCGACAGGCTCATGTCAGTAGATTTACTGGCATGTAAAAGAACTCCTGCGGGACAAAATTCCGGCACATCCGGCGACGCTGATATAACCTCTGCAGTTGCGAACGTCGTTAAATAAAACATAACATTTTTTTCGAAGTGAGAGTCCAAGTTTCACAACCATAAAGAACAACCGGTAGGGCCTAATATAACTGTTTTATAAATTCTAACTTTCAGATTTTTTTGACAGCAGACTGGATGACAAAAGCTTCTCAATCGAATAATAGCAGGCATTTCCCATATTTATTCTGCGTTTAATTTCCTCCCGAGTGTCATTTATATTTGTTACTGTTGCTCCAAGATATTTGATAGTGTTTTATATATTAACCATGAAAAGTTTTGCTCATTTAGCTTTTATAGTAGTGGAACTATAAACAAAATGAATTTTACTAAATTTTTGCAGGCTAATGGTGTACCTCCCTCTTAAGGAAATAAATGGTTTGAGCATTAAGTTTAACAGGATATCTCTCCGCAATTACGTCACCGCTGCAGCTCTCCATCTGCCTGCTGTGAGCCATGCTAATGAACGTTCGCCGTTATGTAAATTTTAATTTGCTTTTATAATTTAACAAGTTCGCGTACACGAGCACAGTGTTAGAAAACAAGGAAATGAAATGCATAATTAAACAGTAACATACACCACATTAGTTCTCCGAAGTCATTCATAAAACATACACAGTATGAACAAGAGAGCACAATTTTATGTAAGTTATAGCCTATCGATTTTGAGAAGATTAACTCCGTACTTAGATGAAATTATTGGGGATCATCAGTGCGGTTTTCGGCGTAATAGATCGACTATTGATCAGATTTTTGTATTCGACAGATAATGGAGAAAAATGGGAGTATAAGGGTACAGTACATCAGTTATTCATAGACTTCAAAAAGGCATATGACTCGGTTAAGAGAGAAGTATTATATGATATTCTTATTGAATTTGGTATTCCCAAGAAACTAGTTCGATTAATTAAAATGTGTCTCAGTGAAACATACAGCAGAGTCCGTATAGGTCAGTTCCTATCTGATGCTTTTCCAATTCACTGCGGGCTAAAGCAGGAGATGCACTATCACCTTTACTTTTTAACTTCTTTCTAGAATATGCCATTAGGAAAGTTCAGGATAACAGGCAGGGTTTGGAATTGAACGGGTTACATCAGCTGCTTGTCTATGCGGATGACGTGAATATGTTAGGAGAAAATACACAAACGATTAGGGAAAACACGGAAATTTTACTTGAAGCAAGGAAAGCGATCGGTTTGGAAGTAAATCCCGAAAAGACAAAGTATATGATTATGTCTCGTGACCAGAATATTGTACGAAATGGAAATATAAAAATTGGAGATTTATCCTTCGAAGGGGTAGAAAAATTCAAATATCTTGGAGCAACAGTAACAAATATAAATGACACTCGGGAGGAAATTAAACACAGAATAAATATGGGACATGCCTGTTATTATTCGGTTGAGAAGCTCTTATCATTCAGTCTGCTGTCCAAAAATCTAAAAGTTAGAATTTATAAAACAGTTATATTACCGGTTGTTCTGTATGGTTGTGAAACTTGGACTCTCACTCTGAGAGAGGAACATAGGTTAAGAGTGTTTGAGAATAAGGTGCTTAGGAAAATAACTGGGGCTAAGAGGGATGAAGTTACAGGAGAATTGAGAAAGTTACACAACGCAGAACTGCACGCATTGTATTCTTCACCTGACATAATTAGGAACATTAAATCCAGACGTTTGAGATGGGTAGGGCATGTAGCACGTATGGAAGAATCCAGAAATGCATATAGAGTGTTAGTTGGGAGACCGGAGGGAAAAAGACCTTTAGGGAGGCCGAGACGTAGATGGGAGGATAATATTAAAATTGATTTGAGGGAGGTGGGATATGATAGAGACTGGATTAATCTTGCACAGGATAGGGACCGCTGGCGGGCTTATGTGAGGGCGGCAATGAACCTTCGGGTTCCTTAAAAGCCATTTGTAAGTAAGTAAGTATAGCCTATCGATGGCAAATACGAATCGTAAGAGCTTCAGGATTATTTGTGAATTATTTTGCGTACCAGTACTTCCCATTAACCCTTCTGCTACCAAGGTTTTTTTGCAACTTATTACTACCAAATGTCGAAATGAAAATAATGTCAAATAGAACGCCAACACCAATCTCAGCAGTGGGACAGAGATAGAACACGTGGACGATTACATCTACCTAGGGCAGACTGTCTCACAACACATCTTCGCAAATCCACCGAACACAAACAACAGAACAACACTGGAGAAACTCCTTTACAACTACCACCAGCCCCAACCACCAAACTAAAACACAAACAAAACCGCATACACGTGTTGGAAATTTGAATACTGTCTGAGAGGACACACGACAGCAACAGAGAGGCAGATCAATAAAATAACACTACACCATGAAAGTCTCCGTAACCATTCAGACGCTTCTGCCACCGGAAGGGGAAACTTAAAAATCCAAAAAAAAAAAAAAAAAAAATGTATTTATGTATGTTGCATGCATGTATGTATGTATGTATGTATGTATGTACAGTGTTCTGCCCAAGAGCAGGTCTTAAACTGCAAACCCAGCACTTCTCATTCTTTCCAATTTCTTGCTTTCCTCTTAATCTCCCCATATAATACCTTAATGCTGTCTATCAACTGATATCTTTTGCCCCGAACTCTTGTCCCGTTCACCACTCCTTAAACATCGCAAATTAACAAATTAGACCTACACCAAAATGACACTGGTCAACAAAATTAAACATGTTTTTTGTTAAAAGATAAAAAATGGATGATTCTTATAGCACTTTTCGTGCTGATTTCAAATCTGTTTTCAGAAATTTTCTATCACCCAGGGTTTTTGAGTAATTATATGAAACGTAATTCAAACTTTTCTAGTATTGATACCTTGTAACATTTTACCTAAAATCATATTTACTTACCTAAAATGTGTGTGAAATTTATTTTAGGCTATACTTGGCTTGAGAAACATCTCTCGAGTGTCCAGCAGTAGTTTGCTAGAATATTTGAGCTCTGTTTTTCCTGGTAGCGCCTTTCCATTTCAGAAAAATCCTGGTGAAAACGCTCCCCTAGTTTATCACTCACTACCCGAAGGTTTTGAGGACAGAAAAATTACATGAGAATCCAGGAAGTTATTTTGAGAGATATATTACACCTCATTCTCTATAATTTTATGATCTGTTGTTCCTAAAATGTAACAATCTATTGAATGATCCTTAGGTTCCCGGCATATCATTGGAACTGGAAAAGGCGTATGACGGGATCTTTTTAGCCAACCAGTTAATAGAAAAATTACGTATGAAATACTTTCTTTCGATTAGCATGTTAAGGACTGTATGCAGCAATAAAAATAAATCAATTTTTCTAAAATTACAACACAAAAATGGTGGGTGGTAGAAAAATTCTAACTTCATTTTTTGGAATCAGCAGATGAAATTACATAAGAAACAGCAGACATTTTTAATTTAACAAAATCAATGTTGAACAGTGTAATTAAAAAATAAAATAAAATAAGAAATAAAATAAATAAATAAACCAATCACCGCACTCACACACCTACTGGCACTTATGCCAGAAATAGTGTCATATACAGTATGTAAATACATATTTATTACTAGCCGTACCCGTGCGCTCCGATGCACCCGTTAGAAATAAATATAAAGTAATTACATAATTAAAATATGACATTTGATCCAGGAACATTCGTGTTTTATAGAAGGATAAATCATTTAATATGTTACTTAATTTAAATTGTATTTAACATATTAAAATGCGATCATTTTGATCCAGAGACCACTCATTTGGTGCAATGACAATTCCTTTAACATGTTTCTTAATTGTTATTACAATTATTTTTGGAAAAGCGAAAATTAACAGAAAAATTTTGGCTACGGATTTATTATTATATTATATTATATTATATTATATTATATTATATTATATTATATTATATTATATTATATTATATTATATTATATTATATTATATTATATTATATTATGTAAAAAGTGTGTTGATAACGGATGTACTCGAATTAGAAAGTTTTTAATTAGTTGTGGGAGCTCTTGAATCTCAGGAGGAACAGCTTTTACAACAGCGCAAAATAATCTGCTTGGCTCATTGCAAATTTTTTGCATTGCATTTATTGCATATATATTTTATGTATTTTAACACGATTCAATTGAGCATAGTTAAAATTTGAATTATACAATAATGGATTGCTAAGCTAACGTACTATTACTGCATACGAAATCAATACACTCTCGTTGTTCGTTAATTCTCTGAGATAAAAATGAATATGTTCATAAACATTATTTTAAGAAATACGGGAAATGAATATACAGAATAACCTATCAAGTTTTCTGTGCTTAAGAAGCTATTTCAATCTTACCTGTCCTCAATTCACTCACAAGTTACTGTAATAACATTATAGCATTATGTCCATCCAGAGAAACTACACTTTCCAATGATGAAATAATAATTAATTATACAAATCGGTTGATTTAGCTTCCGATATTACTTCATACAAACACAGAAACATTGTCTGTAGGCTATGTTTCATAGCTTTCGATTGTTGTGTCCAAGACCCCTTATAGACGAAGTCATTTGTTTTTTTATTTCAATACACCGCCTTAGATGGCAGTTATTTTAATTTTAAAACTCATTTATCTCATTAAATATCAGTCCTATCAAAATTTTTCAAAGAATAAAACTTATCAGAAATCATTTTAAAGAAACTTTTGTTATGTAACATTTTTCACAAAAATCAATAATAAGCGAGATATTTCGATTTTTTTAAATAATGTAGTTTGAATGCCATATAGCCTAAAATCTAAGTTACAACGAACTTGATTTATATTCCAATTTTCATCTAAATCCGTTCAGCCATTATCGCGTGAAAAGGTAACAAACATACAGACAGACAGACAGACAGATAGACAGACAGACATACATACAAAAAAATTTCAAAAAAGCTATTTTCGGTTTCAGGGTGGTTAATTATATATGTTAGGACCAATCGAAAATTACCAGAAAAATTTTGGCTACAGATTTATTATTAGTATAGATTATTTATGTACAATGGCTGGAGAGGGCGTCCTGCGCATATAAGACCCTAAAACGGCCTTTGGCTCAAAGCCAGTAAAGTCAATAAACATAAACATCTCACTTAACCAAGGGATGGAGAAAGAAATACAAAGGAGAATAAGAAAATGTATGGAAATAGACCTAAGAAATTATTGAATATTATTATTAAAAATAAAGAAATAAAGATAAATTAAGCTCCTTTATAATTATTTCTTGTTCCACAATCCTGGAAAGCCTTCTGGGCGCTAAAGTTTATACTCCTCGACAGGTCCATAAACCGCTCACTCAGACTAGAGTCTCTTAACTCCTGTGTATTCCCGGTGCTAACATACGGTTGCCAAACCTGGGCCCTCACAGAGAGGCAAAAGAGGAACATCGAAATATGCCAAAGGAAAATGAAGAGGAAGATAGTTGACGTTTCACTGAAAGACAAGGTCTCAACACGGCACTGCAGAAAATTACAGCTTCTGAGAACATCACAGAAAAAGCCCTCATAATGAAGTAGAAGTGGGGTGGTCATGTAGCAAGGCAGCAACAAGGCAGATGGGCGCGAGAAACCACCATGTGGGACCTCTACATAGGAAGGAGAACACAAGGCAGGCCAAGAAGAAGATGGGCAGATACATTCAAGCAGCAGCTGGGAGGGAACTGGTCAGCAACAGGAACGAGTGGAGACAGATAGTGAACAAACTCATATAGAACTAAAATTTGACAAACTCTAGTGTATCTCACACAGTGAATGTGAATGTAAATATTGTTCACGTGAAATAGCTCATCATGGGACACAGTGGCTTCATTCATTCATTCATTCATTCATTCATTCATTCATTCATTCATTCATTCATTCATTCATTCATTCATTCACTACTACCAAAGGGGATAATACAATTTCGCGCATCAAAATCAAGGTACCAATCTTTGTTGAACAGTTAGAATATTAGCAATACATATATTATTGACTATGGACCTAGTGTAAAAATGTAAAATAATTTTCCATTTTTTTAATACAGAGTGGTTTAAAAGTTTCGTTCCATTTTGTTAAAAACGTGTACCGGTACCACAATTAATGAGCTTCATAAATGTTATTGGTGACACTGTGAGAAAAAAAATATCAGTAAAGTTAAAATTGTCTACCTCCCATTTCAAGGCAAACTCCTCAAAGCTACATAATTTTGACAGGGTGGAAAACACAGCTACAAGCAATGAAAATCACAGTATTATAAAAAAAATGGAAATAATTTTGGTTACCGTAGCCTATTTGTTGAAATTTAAACATTGAAATACAATATATGCAACCATGAAGATCTCCAAAACATTTGTTTATAATAAAATAAAATCCTTAAAAAAATCGTTAAATATTCTAAAGATAAATAAATCTATATACAGGGTGTAACAACTTTAATGTTTAGAATTTCTGGAACATGTTCCCTGACACGTTCTACGTCGATTAAACCTAACATACCTATATCCAAAGTTCTACAGGTTTGAAGTATTTGTACCCCAAAGTTAAATTTTGAGTTTAATTTTATCGCTGAATACTGAAAGAAGTAACACCAATTTCCGAAAGTGACATGTCTATGTGATTATTTTTATTAGTACCATATTACATTTTAATATCAACTACTTGTGAGTATGAAAGAAGCAGTGCAAAGTTGAAAAAAATGTCCTTAAGATTCCAAACACTGTACCGGTACTTCTTGAAATTTGCCAATAGGCACGTGAAAATACCTGTGCACTAGGAATCCTATGATTTGGGAACCGTGCTTGATATGCCAAAACAGCTGCTGTTGCATTGCCATCACACAGTCCATACACATGAACTATGTCTGCGTATTCCTGATGTGTGTACACAAAAGGCATGTTTTAATGGTCAAAACTCAATAAAAAGACTAGTCACAATACTGTTTATTTTTCTCACAACTGTTATTTTAAACTGTTGTCTGTTTCGTTTCTTAGCAACATAAACAATTTTAATTTAATTTCTCTTAAAAGTAAAATTTCCTTCATTCACTGCTTTTCAAATGTTTCTTATGTATCTCTACTTAGTAATGCCATAAAATAGGCCTTGTATAAACGGTATAATGCTTGGAGCTGCAAGAAGTTCTATTTTTTTCAGCTCTGTTATCTCTGTAACCTCTCAATTTCGGATATAGGTATGTTAGGTTTAATCAACGCAGAATGTGTCAGGGAACATGTTCCAGAAATTCTAAACATTAAAGTTATTACACCCTGTATGTAATTTGAACTGGTAATGGAAATTACGGGAAAACGGCTGGACGGATTTTAATAAATGACCTCTCATTTTGAAGCTTGGAACTCAATTTTTTTCGGAAAAATAGTAGTTTTGAGTGAAATGTCAATTTTTAAACATAATTTTCCTATTTTCCAAAATCCATCTGTCGTCAGTTTTGAGAACTAGCTAATAGCATTCACGGCCGACTTGATATTTCCTTTGCTTTTTGTAAAGGAGAAGCGAAGCGAGCATCCAGTCGGCCGTGTTGCATTTCAGAACAAAACAAAACACATACTACAGTAAACAATATTACACGAAGGCCATGATCTGCAAGAATGCTGACATATTTAGAGCTCAAATTAAATTGGTTGTTAAAACTTAACTTACTAAAAATAATTTACAGGTTCGATTCTGTGGTGTATAATTTTCTGGGTACAGCTGTGTATTGGATATTAAAAACTACAAAACTTGAGGTGGTTTGATGACATTATTACCATTAGAATTAAAATATTATTGTAATTAATGCCATGATGTGACTATTTTTCATTAATTATGCATATTAATGCTATATTGATGATATGAAAGTGAAACGTTTTGGGGTAATGTAAGTAGATGTAGAGAATAACTTAAATTAGATTTTGATTTCTATATTTTACTGAGTGGCGGCTATATAGTATATATAGTATATGTTACTCCATGTATTGTGGGTCCCTATCACCACGGCATGGCGCGTCCTCAGGTTGCGGATAGAGGAGACGGCCTCCAGATATGGAGGGTAGCTGCGAATATATTGAATAAGCAGTCGTGGACAGCCGATAAGGGGTGGTCCTCCAGCTTGGGGTTGGGCGAAGGGCTAACAACCCATCACCGTAAAAAACAGCTTGTTACGTATCCCTATAATAAGCCTCGGAATAGGACTGATTCTCTGGCACGACCACAGCAAAGGAATAAGGTTTTGAGATTTGGCACTTGGAACGTAACTAGTCTTTATAGAACAGGAGGGTAACATTAGTAGCTAAAGAACTAGCTAGATATAGAATAGACTTCGTGGGAGTACAAGAGGTTAGGTTAGATGGGAATGGCATATCACAAATAGGAGATTACTTGTTGTATTATGGGGAAGGAAACAATAATCACCAATTAGGAACAGGATTCTTTGTTCATAAAAGAATAAAATCAGCAGTAAAAAGGTCGAATTTATCAGTGACAGGTTATCATATTTAGTACTTAAGAGTAGATGGTGCGACATCATAGTTATAAATGCTCACGCCCCTACAGAAGAGAAAGACGACCATATAAAGAATAGCTTCTATGAGGAATTGGAACATACTTTTGATTATTTCCCTAGATATCACATGAAAATTTTATTGGGGGATTTCAATGCTAAAGTAGGACAGGAGGATATTTTTAGACCAACTATTGGAAAAGAGAGCCTACACGCAATTAGTAGTGACAATGGAGTTAGATTAGTCAACTTTGCCACATCGAAAAATTTAATTGTCAAAAGTACAACATTCCCCCATAAGGATATACATAAATATACTTGGACTTCTCCAGATGGATTGACACACAACCAAATAGATCACATCTTGATAGATAAACGGAGACATACTAGTATAGTAGATATTCGAACTTTCAGGGTGCAGACTGTAATTCTGACCATTATTTGGTGATTGGAGAATTAAGAGAAAGATTATCAGTAGCCAAGCGAGCAGAGCAACAAGTTAATATTACTAAATTCAATATTTTGAAATTAAAGGACGAGGAAGCTAAGCAAAATTATCAGGTCGAAATTTCGAATAGGTTTGCCACTTTAGAAAGTTCCGACGAAGTTGAGAAAGAATTAGATGTTAATAGCGTGTGGGAAAATATCAGAGATAGTATCAAAATTGCAGCTGAGCAGAGCATAGGTTATTATGAAACTAAGAAAAAGAAACCGTGGTTTGATGAAGATTGTTGCATGGTAGTAGAAAGAAGGAAACAGGCAAAATTGAAATTCTTACAGGATCCAGTCGAGGAGAAGAGAGACAATTATTTCAACGGAAGACGGGAAGCAAGTCGTACACTTAGGAATAAAAGAGAGGTTACTTGAAGGAAAAACTGAATGAGGTAGAAACAAATAGTAAGAATAAAAACATTCGAGATTTATATAAGGGTATAAAGGAATTTAAGAACGGATATCAGCCAAGGGTAAACGTGATCAAGGATGAGAATGGTGACTTGCTTGCAGACTCTCCATCAATCCTAAACAGATGGAAAAACTATTTTGCGCAACTACTAAATGTACATAGGCCAAATAGAAATGATCAGGACGAAATTGAAATACAAACTGCTGAGCCATTTATACCCGAACCCACGCTTTCAGAAGTCGAAATTGCGATAGAAAATCTGAAAAGTACAAGTCTCCAGGTATCGATCAAATTCCAGCAGAATTAATACAAGAGGGCGGAAGCGCATTATATAGCGAAATTTATAAACTTGTACTTGCTATTTGGGAAAAGGAAATTGTACCAGAACAATGGAAGGAGTCCATAATTGTACCTATTTTTAAAAGGGGACAAAACCAACTGTGGTAACTTTCGAGGAATATCACTTTTGTTGACGTCGTACAAAATTTTGTCCAATATTCTTTTGAGAAGATTAACTCCGTACGTAGATGAAATTATTGGGGATCATCAGTGCGGTTTTCGGCGTAATAGATCGACTATTGATCAGATTTTTGTATTCGACAGATAATGGAGAAAAATGGGAGTATAAGGGTACAGTACATCAGTTATTCATAGATTTCAAAAAGGCATATGACTCAGTTAAGAGGAAGTATTATATGATATTCTTATTGAATTTGGTATTCCCAAGAAACTAGTTCGATTAATTAAAATGTGTCTCAGTGAAACATACAGCAGAGTCCGTATAGGTCAGTTTCTATCTGATGCTTTTCCAATTCACTGCGGGCTAAAGCAGGGAGATGCACTATCACCTTTACTTTTTAACTTCGCGCTAGAATATGCCATTAGGAAAGTTCAGGATAACAGGCAGGGTTTGGAATTGAACGGGTTACATCAGCTTCTTGTCTATGCGGATGACGTGAATATATTAGGAGAAAATACACAAACGATTAGGAAAACACGGAAATTTTATTTGAAGCAAGTAGAGCGATCGGTTTGGAAGTAAATCCCGAAAAGACAAAGTGTATGATTATGTCTCGTGACAAGAATATTGTACGAAATGGAAATATAAAAATTGGAGATTTATCCTTCGAAGAGGTGGAAAAATTCAAATATCTTGGAGCAACAGTAACAAATATAAATGACACTCGGGAGGAAATTAAACGCAGAATAAATATGGGAAATGCGTGTTATTATTCGGTTGAGAAGCTCTTATCATCCAGTCTGCTGTCAAAAATCTGAAAGTTAGAATTTATAAAACAGTTATATTACCGGTTCTTCTGTATGGTTGTGAAACTTGGACTCTCACTCTGAGAGAGGAACATAGGTTCAGGGTGTTTGAGAATAAGGTGCTTAGGAAAATATTTGGGGCTAAGCGGGATGAAGTTACAGGAGAATGGAGAAAGTTACACAACACAGAACTGCACGCATTGTATTCTTCACCTGACATAATTAGGAACATTAAATCCAGACGTTTGAGATGGGCAGGGCATGTAGCACGTATGGGCGAATCCAGAAATGCATATAGAGTGTTAGTTGGGAGACCGGAGGAAAAAGACCTTTAGGGAGGCCGAGACGTAGATGGGAGGATAATATTAAAATGGATTTGAGGGAGGTGGGGTATGATGATAGAGACTGGATTAATCTTGCTCAGGATAGGGACCGCTGGCGGGCTTATGTGAGGCGGCAATGAACCTTCGGGTTCCTTAAAAGCCATTTGTAAGTAAGTATGTAAGTATATGTTACTGAAAGCTATAAAACTTAAGTAAGATAATAATATTATTAAAAATCAAATATTTTTATAATTATTAATCAAGTGAGGTTGGGTCTTTTTCATATATTTAATGGCGGTGTGGTGTAGATATTCTCTTCAGTATAGGCTCGATAGAGAATATCTTTCATTATTTTGGAAGCAAATAACTTTCCGAATGTCTGGTATTCTTCACTGAAAATAAATCTGAAAAATGTTTATTTGAACGTCTAATGAACTTAGTTTGCAGCATTTGCTGCACAAGCCACTAGTAAAAATAAAAATTTAAGAAAATAGATGTCATTTTATATATTATTATCTTAATGTACCGAAGTACATATGGTGTTTCCATGCAGATATTCTGCGTCATCGTACGATGAAAGAGTAGTGAAACGGAGAAAAATTCTATCTGGCACCGGGATTTGAACCCGAGGTTTCAGTCCTACGTGCTGATGCTTTATCCACTAAGCCACACCGGATTCCCATCCCGGTGTCGGATCGAATCCTCTCGGTTTAAGTTCCACCTCTTGGGTTCCCTCTAGTGGCCGCCCTCTGCACTACGTCATAGATGTTTATGAACGTAGGACAATGTCCACATATGTGCGGAGGTGCACTCGTTATGAGTGATTGATTGGCGTGATTTAAGGTGGCGCTTATTCCGTCGGATCCTGGCCAATCAGAGATTTTTCTCATTATATGCATGAAATAGTTCTATTGTTGTTGTGTTTTAAACATGTTACATAATTTTTGTATCCAGTACACATTTTTTTTTTTTTAATATTATGAGGAATTTTGAATTCCTAGACTAGACGGCATTTCGGAAGACGGTCGGCTGCTATATGCGCTGTAGCATTTCTGCTATGTGACGTCACAATCTTGTACAGTAGAATCAATCAGAATCAGTCTATAACAAGCACTTCCCGAGTTCGTTTGCTCACGTGCGAGTGTTTCAATACATTGAATAAGTAAAACTAACATTTACTTTGTGTATGTGAGGTAAATAAATGGAAGAAGAGACTATAAAAAGACAAGTATTGCACAGCAGGCACGGAAAATAGTGTTTAAGGTGTATAATTATTTTAAAAGCGTTAACAGCAGAATGCTGCCGGCCATCTTGATGCTGGCTACAACGTTGCCAACGTGCAAGAAACGACTGCAGAAGCATGTGGTGTGGGATTGAGAACCGTGCAAAGAATATTGTTAGTGAAGGAAAGAGGGTTTGTTTGGTGTCATGCTTACAGTAATCAACGACTAAGGTCATTATTGTCTTTTGATAATTTAAATTCTCTCCTGCGCTATTTGTATTGCACGTGCGCGTGAAGTACGATGTGGCAATGTTGTACGCTGCCTTGCTCTCTCTATCTGTCTCTCTCGAAGCAAACGCTAGCAGACTACCGCCTTCCGAATTGCCGTCGACTCTAGTGTGTTGTAATTTTATCAGTAGCAGCGAAAGATTAAAAACAAGTAAGTTTTGTCATAAAAAATTAAATTCATTTTCCCCTGAAATTGTTACGTGATGGGGCAATTTGGATTTCAAATTCAGATTTAGGGCACACATATTAGTAATATTCACCTATTTTTATTTCGGAGTAAGACAAAAAGTAAAAATTTGTTGTTCAGCGTAATCATTGATTATTTTGTCTTCTTCCCACACGATCAAGGGTTCTGGAGCTTCTTCCTCGTTGTATAAACCGGTTCACCAGAGATGCATGGTAACATGGCTACTTTTAACTGCTGCGTGCAGATTTCCATGCAGATATTCTTGGAATACTCCCTTGCACTCCGGAGCCCACATACAGTGTGACCTCTGAGGACGTGAGAGCATCTCGACGATCCAGCGCGGAGAAGGAACTCCTGCCTTCTGTCTCGTCGTAATGCAGAGTGAAAGGCATGTGATGCATCATTTCTAAAGCTAGAATCTACTGTCTTCCTCCGACGAGTTTAGCGCTGGGACCTGAGGTATTCTTGCCATCGGTGCGGGGGGGTTGCAGGTAGATTCTTTCGTTGCTACGGCCAAGCCGAGCCGAGCGGAGTGGGAAGTATTAATCGTCCAAAAATATGCAGTCTTCAGTTTGTAGTAGTGTGTGAATATTTCATATACATATTGTTTACCTAGCCTTATATGGTTTTGTTATTAATATATTAAATATATTGTTGCAATTTTTGCTCAAACATCTCCCTGATGTTAGCTATGTTAATATTACATGAATTACTCATATTAAATATTTCACCGTTACAAGTCATTTTTAAGGAAACATGCTGTGGAAAAGTTTTTGGTTTTATTCTATTGGAATTTTAGAAGATGTGTGATTGGTATCGTGAAAAACAGACTCCTATAATGTCATGCGAAAATCATTTGTTGGTGATATCTTAAAATACAAATCAAGTAGTTTTATTTCTCAAGTGAGTTCAGCAGTACAGTATATTTAAATTGATTACTTTACACATTTAATTCAATTCTACTAATCACTAAATTTTATAGCATGATTCATCTTTTCATCTATATTATTGTAGTTTTATTATGATTTTTTGTTTTATTTATTTTATTGTATTTGTATTTTTGGCGGTGTTATGGCCTTAACTTCACCAGAATAAATAATAAATAAATAAATAAATAAATAAATAAATAAATAAATAAAATTTTCTACAATACTTTCCTTCTCTCTAAGTATTGTAGCTCTGTCTCACCAAAAATACGTTAGAAAACAAATAGGCATACTGCTCTCGTAAATTGGGCGAATGTTTTCAGTATGATTGTACTTCCTTCCAGACTGCCGCTGTCACTGTTCCCTCCCGCTCCGGTAGCGCGCTACACTAGTCGGAACCGCATTCCTCTCAGCACTAAACTCCTCAGAGGATGACAGTAGTAAGTTTTGTCCCCTCTAACAATGGAGACGACCTCACTTGACAGAAAAACAATGAGAACTCCCGGTTATCGAAGGCAGAACATGCCAGAGAAAGTTCATATCATTCCTTTCTCTTTATATATGAATAAAAATATATAGATTATAAATTTGGTTCAAGAACTTGACATACCTTTCGTCGTCACCATCACTATCCTTCACGAATTAGGTCTCTGTAGCTCTGTTTCGTCCCCATCCAACAGTCGTTGCGATCTCTTGGTCTGTAATTTAATTAATTTTAATTTATTTTATTCCATAGATCTTACATGAGCAATGAAGCTTTAAGGGAAGACTCCACTGAAAATCATGAAAATTTTTCCAAATTTTTTTTTAGCTATTTCACTTATTCAGAATTTATATTTTCATACCCCAAATGGATTCAACTCAATTCTAATTACAAATACTCGTATGTTTACACTTTTTAAATTAAGGCTGGAAGGGGGCGTGGAATTTAAATAGCTATCAAAATTGTTTTTCATCGAAGAATTCTTTTTTAAAATTTCTGATTACAAATCTAGTAACTTTTTAATGGCTCCCTAAAGTTACTAGATGAATGTAGCGGAGGAGAATATTAATTTACATAAATATTCATTTTATTTTCAAATCTATTTTTCTGTGTTCATTTTTGTTGATTCAACACCAAATTTCTTATGCCAAATATTAATCAATCTGGATGAAATTTTTACTGCAAGTATTTATGAGGTAGCTGCATGTTTCTATGCATTTATTTTGAGAGAAATGCTGCTAGTTTATTTTATTAATCTTTTTCTTAATATTAATAAAATAAACTAGCAGCATTAAAAAATATTAATAAAATAAACTAGCAGCATTTCTCACAAATAAATGTATAGAACCATGCAGCTACCTCATAAAAACTTACTTACTTACTTACTTACTTACTTTTACTTAATTACTTACCGGCTTTTAAGGAAGGTTCATTGCCGCCCTCACATAAGCCCGCCATTGGTCCCTATCCTGAGCAAGATTAATCCAGTCTCTACCATCATATCCCACCTCCCTCAAATCCATTTAATATTATCTTCCCACCTACGTCTCGGCCTCCCCAAAGCCTAACCTAACCTAACCTAACGTCACCTCATAAATACTTGCAGTAAAAATTTCATCCAGATTGATTAATATTTGGCATAAGAAATTTTGTGTTGAATCAACAAAAATGAACATAGAAAAATAGATTTGAAAATAAAATGAATATTTATGTAAATTAATATTATCCTCCGCTACATTCATCTAGTAACTTCAGGGAACCAACAAAAAGTTACTAGATTTGTAATCAGAAATTTTAAAAAGAATTCTTCGATGAAAAACAATTTTGACAGCTCTTTAAATTCCACGCCCCCTTCCAGCCTTAATTTAAAAAAGTGTAAACATACGAGTATTTGTAATCAGAATTGAGCTGAATCCATTTGAGGTATGAAAATATAAATTCTGAATAAGTGAAATAGTTTAAATAATTTGGAAAAATTTTCATGATTTTCAGTGGAGTCTTCCCTTAAGATGTGGAACAAGTCAAAATTTTACAATATTACAATTATAATTTTTACAAATTTTTACAGTTTTACAATTTAGTAATTTTCTACAATTTTTACAATTTTGTGCAATATTTTGGCGAGATGTAGTGAGTTGAGGTGAGGTCCGAAGATTCGCCAAAAGATTACCCGGCATTTGCCTTTTGGTTGGGAAAACCTCAGAAAAACCCAACCAGGTAATCAAATCAAAGGGGTTGATGCTGAGGATTCGCCATAGACCATCCGGCTTCAGTCCCACGGCTGGGGAAAACCTCAGAAGAAACCATTCAACGAGATCAACCGGGGATCCAACCCAAGCCCGAACGCAGCTCCGGATGAGTAGCCCAGCGAGAGAGATTATGATCTTTGGGATTCTAGTGTAATCGATTCTGGAGACAAGGTGTAGCTAATTAGAGTTGTAAGTGTTAATTTTGTTTCAAACAGATTCAAACTATTTGCTGTAGAATAACTTATTCCATCAGGAAAGACCAGGAAAACAGACAGGGTCTGGAATTGAACGGGTTACGGGTTACATTAGCTTGTTTATGCGGATGACGTGAATATGTTAGGAGAAAATCCACAAACTATTAGGGAAAACACAGAAATTTTACTTAAAACAAGTAAGGAGACCGGTTTGGAAGTAAATCCCGAAAGTACAAAGTATATGGTTATGTTTCGTGACCAGAACATAGTACGAAATGAAAATATAAAACTTGGAAATTTATCCTTTGAAGAGGTGGAAAAATTAAAATATCTCGGAGGAACAGTAACAAATATAAATGACACTCGGGAGGAAATTAAATGCAGAATAAATATCGAAAATGCTTTTGTCATCCAGTCTGCTGTCAAAAAAGCTGAAAGTTATGATTTATAAAACAGTTATATTACCGGTTGTTCTGTATTGTTCTAAAACTTGGACTCTTACTTTGAGAGAGGAACAGAGGTTAAGGATGTTCGAGAATAAAGTGTTTAGCAAAATATTTGAGGCTAAGAGGGATGAAGTAACAGGAGAATGGATAAATTACACAACGCAGAACTGAACGCATTGTATTCTACACTTAACATTAGGAACATTAAATCCAGACGTTTCAGGTGGACAGAAAATATAGCACGTATGGGTGAATCCATAAATGCATGAGTGTTAGTTGTAAGACCTGAAGGAAGAAGATTTTTGGGGAGATCGAGACGTAGATGGGAGGATAATATTAAAACGGATTTGAGGGAGGTGGGATTTGATGGTAGAGACTGGATTAATCTTGCTCAGGATAGGGACCGATGGCGGGTTTATGTGAAGGCGGCAATGAACCTCCGGGTTCTCTAAAAGCTGTTGTAATTAAAGATTCAAACTTCAGTCCCTCCACAAAAATTACGTATAATCTGAATTAGCAGTGTGGTTTATAAATTATTTCAATCCTATTTAAGTAAGTTAATAGAACTATGATGAAAAAAATATTGATGGTTATTATGAGTAAAAAAATATATGTAGATATTGGAGTTCCACAAAGACGATTTTAGGACATTTTATTTTTAATATTCGTTAACAATTTTATTAAATCTGGATTCGTAAAATAATAATGGCTCCATATATTTATATGCAGAAAATACACTGGTGATAGTGGTTATTTATGAAGTTTATAAAAATGCCAACATTGGTATAAAAATATTTAAAAATTGGCGGAACAACTGGATAATACCCACGGCAGATCAATATCGATAGTCGACGCTACTCGCTGGCCACTAGTCACCGGGCCGTACCGAGCCGTATCAAACAAAATATAATCGAAATGGTGGTAGTCAAATTCGCGACTATATTCTTAAATAATTCACTCCATTAGTCAAGTTCAAGGTTTTATGTAGTACAACGGCGGTTTTTTGAATGCATTAAAAGAAAATGAAGATGTAATAAGATCATAAACTAGGTTATCACAAGGAAATTAATAGGAAAAAAGGTGTGTTTCACGGAATACCATTAAAATGACGGAAAGTAAATTTCCGGTTTATGTTCGCCAAAGCGTAAAGTACGTAATTATGATTGCGTTGCTGTTTTATTTCTGGCCTATAGAAAAATACCTAGCCTTTTACGAAAAAAAATTTTAGGGACCATGAAATTATTCACCGCTTTCATTATAGGCCTATTATTTTTTTATCAATATTACGAATCAAAAACTGTCATATTATATAATTTTAACTACTACATGGACGAATGAAATCAAGCTAACCTAACCAAAGCTAACCTAACCTAACCTAAAAGCTAACCTAACCAAAACCTAACCTAACCTAACCAAAGCTAACCTAACCTAACCAAAGGTAAAACCTAACCTAACCAAAACTAACCGGAGCAAGAAGGGATCTCAATCATTTAATCCTAACCTTCGTAAATGCAAGGTCTGTAAGGTCCGGAGCAAAAAGGGATCTCAATCATTTAATCTGCAATGTACTCGCAATAATAAATTCAAGTAAGGATCACGCTCCCACTACAGAATGAAGGAGGTAGACAGAGAGAAAAAAAAATATAGCACAAAACTGTTTTGTCCCGAGCCTCTCATCTAAGGCACTCGTCATAATTTACTGCAATGTTTACGCAAATACACATTGTCGCTAACAGTGGTGCTATCTCTCAATAATGTTCAGAACGAAGGAGGTAGACAGAGAAAAAAAAGAAATATAGCACAAAACTGTTTTGTCTCGAGACTCTCATCTAAGACACGTAATAAGTCACGTAATCTACTTGCAATATATTTGCGCAAATACACTTTGTAGCTAACACTGGTGCTATCTCTCAGTAATGTTCAGAATGAAGGAGGTAGAGAGAGAGAGAGAGAGAGAGAAAAAAAATTTCTACCGCCAACTACGCCACACACCAACGTCATGTTCTTATGTTGGTGACATTGTGTATTTACTTAAATTTGGTGGTAAACGTAACGGCACGGTTCAAAGTGACCGTGGTAATTCTCCAGTATAGCGAAATTGGCTTTACTTTAATTTTCTTTCGTTAAATAATACAAAACAACATTAATCCCTTCTCTTTAACACCTATTGTTCAACAATCTCCGAATCATCGTAGTAGCTTAAGTTTAGTAATACATAATAAAATTGTAGTTTTCTGTTTTTGTCAGTGTCTCCCTTCGAAAGAGGTTGCAGTCGTGAAATATCTGGAAATCATTACTGGTCAGCATCTGAAATGGTATTCTCATATTTCTTACTTACGCAGCAAACAGGATTTAAATAAATTTATATGCAGAGCTACAAACCTTTCTTCTCGATAGTGTTCGTCCCAGGCACCGTATATTCCTCTCTCTCAGTTCTTATTTTTTCTCAGTTTCTCTCAGTTCCTTGATGTTTTTGTAGACAACAGACACAAATTTAAGGAAGAAAATTTAAATACTGCATATTATTATCAACAAACTTGCAAATCAGGAAGTTAGGCCAATTTTAATGTAATATTTGCATCATCCCCAATGGAAGGTAAACAATATCTGATATTGATAGCATTCGAATTTGATTCCATACATTTTCGAATTTGATTCCATACATTTATGGACAGTGTTGCCAGACTCAAAATTTCAAATTTCCCTCCTGCGCTAAGAAAATTTCCCATTTTGAGTCAAAATTCCCGTGTCTTTAATTTTTTGTTTTGTTTCACAAATCGTTTAAGAACATCATATCATTGTGATCACAAAAAAGTAAAAGAAATTACCCCGTACTACTCGTAACTATCATTTCTGAGATATTCCAGGTAAACAGTCTTGTTCCAAGAAGCTACAATGGAAGACTTTATGTGAAGAGACCTTAACGGACTCAGATATATGTAATGTAAGATTATTCATGCTCTGTTCTGATATTTAAACATCTGAAAACAATCCATTGTTGCGATCACGCAGTGCATATAGTTGCCTCGTTTAATTATTAGGCAGCGGCATTCCCTTTAAGATTTGTAGGTCTTTATTGCATGCACCGATAATAAAATGAAAATGCGATGTTGTCACGTCTTGTTTGTTGCTGCTATATATTAATATAACATGGATATGGGCTAGGCTTAATTGCTCAAAGCATGAGTTAATTTGAAGATTATTTATATTATTTAGATTATTTATTTTAAATTAATTATTTAAATAAATAATTAAATATTTCTCCATGAGGAAAACCGGAAAGTTTGACTTTTTGTAATAATTATTTTATTGTTAAAGATTGACCCTTATTGTAAGAACTATATATTTCACGGCAAATGTAATCACACGTAAAACCATCTACTTTATTAAATTTTGTGACTTTGTGTCAACGCTTTTAGGTGTCTTAGGTCCTTTTTTACAATTTTACTTACAGTATTTCTATTTAATTTAAGAATTTTAGATGTCTCCGAAATTTTTCCTTGACCTAAATTGTTTTTCAGAACATACGTGTGAGCATTGCACTCAAACGTTTGACACTGCTTACATAATTTTGGTCTAGCTTTTTTTGAATTTGAATTGTTATTTAATTCTAATAATAATAATATAATAATAATAATAATAATAATAATAATAATAATAATAATAATAATAATATTATTATTACCATCGTCGTTATTGACGTTCATGGTTATCGGTTCCGACACTTCACTCGCTTCCCACGGCCTCCACATTTTTATTATACACTGAACTGTAATATAATTAATTTTCACTGTGAACTAGAACAAGACACACTGCTAAAATTTGCAACTCTGGTTTATACACTCCGCGTGGAGTATTGGAGCGGCCTTCAAAAGACTTGACGACGACAATGGACAGCGACATAATTAAAATTATTGAAACTACAAAGCTTCCGTCCTCTTTGACACCGCTAGCCTACTAATTGAACGTGGCTACTTTACATGAGTTACTGCTGAATCACTAAACCCGAATGAAACGAAATCCTACACTGCAGAACCACGTTAAAATTATCAAAATATAAAACTGCTTTGAAATAAATATTCATGAATGAATCATATTAGTTTTATCCATATTCTTATTATAGTTCTTGATTATTTTACAGTAAACACTCACAGGAAACAGACTTGAAATGCCATGAATTCTACTTTCAAAATTTCCCTCCTTTTGTCGAGATTTTCCCTTTACCATATGGAATTTCCCTTCGTCACGGGAAATTTCCCTCCATCTAGTAACACTTTATTGAGAAGACCGTTGAGAGGAATTCCTCCTCACCTTATCTTAGAGCCATATTGTAATAATAATAATTTTGTTGAACATTTATGTAACATACCGCGGCACGTGCTTGTGTGTGATAAGATATTGCAATTGCATACATATTTATGAACTGTAAATTAAAAGCTAAGAACACGTATACCATGCCAATCTAAATTTTAGTGCGCAACACGCGTGTACAAAGAATAAAGAATGAAATGGAAATAGAGCAACAATAAATTCGTTTGTGACACACAGAGACACGACGCTGCAAGCTCCTGTGTGATACGAACTTAAAAGTCATGATCTCTAGTATATCAAAGTACGCTCTGCGGCCATTGTATAAATGTCGTAACTGGAGACATTTAAAAGATGAAGTGTGTTACCTTTTAAACAATTCTCTGTCTCTGTCTCTGCCTCTGCCTCTGCCTCTCTATATCTATATCCATATCTATATCTATATCTCTGTCTCTCTATATCTATATCTCTATATCTCTGTATCTCTATATCTCTGTATCTCTATCTCTCTATATCTATCTCTCTGTATCTCTCTCTCTGTATCTCTATCTCTATATCTCTCTCTGTATCTCTATCTCTCTATACTATCTCTCTATATCTCTCTATATCTCTATCTCTCTATATATCTCTCTATCTCTCTCTATATTTCTCTCTATATATCTCTATATCTCTCTATATCTATATCTCTCTATCTCTGTATCTCTGTCTATCTCTGTCTCTCTGTCTCTCTATATCTCTCTGTCTCTCTGTCTCTCTATCTCTCTCTGTATCTCTATATCTCTATCTCTCTGTCTCTCTATCTCTCTCTGTATCTCTATCTCTCTCTGTATCTCTATCTCTCTCTGTATCTCTAACTCTCTATCTCTATCTCTCTATCTCTCTCTGTATCTCTGTATCTATCTATCTCTCTCTTTCTGTAGTGGCGCTTCTCGTCGCGATATATAGACTAATTAAATGGTAGGTTTCAGACGGGGCCACAGCCACGCCACTATTTATTGGCGCGTGAGTAGGCGTTCGTGGTGCTGCTAACCAGTGTTGCCAATTCAGCGGTTTTCCCGCTAAATCTAGCTTTTTTATAACCGTCTCGCTGGTAAAATTATATTATTCCGCTTAGCGGGAATACTAGCGGTTGTTACTCTTTAAAGTTTCTGAAATGAAATTCATATTATCATTATTGACGGCTTTCATAATTACATTTAATTCGTTCAGTGTGTGTTTTGTGAAATAATGGATGTGTTAATGTAGTGGTAATTCCATATTATATATGTTACCGTTAAAACCCGAAATCCGTCAAAACCAGTTTCAACTAGTAAAAACTAGTTTAAGCAAATATAGATAGATAGGTTTTTGTTTGCTAAAAGCCTAAAAAGCCCTAAACAAACCAAACCTAACCTGTTATTGATTTTAGATCTCACGAAAATTCGCTTTCTGTCTGCATTCTTAAAACTAGTTTTTACTAGTTGAAACTGGTTTTGTCGGATTTCGGGTTTTAACGGTAACATATAGGCTATAATGCAATAAGGATGATTGAAATATGTTGTGGCTGGATAAAAGTGTTCAAAATTGTTTTATAGCGCCACATTGGAAATGATAAAAGTGTGCAATATTCGTTACATTGGAGTGCGGATGTCGTTATATTGGCAGGTGGATGCTCTATATTGACCGTTATTGTTATATTATTATTATTATTATTATTATTATTATTATTACTATTGAATAATAATAAGTACACATTGAAATCTAGAGATATTTGTTAGAAAATCGCGGGTTTTCGAAAGCCATCTAGCGGGATTATATAAACAACTGTTGGCAACACTGCTGCTAACGGACGTCTGTTGGGCCACCAATTCCCTACAGCTAAACCAGCGTCGGTACCTTTGATGCAGCCGGACCGATTTCAATGACCTTCAAGCCAGCTAAAGCGTCAGATTCTGCTTTCTCCCTAGAGTTGGCGCTGACATCACACCAGCTAGCAGTCGACACAGCGGAAATATAACACATATAATTAATAGATCTAGGTACATTATGTACTCAAATAAAATAAATTGGATCCATAAAATAATAAATCCTTCATTATCTGTAATGTCTAGACTCTAGAGTTCCTTTATAATGAGAGTTGAGACGTTGACCCCAACAACAATTAAAATATGTAATGATTTGATAGCGCTGAAAATGGAAAAACAAAACTCTTACGAGAAGTAAAACCATATACCTATATTATATTATATACAAATATTAAACGAATTCGATACTTAATTTTATAATGTATTATATTATTTTATAATATAATTTATGATATCTGAAATATAAAATATTATTATTACTACTAGTTTGTCACTGAGAAATAAGGAAAAGCTGTTAACTTGAATTTATTTGAAGCAAAGCGTTACTGGATTATGCAATAAGGTAGGCGATGTTTGGATCCTGTGCTTAATTCTATTCTCAATTATTATCTTAGCGTATGCTCGATTACACTAACCTCTAGCGCTTGAAAGTGGAACTATACGCTGGCGCACAGAGAAACAAAACACAGGAAAATTCGCTCAGTGTCCATTCTTTATAATCCCTATTCGCTGGCTAAACCGTCACGACAGTATACAGGCTGTATTACGACAGAATAATATAGAATGATGATGATGATGATGATGATGATGATGATGATGATGATGATGATGATGATGATGATGATGATGATGAATATAACCATAGACTAGACCAGTGTTCCAACCGGTGTGCCGCGGAATACTGGTGTGCCTCCACAAGGTGAAAGGTGTGACGTGAACTTTTACCAATTATTGTAAGAAATTAATAAAATTAACTGAAATTAAATTAAAATTAAATTCCTCTCTCTGCTGACACAATTAGCCGCCGAGTTAGTGACATGTCCAGTGACATCGAAGACATTATGAAGGAGAAAATAAAGAAAGAGCAGTCAGAAGTTCTCACTTCAGATCGACGAGTTCACCGATATTAGCGGTCACGCACAACTTCTTTCTTACATTCGGTGAATTGATGGGGATGTAATTGCATTTTTTTGTGCAAAGAAGTGCTCGAGCGAGCAACCGGTGAAGAAATATTCCGTACAACTAATGAATATGTGGTCCGTAATGAATTAACATGGGAGATTTGCGTTAGCGTTTTAGAGATGGAGCCGCTTCTATAACAGCATTCGTGGCTAAGTACATGAAGTATATCCTGACATACGGAGCGACTGTTGACTTATTCGCCGCGAAGTCGTTGTAGGTAAGTCTCTGCCATCTCCTCTGAAAATTGTGATGCACGAAGTAGTAAAAGTCAATATGTTATTGTCATGTTCAACTACACATATGTGTGAACTGGGCTTCTCGACGTTAACTGAAATTAAAACATTAAAGAGGGAGAGACTCAAATCCATCGATGAAGAAATGAGGCTGGCACTGTCAACAATTCTTGCCGCGGATCAGCCACCTGTGTGCAGATAAGCTGGTCCAATGCCCACGTGCATCAACGTCGGTTAGTGTAACCATCGGTTAAAATTGTGACCTAATCCCCGATTAAGCATTTTTACGGTGGATCGACCTCGGTTACGACTTAAATAGGAAGTTAACCACAGTAATCTCTAACCGGCCAAATATGAGCGGTTAAAGGAGATAACCAGCGATTAGTAGAGCAAGTAAAGCAAAATGGCGGCCATAACCACAGGTGATTATTTCGAAGACGATTATTATTGTGCAGTACTTGAATTACTTGGATAGAGCGTGAGCGTGAAGGTTCTTTAATGGAAAGAGAGAATTCTTGCGAGCAATTAGGTGACAGAAAATTTCAGGAGGGATTTCGTTTATCAAAATCTACAAATGGATCAATTGAAATAACACAAGAACAATCATATTTCTCCTACGGATCGGCTGCTTATATTACGATTCTATGTAACTATTATTTTCTGTATTTTAAGAGGAATACTCGAATACCAGTATCTCTTTCTCTACATCACTGGCTGAACAAAAGAGGTTATGGATGGATCTTAGGATAATGCACAATTCCCTGGTGTAGTCCAAGATCGTACACACATTCCTACCAATTTTCTGCATCCTTTTCCTTTATGGATATTCCATCTTTTTTATATAATAGGCCTACATTTAAATCTAGTAATTAAGTCTATCGATACTTCAACCTAACATTGGGATATAATCATTTTTGGATTCAATTTTCCATTTTGTACGATTTTAACCTAAAAGTACTGAAAAACGAAGAAATGGAACTCACAAATATAACAGCGCCCAAAGGCAAACAAATGCAACGCGAAAATGTAGGATACGTTCATTTCGATGTAGAACATAGTGAGCGCAGTCGTTTTTAGACGTTGACTATTATCTTTGCAGCTGTATGGATGCTTTCCTTTAGTCATTTTGTAGAAACAATGTACCATCATAGACTTTACTCTGGTTAAATGAGGTGTCAGCTAGCCAAGTTTTAGTAATCGGTGATTATGAATGGTGCACATAAATTACATTTTAACCACGGCTACTGTTTAACCATCGTTTCGTAATCTATGATTACTGCTTTTTTAATCAATGTTGATGCACTTCGCCACAAGTAACTTATCACATTGATGGCGAAGTGCATCAACATCGGTTAAAAACGCAGTAATCATAGATTACGAAACGACGGTTAAACAGTAACGGTGGTTAAAATGTAATTTCTGTGCATCATTCATAATCACCGATTATTTAAACATGGTTAACTGACACCTCATTTAACCAGAGTAAAGTCTATGATGGTACACTGTTTCTACAAAATGACAAAAGGAAAGCATCCATACCGCTGCAAAGATAATAGTCAACGTCTAAAACGACTGCGCTCACTCCGTTCTACATCGAAATGAACATGTCCCCATTTTCGCGTTGCATTTGTTTGCCTTTGGGCGCTGTTATATTTGCGAGTTGCATTTCTTTGTTTTTCAGTGCTGTTAGGTTAAAATCGTACAAAATAGAAAATTGAATGCAAAAATGATTATATTCCAATATGAGGTTAAAGTATCGATAGACTTACTTACTATATTTAAATATATTATAAAAAAAGAAGGAATATCCATAAAGGAAAAGGATGGAGAAGATTAGTAGGAATGTGTGTACGATCCAGGACCTCATTTACACCAGGTTACTGTTCATTATCCTAAGATCCATCCATAACTTCTCTTTGTTCAGCCAGTGACATAGAGAAAAAGATATTCAAGTATTCCTCTTAAAATATAGAAAATAAGTTACATAGAATCGTAACATAAGCAGCCGATCAATAGAAGAAATATGATTGTTTTTGTGTTATTTCAAGTGAGCCATTTGTAGATTTTGATAAACGACATCCTCCTGAAATTTTCTGTCTCGTAAGAATTCTCTCTTTCCACTAAAGAAACTTCACACTCACGCTCTAGGCCTATCCAAGTAATTCAAGTACTGTACAATAATAATCGTCTTCGAAATAAACATCTGTGGCTCTGGCCGCCATTTTGCTTTACTTGCTCTACTAATCACTGATTATCTCCTTTAACCGCTCGAATATGGCCGGTTAGAGATTACTGTGGTTAACCTTCTATTTAAGTCGTAACCGAGGTTGATCCACCATAAAAATGCTTAACCAGGGGTTAGGTGACAATTTTAACTAGTGGTTACACTAACCGACGTTGATGCACGTGGGCATGAAAGTATGAGTAGAGTTATCCACTTTAATATTGGTAATAGAAATGAGTACTTTCTACAGTGAATTAAAGTTCATAAATCTATACTAATAATAAATCTGTAGCCGAAATTTTTCTGGTAATTTTCGATTTTCCAAAAATAATTGGTCCTAAAATATATAATTAACCACCCTGAAACCGAAAATCGCTTTTTTTAAATGTTTGTTTGTATGTCTGTCTGTCTGTCTGTCTGTCTGTCTGTCTGTATGTTTGTTACCTTTTCACGCGATAATGGATGAACGGATTTCGATGAAAATTGGAATATAAATTATGTTCGTTGTAACTTAGATTTTAGGCTATATGGTATTCAAAATACATTATTTAAAAGGGGCGTTATAAGGGGGCCTGAATTAAATAAATCGAAATAGCTCGCTTATTATTGATTTTTGTGAAAAATGTTACATAACAAACGTTTCTTTAAACATAATTTGCGATAACTTTTACTCCTTGAAAAATTTTGATAGGATTGATATTTAATGAGATAAATGAGTTTTAAAATTAAAATAACTGCCATCGAAGGCCGTATAATGAAATAAAAAAACAAATGACTTCATCTATAAGGGGCCTTGGACAGCAACAATCGAAAGCTATGAAAGATAGCCTACAGAGAATGTTCCTGTGTTTGTATGAAGTAATATCGGAAGCTAAATTAACCGATTTGTATAATTAATTATTATTTCACCATTGGAAAGTGCAGTTTCTCTAGATGGACATAATGCTATAATGTTATTACAGTAACTTCTGATATAATATAACGTAATATAATATAATATAATATATGTAATGTAATATTATATAATATAATTTAAGTTATTTGAAGGGTTCAGAACCATAGTGGGCCAAACGTCATTTACTGAATACGTAGAAAACAATGGTTAAAATTTAGTTATTACCATAATTGAATGGAAACCTATAACAAGTAAAATAAAATATACACATTAAATCTAAATGATGTCAATGTTCATTAAATTATGGTTCCATGCAATAAAAATTAGAAACATGTTAAAGGAATTGTCATTGCACCAAATGAGTGTCTCTGGACCAAAATGATCGCATTTTAATTATTTGGATGCAATTTAAATAAGTAACATATTGAACGATTTATCCTTCTATCAAACACGAATGTTCCCTGGATCAAATGTCCTATTTTAATTATGTAATTACTTTATATTTATTTCTAACGGGTGCAGCGGAGCGCACGGGTACGGCTAGTTGTTAATAAATGCAAGAGTCGATTTCTGTTTTATAATAATAATAATAATAATAATAATAATAATAATAATAATAATAATAATAATAATAATAATATAAATTTGATTAAATTATGTAATTAAGCTTATATTAATAGAGTCACATCATATGTTTTTGAGGGGATTAACATTTCGGTGTGCCGTGTTGAGTCTAGGCCTGTCTAGGGTGTGCCGTGAGTAGAAAAAGGTTGCGGAACACTGGACTAGACAACTAAATTGCTGGAATATGCAATTTAAGACATAGAGTAAGAAATTGCTTCATCAACGTAGACCTACTGTTTGAGTCATTTTACATGTTTAAACGAGAGATAGGTCCTAGTCAGAAAATTTCCAGTACAAGGTTCGGCTAAGTTGAAATTGGTAACTTCCCCAAATTGTGTCAGGAAAGTACAATATGTAGAAGTCTTTTTTTTTTTTTGAAATGTGCGTTTTTAATGAATTTAAAATATGCGCTTTTGAAAGAACGGAAACTTTTCAGACATGCTCTTAAGATATATAGAATGAACCGTAAGTAATGTAATTAATTTCGGATGTTATTCTTTGAGATATTTCAAACGAAAAAGTTAAGTACCATTTTGCTCGTTTTGCTTTCTTTTTATGATTAAAGTTGTTTTATATGAATCATTTCATAGCATGTTTTGGGAGAGCCATTGATTTAATTCCCAATATCCTCAGTGAATTTAAGAGAACAGTGTATTATGACAATACACTAATGAAAAGATTTTAGTTTTGTCCTTTAAATGTGCAGAAATTTGATCCGAACAAATGTAAATTTTCGTTCTGCGAAGGAATTTTACAATGTTACATATTGTTCGCATAAAATTTCTACACATTCAAAGGACAAAACTAAAATTATTTCAATAATTTATCAACAGTAATCTCACTAGACGTTTTGATTTATCTAGAGAAAATCAAAACTCGAGTGGGATTTAATTGACTATTACACGATTAGAAGAAAGTATATAAAGATTAGAAGTAACGAAGTACTCCAATACAATAAAATATTAATTGACTTACGAAAATACAACTGTCTTCAAATGTATTATTGTACCATCTCAACATTACAAATATTACGCTAGATGCATGCTAGATGGCAGTAGTGAGCAATGCCTTCTCGTCGAGAAGTTATCGATCTATATACACGATGGCAATGTTACTAGTCAAGAAGGCTTTGTTGATTCAGTTTCATTTTTATTAAAATGCAACATTCCACTTCAATTATCCGAATCCCAGTAATCAACGTCACTTGACAGATGATTTTCAATAAATCTTAATATTAAACAATCTCTGATACGTGACTATCCATAATATCATATAGCAGAAGCTATAACATAACCTAACTAATATACACAAGTGTTAGAAAAGTTTTAATTAACGACGATGACATAAAAATAAACATGAATAATTTTAAAAGGAATAATTATTGAATGTACAATTTTCAAATTTGAATGTGGTTGGTGGTTCAATTGATATTATATTGGACGTGTGCGTAATAGAAGTGGAACTCGTTGATTTAGGCCTACAAGGTGTATTCAACTTATTCAGGATTTCAGAATGGTGCTCTTCATTTATTTGTAAATCGGATTTCAGAAGATGCATAGGTATGATCAGTGATTTTTATTAATTCTTATTCTTGAATGCCAATGCGAGTCATATTTGAAACTGCTGTGCATCGACTGGAGTGGTTTGTAATTTTATATTATATTTTTTTACGTCCAGACCAGCGCAGTTTCAAATGTTGGCAAACAAAGAAACAAATGCTAGGGACGCGATAAAATTAAACAAATGCTAGGACGCGATAAAATTAAACAAATGCTAGGGACGCGATAAAATTGAACAAATGCTAGGGACGCGATAAAATTGTGCGATAAGCAGCCATGATTGGTTGAAATACGTCCTTTCGTACCGTTTTATTGGTCAAAAGTAGTATGACGTAGTAAGAGTGTAATAGTCATCGTAATACACTGCTCTCGTAAATTGACTGAGCATATTCGGAATTAAATTAATGGCTTTCCCAAAATACCCAATGAAATATTTCATATAAAAATATTTTTATCTCGAAAATGAAGGAAGAGCGAGCAAAATTGTGCTAAACTTTTTTGTTTGAAATATCTCAAAGAATAACACCTTAAAATGAACGACATTATTTACAGTTCACTTTGTATAACTTACCCAATAAATGCAGGCATTCGTTGACGCTAGTAAAACAGTTTCTAACAAACATAGATCCCAAAACCGAACACTTACAAAGTCTTCATTATTATAAAATACAAGTGCTCTTCGTGGTGTCAAATAGTTCTTACAACGAATAGGGATTATATAGAATGGACACTGAACGAATTTTCCTATTTTGTTTCTCTGTGTGCCGACGTTTAGTTTCAGTTTCAAGCGCTAGAGGTTAGTGTAGTCTAGCACACGCTAAGATAACAATTGAGCATAGAGTTGAGACACAGGATCCAAACATCGCCTACCTTATTGCATAATCCAGTAACGCTTTGCTTCAAATAAATTCAAGTTGACAGCTTTTCCTTATTTCTCAGTGACAAACTAATTGTAATAATATTTTTTATATATTATATATAATAAATTATATTAGTCTATATAATAATATAATACATTATAAAATTTGTATCAATTTCGTTTAATATTTGTATGCAATATATAGGAATGTGGTTTTACTTCTCATAGGAGTTTTGTTTTTCCATTTTCAGCGCTATCAGATCATTACATATTTTAATTGTTGTTGGGGTCAACGTCTCAGCTCTCATTATAAAGGAACTCTAGAGTCTACACATTACAGATAATGACGGATTTATTATTTCATCTATCCAATTTATTTTATTTGAGTACATAATATACCTTACATACTTACTTACAAATGGCTTTTAAGGAACCCGAAGGTTCATTGCCGCCCTCACATAAGCCCGCCATCGGTCCCTATCCTGTGCAAGATTAGAGCCACCTCTATCATCATACCCCACCTCCCTCAAATCCATTTTAATATTATCCTCCCATCTACGTCTCGGCCTAAAAAAGGTCTTTTTTCCCTCCGGTCTCCCAACTAAAACTCTATATGCATTTCTGGATTCGCCCATACGTGCTACATGCCCTGCCCATCTCAAACGTCTGGATTTCAAGTTCCTAATTATGTCAGGTGAAGAATACAATGCGTGCAGTTCTGTGTTGTGTAACTTTCTCCATTCTCCTGTAACTTCATCCCGCTTAGCCCCAAATATTTTCCTAAGCACCTTATTTCAAACACCCTTAACCTATGTTCCTCTCTCAGAGTGAGAGTCCAAGTTTCACAGCCATATAGAAGAACCGGTAATATAACTGTTTTATAAATTCCAACTTTCAGATTTTTGACAGCAGACTGGATGATAAGAGCTTCTCAACAGGAATAATAACACGCATTTCCCATATTTATTCTGCGTTTAATTTCCTCCCGAGTGTCATTTATATTTGTTACTGTTGCTCCAAGATATTTGAATTTTTCCACCTCTTCGAAGGATAAATCTCCAATATTTATATTTCCATTTCGTACAATATTTCGTCAGTGAGACATAATCAGTTATACTTTGTTTTTTTTCGGGATTTACTTAAACCGATCGCTTTACTTGCTTCAAGTAAAATTTCCGTGTTTTCCTAATATTTGTGTATTTTCTCCTAACATATTCACGTCATCTGCATAGACAAGAAGCTGATGTAACCCGTTCAATTCCAAACCCTGCCTGTTATCCTGAACTTTCCTAATGGCATATTCTAAAGCGAAGTTAAAAGTAAAGGTGATAGTGCATTTCCCTGCTTTAGCCCACAGTGAATTGGAAAAGGATCAGATAGAAACTGATTATACGGACTCTGCTGTATGTTTCACTGAGACACATTTTAATTAATCGAACTAGTTTCTTGGGAATACCAAATTCAATAAGAATATCATATAATAACTCTTAACCGAGTCATATGCCTTTTGAAATCTATGAATAACTGATGTACTGGATTTATACTCCCATTTTTTCTCCATTATCTGCCGAATACAAAAAACCTGATCAATAGTCGATCTATTACGCCGAAAACCGCACTAAATATAATATATATAATATATTATATATAAATATAATATATAAATTATATGTGTTATATTTCCGTTGTGTCGACTGCTAGCTGGTGTGATGTCAGTGCCAACTCCTGGAAGAAAGCAGAATCTCACGCTCAAACTGGTTTGAAGGTCATTGAAATCAGTCCTGCTACATCAAAGGTACCGACGCGAAGTGTCCATACTGTATAATTATCTATACGCTGGTTTCTACAGGTCCTCATCGCACAGAAGCGCGTGTTAGTTCAGAAATACTGGTTATTTACACATCCGATAACATGGATTCACACTGCCTTGGTGTCACTGATTGGCCTCGAGTGCTAGAGCGTGAAATGGCGTCCTCCGACCTTAGCGTTAGATGTACGCACATTGAAATGAGATGTCTCGTCCTTACTATTTAATGTACTGCAGCTGTTTGGCTTGGCTGTCAAGGGCCGGACCTGGGACGAATCAATACATTAATTAGGCTCACTGTAGCCCTTCGAGCGCTTTTTGCGGGTGGTGACTTGGAACACGTACTATAGGGATTTCAATGTTAAAATTTATATTTGTTATATTAGCTCCCCTGATTATTATAGAAGAAAATGTCATTAGTGTACCTTCAGACGAGGCAAGTTTTAGTGGCGCGTTAGTGGCGCTGCGAACTCGCGTCAGTAGCGCTGCTAACGGACGACTGTTGAGTCACCAATTCTCTACAACACCGTTACGACAGTGTACAGGCTTAATTAGAAAAATATGCCACGACAGACTAATATACAATGACGATAATAATAATAATAATAATTATTATTATTATTATTATTATTATTATTATTATTTATTTATTTATTTATTTATTTATTTATTTATTTACTTATATTTAATGTGCTGTACAACAGCCAGAGGCCAATTACAGTTCAGCACAAACAATATATCAAAAACATTAGCAATAATTTACAATAAAAGTACAAAGGAATAATTAAATTAATGGCAATTAATTAAAATGATAATTACAAGTGAAATAATGGAATCATAAATGAAGAATGGAATCATATAAAATAGTATTACAAAGATATAGCCTACAAGATTATAATACAACGACAATAATGACAATGAATGGACAGGATAAAATGGATGACTAAACTACATAGCATAATGAGATAAAAGTAATTGTATTTGAAAATGAAAGGATGGAATAACAATAATAATAATAATAATAATAATAATAATAATAATAATAATAATAATAATAATAATAATAATAATAATAATAATAATAACAATAATAATAATAATAATAATACAGTAGAGCATCGATTATCCGAAACAATGGGGGACGAGGGTGTTCGGATAACTGATTTTTCGGATAACCGATCATTTACAAAAAAAAAATTGTACCGGTGTCATAGGAGCAGTATTAAACAAAGAAACACTGATATTAAACACAAAACTGTACTTAAAGTATATATTTTGTATCACACTTCTTACAAATAACACAGAGAACAGACTAGCCTAATTTGACAAATTCAGAATGGTCATTAAAATAGCCTACAGTTTAGTAAAAGAAGTCCATTTTTTTTCCCCTCAGAGCTGAGACTTTTTTTTTTTTTTTGCCGCTAAATCTCACAAACGCGCTAGCGAAACTTCTACATGGCGCGCGCGCAAATTTGAATTTTCCGGCTGAAACTCTTTTGGTTAACCTATGTTTCGGTTGATCGGTATTCGGATAATCGATGCTCTACTGCACCATAGACTACTAAATTGTTGGACTAGTGGGAATTACGGATATATTATTTATGTAGTAAAATCCCCTTTATTTCACGTTAAAATAAAATAACGCATCTAAAATAATGTACTAAATAAAATATTAACAAATAGATGAAAAATTAGCTGATCCCAGGTTCGAACCTGGGTTCAATTACACCACGGCCTTTGACTTTGCATTACCCTGCAGACACCTATTTCTAGTATATTGGTTGATTTACTCTTACGTGCTATGATTGGTTTCATGTTTGGTGCCTATTATATTTAATTTTGAATTCTTCAATGTTTTATGCCCTATCGTTCCTCAATTGCGTAATTTTGAATTAATATTTTGTATCGCCCTGGTATAAATCATCAAACAAGGTATGGAATAATCCTCGATTCTGTCTTTCCAAACTTATGGATGAACCCAGATTCTTCTTCTGTGTTTACGTCTTCTGTTTCTCCGTATTATATAGTGCGATTTTAGGCGTAATAGATCGACTATTGATCAGATTTTTTTGTATTCGACAGATATTGGAGAAAAAATGGGAGTATAAGGTTACAGTACATCAGTTATTCATAGATTTCAAAAAGGCATATGACTCGGTTAAGAGAGAAGTTTTATATAATATTCTTATTGAATTTGGTATTCCCAAGAAACTAGTTCGACTAATTAAAATGTGTTTCAGTGAAACTTACAGTAGAGTCCGTATAGGTCAGTTTCTATCTGATACTTTTCCAATTCACTGCGGGCTAAAGCAGGCAGATGCACTATCACCTTTACTTTTTAACTTCGCTCTAGTATATGCCATTAGGAAAGTTCAGGATAACAGAGAGGGTTTGGAATTAAACGGGTTACATCAGCTTCTTATCTATGAGGATGACGTGAATATGTTAGGAGCAAAATCCACAAACGATTAGGGAAAACACGGAAATTTTACTTGAAGCAAGTAAAGCGATAGGTTTTGAAGTAAATCCCGAAAAGACAAAGTATGTGATTATGTCTCGTAACGAGAATATTGTACGAAATGGAAACATAAAAATTGGAGATTTATTCTTCGAAGAGATGGAAAAATTCAAATATGTTGGAGCAACAGTAACAAATATAAATGATACTCGGGAGGAAATTAAAGCAGAATAAATGTGGGAAATGCCTGTTATTATTCGGTTGAGAAGCTTTTGTCATCTGGCCTGCTGTCAAAAAATCTGAAAGTTAGAATTTATAAAACAGTTATATTACAGGTTGTTCTGTATGGTTGTGAATCTTGGACTCTCACTTTGAGAGAGGAACAGAGATTAAGGATGTTTGAGAATAAGGTTCTTAGGAAAATATTTGGGGCTAAGAGGGATGAAGTTACAGGAGAAAGAAGAAAGTTACACAACGCAGAACTGCACGCATTGTATTTTTCACCTCACATAATTAGAAACATTAAATCCAGACGTAGAGATGGGCAGGGCATGTAGTACGTATGGGCGAATCCAGGAACGCATATAGAGTGTTAGTTGGGAGACCGGAGGGAAAAAGACCTTTGGAGAGGCCGAGACGTAGATGGGAGGATAGTATTAAAATGTATTTTAAGGGAGATGTGATATAATGATAGAGAGTGGATTAATCTTGTACAGTATTGGGATAGATGGCGGGCTTATGTGTGGGCGGCAATGAACCTCCAGATTCCTTAAAAGCCAGTTGTAAGTAAGTATTGTTTCTCCATATGAGCATATTTGCCAAAACTAGGCCTATATCTCCTTCTACGCCCATCTTCACTGGAAGACTGAAAAATTCTCTACAAAAATTTAGCAGCGCCACTATGAGTGGTCTCATCTGAAGGGACCCTTATAGTTTTTTGTAGAGAAAAAATTCTGAATTAGCCTAATTGTTTGATTAAATTAATATTTTGATTATGAGTGTGTTTGGAATTCATTAAAATTAAAAAGTAATTATAACCATATTTAATGAAAACTTAATTACTTGAACCGAACAAAATGTAATTTTTCATTCAACAAAGGTATTTCGCAATGTTAAATTTGTTCGGATCAAATTTATGCACATTTAAAGGACAAAACTAAAATTCTTTCAATAATATATTATCATTAATTGATTCACTAGTTGACTTACTCGTGTTAATTATGTAAGATTTGTGCGTTCTTGTGTTTGTGTTGTGTTTTGCGTGTTTTTGTGTTTGTTAAGTTTTTGTTTTGTATTACTTATGATGTTGTCTATTATGTTTGGATTGTATCCGTTTTCTTGTGCTATGTATTTGATCGTGTTCACTTCTTCATTGTAGTGTTGTTGGCTCATGGGTATGTTGAGTAATCTGTGTACCATTGTCCTGAATGCAGCATGTTTGTGTTGAATGGGGTGGTTAGATGTGTTGTGTATGAACACAAGAAATACATCACACTAACATACGAAAACAAAAGCACACATAAGATCGCATCTTCATTCAGAAAGCAGAAATACAACATAGCATACAGAACAGAAAATACACTACAAAGACATCTCAACACACAAAAAACACAAACAAATAAATATGACCACAGAGGCGTATACAAACTCACATGTAATAGTTGCGATAAGTTCTACATAGGACAGACAGGCAGATCATTCCAAACACGCTACAAAGAACACATTAAAGCAATAATCAGAGGACACAATACATCTACATACGCCGATCACATAACCAATGCTAACCATACATACAATAACATAAATACAGACATGGAAATCCTATACATATAACCCAGGAACCAAAAACTCAACACACTAGAACAATACGAAATATACAAACACACTAAAACACACCCTGATCAAATTCTCAACACACAGATCAATTTCAGTACACACACACTATTCGACTCCACTCTTCAACACCTTTCAACAATCAAACACACCCACATAACAGCCAGAGAAGTTCGAGATGACGCCATGATATAGTAGGCTCTGAGGATGGTGCGTAAGCACTGAAACAGCTGTAAGCCGCACAAACTTACATAATTAACACGAGTCATTCCACTAGTTAATCAATTAATTATATTCAAGTGTTAAAAGTATTGTACCCAAGATTCAAAATGGAATATATTATCATAATACACTGTTCTCTTAAATTGATTGAGCATATTATAAATTAAATCAATGGCTTTCCCAAAACACGCTCTGAAATATTTCACATAAAACAATTTTTAATTCCAAAAAGAAATAAAAACGAGCAAAATTGTATTAAACTTTTTTTTTTGTTTGTAATATCTCAAGAAATAATCCGCTGAAATTAGTAACATTACTTACGGTTCACAGTATGTATGTGTGTATTTATGCATGTATTATGTATAGACACATTCTGTGTGCGTGAATGTGTAACATAGACGTCCGTATCTATGGAAACGGACTATTAATTGAGCTATCCATGTGACTGACCTTATCGGGATAAAGAAAGAACTTGACCTCAAGTGTTTAGGTATTCTTGTTGAGTTCAGGAAAGATCTCTATCTCACTGTAGCCTTTTCCTCATGCTACGTCACATATTTATTTGTTAAAGTTGTGTGAATTTGCAAGTCAAATAAGCCGTGCCTAACACTGCCGCAAATCTGGAAAGAAAAAAAAAAGCACCTTGCTTTCCTCACGTCCAGTGACGTGGAATACAACAGCAGCAATGCCTGATATTGGCTTGCGTTGGCCTTTTAAGTGCTGGACGCGGGACGGGTCTTTGCATTAGGCCTGCATGGGCTCATTGTTCACCGTATATACAGGATGTTTCACAATATTTATTTTTTTATTGTTACTAGCATTATATGGTACTAATTTTTATTGTATTTATCTGATGCATGTAACCTATAACATTCAAAACATTGTAATAAATATAAATAGATCATTTTCTTAATTAATAACAGTGTATATCTCCAATAAATGATTTTCTTAGCATCGCCACAGATACACTTGATTGTACTTGTCACTATCTCTTGTCAGTAGAGAGTTCTTGAAATTTATATTTTCTCCACCATTCATAAAATATTTTGATACGATACCTCTTGCACGAAAGGGGAGATCTATAACTGAAACTTGATTAATATATTTCAGTATTATTTGTATCCATCCTGGTAATAATGAACAGTTTGACTCGTAGACATTCTGTTTTTGCAGCATTAACTTCCCATGATTGTACGAGAAGATTCGAAGAGAACGGCAGTTACGTAGACTTTCGGCTCCCCTACTACCATCAATGCACAACACAATGTCAATACGGCGGTTGCTGTCGTCTGCGATACAACAAACTTTTCTGTTGATTTTCGAGTTCGACATTTTTTCCGGTTATTATATGCTTATTTAAGTTGTGTTAACTCTCGCTAGTGGTTTTATATTTTATTTTATCCGTCTTAGTATTTATTTTATTATTGTAAATATTTTTGTTTTATCACTATTATTATTATTATTATTATTATTATTATTATTATTATTATCATCATCATCATTATTATTAATATTATTATTATTATTAATGAATTATTTTGTATTACAATCCTTGTATCATTTATGTCACGATTATTTTATTATTATTATTATTATTATTATTATTATTATTATTATTATTATTATTGTTTCTATCTTCAGCATTATTATTTGATCCCTGTAAATTTTTTCTAGACTACTGGACTGTACCCGAGCACGAGCATATGCTCATTTTAAATGTAAATTGTAAATAAATTTGAATTTAAAATTTGAATTTGAGTTACACTGAACAACAAATTTTTACTTTTTGTTTTGCTCCGAAATAAAAATAGATGAATATTACTAATATGTGTACACTAAATCTGAATTTAAAATCAAAATTGCGCCATCACGTAGCATTTTCCGAGAAAATTGAATTGAATTTTTTATGAAAGAAATATTTTTTTTATTTTTCACTGTTACTGATAAAAAAACTCAGACACATCAAACCTGGTATTCAGAAAGGAATATTTTTATGGAAAGGAAATATTTTTGCGACTGTTGACAAACTTTGGGGCGTGTTCCTCACACAAAAACAAGAAAAAGTTTATATAGGGAAAAGCGGGTAGTATCGGACATCGAGTAATATCGGACAGTGCCTTTCTTTCATCTACCACCATATGGTAGTACCTGAACGACATGGTTACGTTTCTCTATGCGACATCACAGAAACGTAACCATGTCAATCAGGTACTATCATCGTGAGGTAGATGAAAGAAACTCACTGTCCGATATTACCCGATGTCCGATACTACCCGACTCTCCCCTAAACATGTGTCCGAAAATCCTTAGTTTTTTAGTTGTTATTATTTATAGAGGGTTATTCTTTTAAATATTTCAAATAAAAAAAGCTTAATACAATTTTGATCGTTTTTTCTTCCTTTTCGAGATAATTGTTTTATATTAAACATTTCGTAGCGTGTTTTGGGAAAACCATTGATTTAATTCCCAATATGATCAGTCAATTTAAGAGAGCAGTGTATTATGATAATAAAATATAATTGAAAGAATTTCAGTTTTGTTCTTTAGGGGAGAGGATGTTATTTTTTTAACTTTTTTCCTATTTCATGTAAAATATTAATTTTTTGTATGTAGAGAGATCATAGCTGTGGCAACTCAACCAAGTAAAAATATTTTGAAAAAAAAATATTTGGGGGCCCAAATTTGAAAAAAAAAAAACCTAATGCAGGATTGTACTAAAACCGATATATCTAAACCATTTTTAAAGATAGATTCAAACAGTTTTTTGCAATGTATTTGCAAAAGCATGTTCTACAAACTGTCTGTAACAGAATTTTGATATTAGTCCCTACGTTTGTAAAATAAACAATTAAAATTTAATAACAATTTTCTGATTTCCTTTCTTGCAAACAAACGGACGTATTTTTAAAATGAAATCAATTAACAAAATTCTGTTACAGAGAAACGTTTCCTAATAGTCTAAAGAATGTGTGTTCTAAATTTCATGCATGTATCTTTAATAGTTCAGAAATTATATCCATTTTTGTCTGGCAATGTAGCAAAAAAATGAAGTTACTGGAAACCGATAAAGCGGGCGTGTGATTCAAAATCCATAGCGCAGGAAGTTGAAAAATGACGTCTCAACATCCGGTAAGGGCACAAATACCCACAAAATGTTGTGCAATGTATTCCACACATATCAAAGGGTATTTTAAAGAATTTTTTTTTTATTTAATTTACCGGAAACAACAATAAAAGTGGGAGAGTGATTTAAAAATCCATAACACAGGAAGTTTAAAAATGGCGACTCAACATCCGATAAGGGCACAAATACCCACAAAATGTTATGCTATGCATTCCACACATATCACAGAGCATTTTAAAGAATTTTTTTAATTTACTCATTTTTTTCACCAAAAATACCATCCTCTCCCCCTTAAATGTGCAGAAATTTGATCCGAAACAAATGTAACACTTTAACATTATTTTTCAGAACTAAAAGTTACATTTGTTCGGATCAAATTTCTGCACATTTAAAGGACAAAACTAATTTTTTTCAATCGTTTATTTTCATATTCACTCATTACCAAACTAGTGCGTCAATTGTTTATTGATCGGTGTTGGTGGGAAAACGTTAGAAAATTAATGGTTGTTAAGTTAAATTCAATAATAAATATCTAAATACCTTCATCTGTTGAAGTAGGCTATAAAACTATTGTTTTAAAGAAAAGAAGTGAATCTTGCTTAGTACATAGTTTTACAAGATAATCAAGACGTTGAAACTGTCTGAACTTGAGAACTCCTTCCTACAGAAAGACGGGAAGACGGTGCAATAAAACGCTGTGCTAATTCTTCAAGTTATATAATTTATGACATCCGTTACAAGGCTGCAATTGCGCAGAACGGGGAACTGAATCGCAGACCCTAAGGCCGGGTGCACACAGAATCAGACGCGACGCGACACGGCGCGGCGCGGCGCGACGCTACGTTTTGCAACGCCTCGCGACAGCTTAAAACTGTCTGCTCGCGACAACTGATTTGCTGGCTGTGGGATTGGAAAACTGGCCTAGGCTATAAAATGGCGTCAATAATAGAGGACTGTCTATATGAAAAATTCTATTGTATTTGCTTATTATTTCCTAAGGACACAAGCTCCTAAAAATCTATACGATTAAAAGAGTCTTAAAAATTAGGCTTACTACAAATTGCACTGGTCAACAGTCATTTTGCGCCAGACATAAAACTAACAAATTCTTACTAATTTCGACCTCCTGAATTAAAAAATACCAACCAAATGTTCCATCACTTCGGGTTTTTGAGATGCACAATATAATTAATTTTCTATTCATTTTATTTAAAAAATCACCGTATTTCGTGTGTAACTATTTTGTTTTACAAATGTGAACACCTATTATGTGAAAACAATGTTAGTATAAGTAGAACACCATGTTAGAAGCACTTGTAGAAAGGAAATTATTTTATTGCCCTTTTACGAGTCTATTTCGAGGGAGTGAAACAGGTTCGCGGTATAAATTCACTTGAGTTAACCTGATTTTACTTGAGATGTGCATTTCTTTCACTGTGAACTTTAATTACATTACTGTAGTTTATATTTTGCAATATACCACCATGTCAAAACCACTTCTAGAAGCGGAAATTGTTTTATTACCCTTTTCGGTTCCATTTGGGGAAGAAACAGGTTCGCCGTATGAAAACGCTTCAGTTTACCAGGATATTTCTGTGGTGTTAGTATTCCATGTAAGACGTGTATTTCTTTAAAGTGTGCTTTAATGATAATATTCAAAGTACGAATGGTTTATATGTGCGGATTTGAAGGTTGTAGCATTGCTTTTTGGAATGCAATTAGGCTACACAAAAATTTTGCTGCTTTCTGTACGAATTGGACAGTCGCGCTCGAGATATTTTATTTTTATTTTATTTTATTGGGTTATTTTACGACGCTGTATCAACATCTAGGTTATTTAGCGTATGAATGAAATGAAGGTGATAATGCCGGTGAAATGAGTCCGGGGTCTAGCACCGAAAGTTACCCAGCATTTGCTCGTATTGGGTTGAGGAAAACCCCGGAAAAAAACTCAACCAGGTAACTTGCCCCGACCGGGATTCGAACCCGGGCCACCTGGTTTCGCGGCCAGACGCGCTGACCGTTACTCCACAGGTGTGGACTCGCGCTCGAGATAAGCATTATAAAATAAAACGACAATCACTAGAGCCAAGGAAGAAAAATATTATAAATCAACCCCTTGTACCTCAAAGCGAAGTAATTTTACCCCTTTTACACAATATATGGTCCTGCATGTTGGGATCCTTACAGATTAGAACATATTAAGACACTGGAAAAGATTCAAAACGGGCTCTTAAGTGTTGTCGGAAAAATTCACCATTAAAATGGGACACACTCACGGACAGGAGAACGCGAATTCGATTATGCACACTGTTCAAAACATACAGAGGTGAGCCTGCCTGGAGAGAAATAAAAAATAGGTTGCAGCCGCCAAATTACTCTTCAAGGAACGACCACTCATATAAATTGAGGGAAAGAAGGCAGAGGACGGACACTGGAAAGTTTTCTTTTCTCAATCGTACTATCAGGGACTGGAATGCTTTACCTGCAGACTTACTAAAGGCTTTACCAACAACCAAAAATGCACTTAAAAATAGGCTTAAGGACCTTACTAATAGACGGTAATTATACACAGTATTTAAAGGGTGTAAATGATATGTTGTTATTGAAGTGTTGTATCAGTGAAGAATTATGTTCTGTCAGTGAAGTGTGTTGTATCAGTGAAGAAGTATGTCGTGTCAGTGAAGTGTGCTGTGTAAGTGAAACGTGTTCCTGTGAGTGAAGCTTTATAGTTTATAGTGGCAGTGCAAAGAATTTGAACAGTGAAATGTTTTTGAAGTGTTAGTGAAATCAGGATAGAATCAGTGAAATGTGTCGTAGTTCCAGTGCAGTGAGTGAGTTGACAGCGAAATGAGTGCAATGTTGAAAGGTACTTGTGCAGATATGAACATATATTCGTGGGTTTTAGTTCGATCTTAGTTTTAAGATACAAATTAGAATATTTCAAATGTTATTTTAAGTGATCGTTTCATTTAATTTAGTATATTCCTGTTGTTGTTGTTGTTGTTGTTGTTGTTATTATTATTACTATTATTATTATTAATTGTATTTTTAATTAATAAGTTTATTATTGTCATTATTGAGTGTAATTAGTTACCACTGCCACCGGGTATATATCCATTGCAGTGTGAATAAATACATACATGCAATAAGTGAGGGTTAATGAAGAATTTTGTTAAAGGGATAAATTATAAAACTGAAGCATTTAAAAATATCCAGGAAAAATTCCCTGCTATTAATAATCCGTGGCGCTACACCCCGTGAAGAGCCCAGCCGGCTGAGGCCTCACGTCCACATGCCAAAACAGAGGTGGACGATCATCCAACTAGAATGGAGGTATTGTGTAGTTAGCACGATGATCCCCCAGTCGTTATATCTGGCTTTCGCTACCTATCGTAGCTCCCCAAGTGCATCACGATACTAGGTGGGCATCGGTCCCATACACTGGCCGAAATTTCTTGAGAAAATTTCTTCTCCCATGAGGACTCGGACCAGCGCGCATTCCTTAACATTTCCTGCTATTAGTGATTCAAAAATATAAGAGGGATTTCTCAATGGACCACAAATTAGAGAAATAATGGACAATCACTTCGAATCTTTGCTGGAAGGAAAAGAGACAGCCGTCTGGGTTGCATTCAAGGAGGTTGAATTAATTTTCTGGATAACTGTAGAAGTGAGAACTATGAAGAATTAGTGAAAAATATACTGTTGGCGTATTAAACTAGGGGTTGTAAAATTTCCCTGAAAATTCACTTCCTTCACTCACATCTTGACTATTTTTTCCCGAGAATTGTGCGATTTCAGTGATGAGCATGATGAGCGCTTCCTTCAAGAAATTTCAACTATGGAAAAAAAGATACCAAGGACAGTGGAGTACCAATATGCTAGCAGACTATTGTTGGACTTTAGCTCGTGATGTACCTGATGCCCAGTGTAAAAGAAAATGCAGAAAAAGAAAGCTGTAATCTTCTGAACAGTGAATATTTAGCCTTATTGTCATTATATAAAACAATATTTTGAATAGATATAAATTCCAAAATTTCTCAAAAACCGTAACCAACAACTGTTTTTATTGTCATATTCGTATAAAGGGAGGCTCAAATTATATAGAAAACATATATCACATGGCTAGCGCGAAAAAAAATGTTAACATTTGTTACGCAGTGTTATTATTATAAATTATTATTCACCTGGTGCTTTCATCTCATTTGCAATTTTTCACATATTTTCAGAAACCACATTATTCTCGTGATATTGTTTCAAAGATTGTACAGAATGTATCTTTCCTGTACTAAATCAACTAATTTATCCGCATCGAGCTCCATTATGAATAATGTGCACTACACAACAATAGTATTTTTTGTAAATAATGAAAGCGTGCAATCATAGCCACTACTAACGCATGCGCAGTACACTGCAGCTATCAGACAGTCTCCTCGCGACGAACTTCTAGCAGTAATTCGATGTTGTCTCTTCGTGTCGCCTTGTGTCTCCTCGCGACCGTCGCGCCGCGTCTGATTCTGTGTGCATCGCATCATAAGAAATCAATGGGAGACAAGTACCACGAGACAAAATGTCGCGTCGCGCCGCGCCGCGTCTGATTCTGTGTGCACCCGGCCTAAGACAGCGGCGCCGATGGCCAGGCTGTGCCGTGTTAACAAGCAATTCATCGGGACAGGAAGCTGTTTCCGCATCGGAAAATAGTCCTGGGAAACCCAAGATCAAATTCATGGACGGATCTTTTCTTCGCGTTTTCAGCATTGAATGAAGGTTCAATGTCGTAGCTCAGGTGCAAAAATAATAGAAATCTGTTTCTTATGGTTGTAAAGTGACATCAAAAACTTTTGTGCGAGATCGTGCGTATTTGCTTGGTTTCCGCACAAAACCAATCCGCGGAAAGTGTAAAATTCCACATTCAGTATTCCCAATCTAACACACATAACAATTTCCCTCTTCTTACCGCTTAAGTGACATATTGATCTTTGTGCGAGATCGTGCATATTTGCTTGTTTTCCGCACAGAACCAATACGCGGTAAGTGTGAAATACCACATTCAGTATTCCCAACCTTACACACATAACAATTTCCCTCTTCTTACCGCTTAAGTGACATATTGATTTTTGTGCGAGATCGTGCGTATTTGCTTGTTTTCCGCACAGAACCAATACGCGGTAAGTGTGAAATACCACATTCAGTATTCCCAACGTAACACACATAACAATTTCCCTCTTCTTACCGCTTAAGTGACATATTGATTTTTGTGCAAGATCGTGCGTATTTGCTTCTTTTCCGCACAGAACCAATAAGCGGTAAGTGTGAAATACCACATTCAGTATTCCCAACGTAACACACATAACAATTTCCCTCTTCTTACCGCTTAAGTGACATATTGATTTTTGTGCAAGATCGTGCGTATTTGCTTCTTTTCCGCACAGAACCAATAAGCGGTAAGTGTGAAATACCACATTCAGTATTCCCAACGTAACACACATAACAATTTCCCTCTTCTTACCGCTTAAGTGACATATTGATTTTTGTGCAAGATCGTGCGTATTTGCTTCTTTTCCGCACAGAACCAATAAGCGGTAAGTGTGAAATACCACATTCAGTATTCCCAACGTAACACACATAACAATTTCCCTCTTCTTACCGCTTAAGTGACATATTGATTTTTGTGCAAGATCGTGCGTATTTGCTTGTTTTCCGCACAGAACCAATACGCGCTAAGTGTGAAATACCACATTCAGTATTCCCAACGTAACACACATAACAATTTCCCTCTTCTTACCGCTTAAGTGACATATTGATCTTTGTGCGAGATCGTGCGTATTTGCTTGTTTTCCGCACAAAACCAATCCGCGGAAAGTGTAAAATTCCACATTCAGTATTCCCAACCTAACACACATAACAATTTCCCTCTTCTTACCGCTTAAGTGACATATTGATTTTTGTGCGAGATCGTGCGTATTTGCTTGTTTTCCGCACAGAACCAATACGCGGTAAGTGTGAAATATCACATTCAGTATTCCCAACGTAACACACATAACAATTTCCCTCTTCTCACCGCTTAAGCGCGACATTCATTTTACTGCTTTAGGCTTTTAACATATTATTTTTAGAGACTTTTAACATAGTAATAATTATAAATTGGAAACTTACCACTGCAATTTCACCTAAATTGTAATGTTAATTATTGTTTTTAAATATTTGCAAAAATTAAATAAAGTCTACTACTCCACGAAACGTATTGCATTCCTGATACAAGTGGACTAACATTAAGGAAGCCGTGAAAAAATCAACAATATTCCAGATGCCGATGTTATTACTGCAATATGTTATATAAATAATATTGTTAAAATATTAAAATGAAAAATAAATCATTACATAACCTTACCGTTTGTTTTAAGTTCGCATTTATAGACTGGGGAAAAAAAGACAGACGTATATCACGGCCTGCTGGAGTATAGTAAATACAGAAAACATTTTATAGCAACAATGTTGAAGAAAGATATTTTGGTTTTCCGAAGTTGCCATCATTAAACAGAAACCAACATGGAGATTTCATTGCAACTAATTAGAAATTCGTCTTTCAGGTATGTAATAAACGATCTTCGCACAAAATAATGTACGATACACGAGCGGTATGTTTGTTTTCATGTTCTCGGAAATTAAAAAAGCTCAACTACGTTTCGCTTTTTCAATCTTTTCCTCGAACATGAAAACGTCAAAATACCGCTCTTGTAACATATTGCTATACTGCTTTAGGCTTTTAACATATTATTTTTAGAAACGTTCAATATAGTAATAATTATAATTTGAAAACTTACCACTGCAATTTCACCTAAATTGCACTGTTAATTATTGTTTTTAAATATTTGCAAAAATTAAGTAAACTATAAATCATTACATAACCTTACCGTTTGTTTTAAGTTCGCATTTATAGACTGGGGAAAAAGACAGACGTATGTCACGGCCTGCTGGAGTATAGTAAACACAGAAAACATTTTAAAGCAACAATGTTGAAGATAGATATTTTGTTTTGCAAATTTGCCGTCATTGAACAGGAACCAAGATGGAGATTTCATTGCAACTAATTAGAAATTCCTCTTTCAGGTATGTAATAAACGATCTTCGCACAAAATAATGTACGATACACGAGCGGTATGTTTTCTTTCAATTCTCGGAAATTAAAAAAGCTCAACTACGTTTCGCTTTTTCAAACTTTTCCTCGAACATGAAAACTTCAACATACCGCTCTTGTAACGCATATTACTATTTCCTTGCATTTTTAACTATGTCCTGATTGTAATGTAAAATATTACCATGGCAACTCAAACTTAAGATTAAGCAAAGCCTGCATGATACAGTCAAAAAACAAGGTACAATAAAAATGCAAGGAAAATTTTTTTGATGTCGCTATAGTTAATAAAGGATAGTAAGCTAAACATAATCGGTCTTGCTAATAAAAACTCCATATACAGACGTTTAACTGTCTTATACTTATACAATGAGTAGCTCGTTTATAAGTCGTGTGTAAATTCCTTACAAATAATCACTACATACGTCGTGTATAACAGTATATCTGTTACACATATATGTATCAAATATGAATGAGGTCTCACCCACCTCATTATATTTTGCTCGACTAGTATGACTAGTCAGTTTGTTTTTATACCATTAAGTACGAGAAAAATTCGTACCGGCACCGGGAATCGAACCCAGGACTTCTCAGCTGTGCGCGCTGAGTGCTCTCTAACCAACTGAGCTATGCCGGGACCCGATTCTCGTACTTAATGGTATAAAACAAACTGACTAGTCATACTAGTCGAGCAAAATATAATGAGGTGGGCGAGACCTCATTCATATTTGATACATATATGATGTTAACAGTTTAAAGAAACTGTTGTTGAATATGGCCATAAAGTCATGTAATATGCGCTCCTGTACATATATGACGTGTATCGTCTCAAGTGCAGGCAGTAAGGCCGTAACACGATACTACGAGAGGAGTTCGGCCGGCGTCGTGAATCGGGTCCCGGCATAGCTCAGTTGGTTAGAGAGCACTCAGCGCGCACAGCTGAGAGGTCCTGGGTTCGATTCCCGGTGCCGGTACGAATTTTTCTCGTACTTAATGGTATAAAAACTGTTACACAGCTACGTCATAGTTTTGTCATTACTTCCTTACGAGAGATAATAGAATATCTGAGGTTCTCTATTGCATCCGACAGAGTGCTCTAGTGTGCCGTATTAAGTATCGATAGTACAAATGGCTCTGTTCGATAACCATACTATATATTGGTCAAAGAGTACAAGCTACAGCAATATTATTCTAATTATTCTGTGCTCTTTGGTTTGTTCTTCTTTGGTTACCAGGCAACCATCATCATAAAATGACAGTCAATACGAACAGCTGTTACAGGGGCGGCCATTTTTCTCTATATATACAACACTTAAACAAGGGGTTTCGTGTATTTAACTACTACAAAGCAATTCCCATTGTATAGTTACAGGCTGTTTATACATCCATCACTTATGCACGGTTTATTATTAACGTTTTCTGTCTCAACTCTGCATAAGTCTAGTATAAAAACTATACACGGTTTATTAATAAGACTGAGTGTATACAACAATACAAATAATGTGAAGAATAGGTAGAACGAAGAAAAATTCTCTCCGGCACCGACACCATATGGTAATGCAGAATTTCTACACGAAAATATTATTATGTACTTCGGTACTTCACAGTAATACAAATACGTTTGCAACCTTTCAAAATACTGCAAGTGAAACTAAGAAAATATTTTGAAAAGAGAAGAAAGTAGCTTACTTGATTTTTTTTTTTTTGCTTGATCATACTATAAAACGCTCATTTCATGTGACGAAACTCTACCTTAATGATATACATTAAAGTCCGTTTTTCATTATGTTACTCCAACTATCGATTTCCAACTAAGCATATGCGATATCGAATAATATCGTACGCACAACAACCTACAAGCCTTAAAAGGAGCAGTCCAAAATGGCAGGCACAAACTACACAATCAACAACATATAAGGCCTATTTAAAATAATAATAAATTGAGTTCATTTCCTATGTTCTAATATATGTTGTTTTGAGGTTAAAATCGTCAAACCAAACGTCTACAAAAGTCAATAAATACGGCATACACGCAAAAGTCAGAGTCTGCCAAAAGTGCTCTATGCCTGCCATCTGTTGCACTACTCGGGAACACGCTGAAAAGACACTCAGATAAGATATTTGTAAAAACTCAAAACTTAGACATTTAATTATGGTCGAACAAAAAAAAAATAGTCGTATGCATCTTGCCTGCAATGGTAATTAAGGCGCTCGTATGAAAATTATGAAACGAGCTTAAGTTCATTTCATAAACATACTCGTGTCTTAGTTACTACTATTCTAGGCTCGTTGCATAATATCAATGGGTTGTGTACGTTAATATCTTCTAGAACCTTTCCTAGATATGTTATAATTATGAACTATCTTTTTTAGTATTAAAGCATTTCCATAGGTAATATCACAAGAGGTTTTCATGTTGTCCATAAATTCTGGAGCACGAAGCGTGATTGAATTTATCTAAAAGAAATGAAAACCGCATAATATTAAATTTAATAAATTATTTCGAGTGTAGAATAAAATATAGTTAATAAAACAAATAATATAATGTCATGAATTTTATGGCCGCTTTCTCGAAGAATATTTAAATATTCATTAAATATAATGATTTTGTGTTATGGGTTTCTCGAATGTTCAAAAGCCCGATGATTCCTTATACCACATGCCAACTTAATCTCCCGATGTTTAGTGGATACGAAACACGTAAATCTTATTGCATGTACAGAACTATCGAAGGAATGCATTGTCCTTCAGTTTTCAGTTGTTCTCAAAGCCTACTAGATACCTAATAATGGAAACATTTAGCAACATTACTATAGTCGGCAACAATGGTAATTATTACAACATACAGACGTGGACAAATTATTAGACTAAAACGTTTTCTTGGAAACATAATATAATTCGTCATATCAACTATCAGTATAATTCACAGAGTCTGTATTGTTGTAAATATGATTTGGTTTACATCTTCTGGTATATTTTTCCAATGGTTAAGTATATTTTTTCTGGCTATGTTGGTACTACTGGTGTTTTAATTATATACTGCAGAAGATATTCTCCCATGGCCTGCAAGAAGACCGGACATGAACGAAATTGAAAATCTGTGATCTATACTGAAGAAGAAAGTGAACAAAAAGAGGCTTACAACAAAACATGGACTCATTTAAGCACTGTCTGATATCTGGCTAAATGATGCTAATATTAAAAAAAAAAAGTGTCAAACTTTGGTTTCCAGCATCCCTGACAAAATCAACGTGTTAATAAAAAGTTAGGGAATGTTCACAAAATATTAGTAACCTCAAGACTCAATTTTCTGTTTATTATATCTGTGCAGAATGCATTTTTGTTCATTATTTCTACCGATAAATACAGCTTCGTTGTACATATAATTAATTTAGTCTAATAATTTGTCCACGTCTGTAGCAATATTATAAGTCTTTAAAATAAATTTATCATCTTCAGTTGAAGTATTCGATATTGTAGAGAACATTAATATACGCCAATAGTGTACAGAAATAGGTTAATTTCTTTGCAAAATATAGCGATGAGTTCCTGGAGTGTTTTTCCCTGAATAAAGTTACAGTCACGAATTTGGTAACAAAGATACAATATAACTTATCACGTATTAGGCCTAAGCAAAGCGTTATCTTTGAGACAACTGACCAAGTACTAATAGATTTTAGATTTTATGCAACTTTTATTTTGTGCATAAGATTGTGTTAATCCACGGGCTCTGGAGTCCCGAATTAACGTCATGCATCACTAGTTCCGTCTACCTAAATCTAATATAACTACGTCCTCATTTATAAAATCCTTCGTCAGTTAACAATTCTTTATCAAACGAACAAAGCTTTCGGAAAACCGAATAATAAAATTAAGAAACTAGTAACTGTAAAGATTGGTAACTAGTAAGTCATTATAGGATCTGTGCCAAACGAGGATACCACTCGGCCTCAGAGCAGTGCATCTGCACCCTCTGTGGGCACAGCTGCAGTCAATACCATATACTCACCTGCCAAGCAAGGACAGACACACTAACGTTCTACGCAAAAGGAGACAACTTTTGACTAAAATGTAACAATGTACACATTGTGTTTAATAAATATTATTATTATTATTATTATTATTATTATTATTATTATTATTATTATCTCGTCTTTCGTGAAATCTTCTAATATAGGAAACTTCTGTAGAATGGTAATCATGGTAACCAAGAAGGTTTCACATTTACTGTTAGAATTGACTTTGTCTCACTAAACCAAAGAAAAATATGTAACAATTAATTAAGAAAAGTAATTTGAAGTATATAATATTTCTCATAATATGCATCTTTGGTATAAGATAATAATTTTACATTAAAATATTAATCAACATTTCTTAAGTGTTTCATATATTATTCCACAATTAGTAACTCACGTTTTAAACAATAGTCCGAATCCCGCTATGTTAATATTTGTATATGTGGACGTAATTCCACCCCGCTCCGCTAGATATCAGGTCCGCAATATTTCGCACTCACACCAATGCTACTAGTATACAGTTGTCCGGTATTATTATAGTAGGGGAGACTGTTGTACCTTTAAACACTTTTCACATTTTATTTTATTAATTTTGGGAAATGAAATTTTTTAAATGAAAAAATGCTTGAAATAATTATTGAAGATTCCTTTACAACTTCCTTTATATATTTTCCTGTTTTACAGATCTATTAAGGATGGAAAAAATAAAATGAAGGGATATGTAATGTGTTCAAAGGTACAACAGGATCATGTACCTTGGAACATACCCTCTTGTAAGTTGGAACACATGGAATATAGGTGGGAATATAGCTGTAAAAACTGACAATCATATTTAAAATGTATTTTCAATCATAAACCAGAGCAGGCTTCTCTGATTGAGATTTTATTTCCTGGAGAAGCAATAACTGCTTCAACAGCTTTCTTCAAGGCATCCGGATCAATTGGGGACCTCTTAACTCCAGACTTACTTCGTGACATGACCTTAAAATAAAAGAAAAACAAAAACCGATAGTATTGTGTAATTTGGAACATGTTCCATGGTACAAGATGTTTTGTGTTCAAAGGTACAAGAGGGTGCACGTTTAAACAAATATGGCTCCCAAAACTAGAGATTCGAATAAATCATGGAAATTAAAATATGTTATTACTCACCAGATGATAGGGAACACACCGTACTTGAAAGATATTAACAAATACAATCTGGTTTTGTGTTAGAAAACATACATCAATGAACGAAATGTTTACTTTCGGTACTAAAAAACTTCTTTTGTCCACGGAACTCACACTTTGCAATAAATCAAACTGAAACTACGACCAGAGCTACTTAGCGGCTTTCTCTACAATCTACTTCATTTTGAGTCCTCTAGGTAGCAGCAAAAATTAAAAAACAAAAAATGTTCAAAGGTACACTATGCTAAAGGTACAACAGTCTCCCCTAAGGTATTTGGTATTTGGTTCCATCTACCTAAATCTAATAGAACTAAGTCCTCATTTGTAAAATACTTCGTCAGTTAACAATTGATTAGCAAACGAACAAAGCTTTCGGAAAACCAAATAATAAAATTAAGAAACTAGTAACTGTAAAGATTGGTAACTAGTAAGTCATTATCTATCTTTCGTGAAATCTTCAAATAGTCTATATAGGAAACTTCTGTAGAGTGGTATTCATGGTAACCAAGAAGGACCGGAGTTTTAAAGCCGGAGAATAAGGTTAAAATATACAAACTACAAACACACATTTAATAAACAACAATTCATGCATGTTATTTTTTATTCTTCGTATTTGTTTGCATTAATGACAGATAATATCCGTCAGTTGCCACAGAAATATGCCACTATTCTACGGATACTAACTGTGTTGATCGACAAGGTCCTAACAAATACCACACATAAATGTCAATCACAGACTTGACAAGGATATGACATTGTATTATCAACATATGTGCAACAGTAACTAATAAGTTACGACATGATTGTATTTATTTGCAGGTTCCTAAGAAGTAACGGTATTTCGGATCACCAGTTTGTCTATTTCGAGTCCAAACCCGCTGCATTCTAACAGACCCATTGGGAAATTACAAACTTGTAAAGCGGGTTTTTTAGTACCGACAACCAGCAAACGATATTAAAATTCTTTTATAACTGTTTCTCGAAACATCGTTACATTAGCAGATATTTATGATGTCGACATATTACTGTAGATAACACTAAAGAAAACATATGGCTTTCTCTGAAGTTCATGACAATCCAAAGAAATTATTGTTATTTTATGACACTCATTTCATTCAAGAGTGCAGTGATGCTGAAGTCTTTATAACAGGAATTCCCTACCGATGTCTGGAGAAGTTCAACTAATCTTAGTAGTATTAGTAGTATTTATTTATTTAACCTGGTAGAGATAAGGCCGTCAGGCCTTCTCTGCCCCTCTACCAGGGATTACAACTATAATATGAACAATAAAATTACAATTAACAATAAATTTACAATTACAATTACAATAAAAATTAAAGTACGGCAAGATTACCTGATTAATGAAAGCTAGACATTTTATCATAGAAGTTAAGAACAAAGAATATTTTTGTATTTACTGAATTACAAATTAAACCTACAAGAACAAAAATCTATAGTAATGAAATTACCGGATATTGAGATATTTTGTGATATATTAAGAGAACTATTTACAAGAAACCATGTCTGAACGAGTCTCAATTACTGACCAAGTGCCTAGTAAGTTTGCGGTTGAATTCAGTTTTATTTCGACAGTCCCTGATGCTAGCAGGTAACGAATTCCAGAGTCTTGGCAGGGCTATTGTGAAAGAGGATGAGTATGAGGAGGTGCGATGGGATGGTATTGTTAGTATTGTTTCATGGCGAGAGCGTGTGTTCAGAAGAAAGGTGGTGGGAAGAAAGGTAAGTGAAGCGAGACGACAGGTACGAAGGAATAGAAGAGTTCAAGATTTCGAAGAGAAGGAGAAGTGAATGTAAATTTCTTTTCTTATCTAGTTTGAGCCAACCTATTGTTTCCAGGGATGGGGTAATATGATCATATTTACGAACATTGCTTACAAAACGTACCCACGAGTTATGAGCACGTTGAAGTTTCGTTTTGTTGTCGCTGGAGAGGTCAGTCAGTAAAATGTCGGCATAGTCAAAATAGGGAAATACAAGCGTCTGCACAAGGGACTTTTTAAGCAAGAGGGAAGATGAACATTTATCCTTTTTAGCACATGGATAATAGAATATACTTTTCTGCAGGTTTCTGTGATTTGCATGTTCCAGTTGAGATTATTATCCATGTGAATGCCAAGATTTTTTACCGAAGAACTGAAAGGGATATGCACTGTACTTACTTTAACGGGGGAAATGTCGAGGTGATTTACAGCATCGGTTTGCCGTTTGTTTCCTAATATAATTGCTTGTATCTTTCCAGGATTGATATTAAGATGGAATTTCTTTGTCCATGTCACAATCGAGTCAATGACTTCGTTCAATTTATCTATAGCGTCATTTATTCGGTCTAAGCGGGAAGAGATGTAGCATTAAAGATCGTCAGCATACAAGTGATAGTTACAATGCCTTACAAGAGATGTAATATCATTGACATATATTGTGAACAACAATGGTCCGAGTACCGAACCCTGTGGTATACCTGATGTTATGTTAAGCCATAGTGACAAAATGAGAATAACCAAGCATTTATGTTTCTTTATGTACACACGCACTGGGATCATATATTTTATGAAATTTTTACAAAATATTGGTTTATAAATGGCAAATGAACATGATTTTTCAGCCACCGGCGTAGCTCAGGCGGTAGCGCGTTTGTCTGTTGATCGGGGTTGCACTCGTTCGATTCCCGCTTGGACTGAATATCTGATCGGGTTTTCTCCAACAATAAGGCGAATGTCAGGTAATCTATGGCGAATTCTAGGCCTCTTCTTGCCAAATACCATCTCGCTAACACCAATCTTATCGACGCTAAATAACTTAGTAGTTGATACTGCGTCGTTAAATAAGCAAGTGTAAAATAACATGAATTTTCACGTTTCGAAAAATTGGAAAGATATAAGAAGGCCTACATGGCGCCATAAAAAGACAGACTCGTTGGAAAACACTTTATAAAAGTAAGATAGTTTTTCGAAACAATTGTATAATATTCGCTTTTTCGTCCTCTACAACGTTTTCAAATACCACGTCATCATAAAATTAGAAATTTGTTTCGTAATATGCCTATATCATTTCCAAATACCGACTTTTCTAAATACAAAATAACGTTAGACTTTCTACCAATATAAAGTAGACTATAGCTGTTTTATGTGATTTTTACATTTTTTTAAATAATTACTACATGCTTTACATGTATTTCAACCATATAAATTATGAATGAAGTAAAAAAAACTTGCTTTTGAGAGTATGAAGAATAATTTGTATATGCAATTAAGAGAACGAAGTTAACCTACTTAATTTATTACATGTTCAAATATTTTACCTATTTCATTTAATTATTTATTTATTTATACTTATTTATTTATTTGTTTATTTATTTATTTATTTATTTATTTATTTATTCATTCATGTACTTATTTACTTATTCATATATTTATTATTTATTTATTTATTTATTTACTTATTCATTCATTCATTCAATTATTTGCTTATTTATTTATTTTATTTATTGACTTATTTATTTTCGCATTTATTTTTCTTTACTTATGCATTTACTTATTTATTCATTTAATCATTTACTTACTTATTTATTTATTTATTTATTTATTTATTTATTTATTTATTTATTTATTTATTTATTTATTTATTTAACGACTTATTTATTTACTCATAATATTTCTTTACTTATTCATTTACTTGTTTATTTACTCATTTATTTCTTTACTTATTTATTTATTTATTTTTTTAAATTATTTATTTATTTACTTATTTGTTTGTTTATATATTTATTTATTTATCTATCTTTATTTATTTATTTATTTATTTATTTATTTATTTATTTATTACTTATACATTAATTTAATGTTTATTTATTTATTTACTTATTTGTTTGTTTATATATTTATTTATTTATTTATCTATCTGTCTATTTATTTACTTATTTATCTATTTATTTATTTATTCATCCACTTGTTCTTTTATTCATTCATTCATTCATTCATTCATTCATTCATTTATTTATCTTGAATAATACTTTATAGAAATAAACTACAAACTCATATTATTAGCAACATGATAAAGAAACTTAATTGTTGTTGTGACAAGCGTGAAACATAATACGATCAAGTATGAGTCTCTTTCGTCACTCTAATAATGTTGTTGTGATTTCTAAATCATCTTCAGTGCATAACAATACGACTTCATCGTCAGCAAGTAAATCAGTAATACACATTTTGTAAAAACATCCTTGCCACAGTATCATAGCTGCAGGAATGCCTATGACAAATAAGCCTGCATGCTTGTTCATTCCATGCATTGATTTGCCTCTACATTGAATTTAATTTTTCTTACAGAGGACATCCACTGGACAAAACATCTTACAGACTCTACTGGGGATCGATCCTCTGGCCGTTTGTTTACTTAATTACGACTGGATCTCAATAAAAAGGTGAGAATCTGAAGTTTTGTGGAATAATTGCCTTGATGTTAGCCTTGAATATTTGCGGAGCGAAAAGCTGTGAACAATACTGCCAATCGACTTTTATTAAAGGCGTGAAGAGCACGTGTAGTGAACAACTTGCTTCGTGACTTTCTGTTGCATCCTGCAATATAAATATCACTGTGGAATAACGAAACCTTGAACACTTTGAAAAGTTACAAAATCTGTCTTTTCTCCCATACCTAATGAACTTCATACGTAATGGTATACAATAATAAATTTCTAATTTTTCCCTAACAATGACACTATCTTCAAGTATTGTCCACAGACACATCTTATGAAGGAAGAATATATATGAAAGGCCTATATTATTGGTCCAAGGGACAGGCCACATCGGAAACAGGTGACTGCTGTAGGTTTGTTGCCATCAGTTTGTGGCTAAATTACAGTCATACCAACTTTCAAGCATAATGCGCTAGTCAGCCGTAATTAGCTCACAACTTTCGCTCTCTTGTATTGACACGGACTTATGGGACGATCCCACGTACCTGAGCACCATTTCCATAGGACGTTTGGGACGGTCAATACCGGACATATGGGACGATCCCACCTACCTGAGCACTATTTCCATAGGACGTTTGGGACGGTGAATACTGGACTTATGGGACGATCCCACCTACCTGAGAACCATTTCCATAGAACGTTTGGGACGGTGAATACCGGACTTATGGGACGATCCCACCTACCTGAGCACATTTCCATAGGACTTTCGGACGGTGAATACCGGACTTATGGGACGATCCCACCTACCTGAGCAACATTTCCATAGGACGTTTGGGACGGTGAATACCGGACTTATGGGACGATCCCACGTACCTGAGCACAGTTCCATAGGACTTTCGGACGGTGAATACCGGACTTATGGGACGATCCCACCTACCTGTGCACCATTTCCATAGGACGTTTGGGACGGTGAATACTGGACTTATGGGACGATCCCACCTACCTGAGCACCATTTCCATAGGACGTTTGGGACGGTGAATACTGGACTTATGGGACGTTCCCACCTACCTGAGCACCATTTCCATAGGACGTTTGGGACGGTGAATACCGGACTTATGGGACGATCCCACGTACCTGAGCACAGTTCCATAGGACTTTCGGACGGTGAATACCGGACTTATGGGACGATCCCACCTACCTGTGCACCATTTCCATAGGACGTTTGGGACGGTCAATACCGGACTTATGGGACGTTCCCACCTACCTGAGCACCATTTCCATAGGACGTTTGGGACGGTGAATACTGGACTTATGGGACGTTCCCACCTACCTGAGCACCATTTCCATAGGACGTTTGGGACGGTGAATACTGGACTTATGGGACGTTCCCACCTACCTGAGCACCATTTCCACAGGACGTTTGGGAAACAAAATTCTCCCTCTTGTTTTATGCAGATTTGGGATTGCGAGATAATTGTAACTCATACCTTGGTATGATTAAGAATGTTGTTTCTTAAATTAAAAAAAAAAATAATCAAAAGAATTGAAGCCGCGAGACGCAGAACAGCACAAATCCAGTTTTCGGCCAAATTGAGTTAAACACAGAATTGTGTTCTTTGCATGTCTATGCACCAAATAAGATGCAAAACAGCTTAAATTTCACATCACAAGTCCTTTCTTTGTATGACTTTAGAAATAATGAGTAGCAAAAGAACACAAAGTCGGATACCTGTGTTCTTTTGCTGCTCATTTAACTACCAGCACTGAAGCGCGCATGTGTTGCAAAACAATTTCTAAACAGCAGTATCTTAAAGACATATTTCGCCTATTTTAATTCCATTATGTCCTACGGAATAATATTTTGGGGAAATTCTGCAGATAGTAAAAATATATTCTTATTACAAAAAAGAGCCATTAGAATAATAGTTGGAGCAAAGGCTAGAGAATAATGTAGATTCTTTAACAAAAAAAAAATAGAAATTCTGACCTTAACAAATCAGTACATATACTCTTTAATAAATTTCTTCATGTAATAACAAAAATTTTCCAACTAATTCAGCCATACATAGTATAAATACCCGCAGAAAGAATGATTTTCATACGCCATCATCAAATTTATCATGCTGTCAAAGGGGAGTACGTTACATGGCGATAAAAATGTTCAATAGTCTTCCTGAAGACATTTAGGGCCGTATTCATAGACATTCTTAGCGCGGGCTTCTGGTGGATGATCAGCGAACTAACATTTTTCGTATTCATAAACCAGTGTTAGCGATATGATATGATATGATATGATATGATATATGATATGATATGATATGATATGATATGATATGATATGATATGATATGATATGATATGATATATGATATGATATGATATATATGATATATGATATGATATGATATGATATGATATGATATGATATATGATATGATATGATATGATATGATATGATATGATATGATATGATATGATATGATATGATATGATATGATATGATATATGATATGGATATGATATATATGATATGATATGATATGATATGATATGATATGATATGATATGATATGATATGATATGATATGATGATATGAATCCTGTACAAATAACCAGTCGTTAGCCGAGGGTAGTTTAGCACGATTGATAGCGCTGATATGATATGGAATATTTATGAATAGCACCCTACGAATCATAGCCAAAAGCCCTATATTATTTAAGGTAAAACTAAAAAAATTACTTAATATCTCACACTTTCAATTCTGTAGATGAATTCTTTATATTTCACAGTACTGTGTAAATATTTCAATACTATTAAATGGTAAACATATTACATTGTATAAAATATTATTGTTATTAAGGTATTAATTCTGTACATATTTCATATTTGCATTTTACATCTTAAAGGTAAGAATTGGACATATTCTTTATTCTATGCCTAAAAAGCAAAGATAAGAATATTATGGAACTAGAATGAGGTGGTGTATCTATCTATCTATCTATCTATCTATCTATTTATCTGAATCTATCTATCTGAAAGTTATGCAACGAGAAAATCTATCTATCTATCGAATCCGACCTTCCAGTCCTATCTATCTATCTATCTATCTATGGACATATCTTTATTCTATCTAAATAGCAAATGTAAGAATATTATCTATCTATCTATCTATCTATCTATCTATCTATCTATCTATCTATCTATCTATCTATCTATCTATCTATCTATCTATCTATCTATCTATCTATCTATCTATCTATCTATCTATCTATCTATCTATCTATCTATCTATCTATCTATCTATCTATCTATCTATCTATCTATCTATCTATCCTGTCTGTCTGTCTGTCTGTCTGTATGTCTGTCTAAAGCCCACAACTACTTGTTTCTTTATGTTATCGCTTGGAGCGCTGTGTGTTTTCGGTCGCTGATTTGGTATCTTAGAAAGTGAGAGAGTCTTTTTGTTGTGGTTTATAGTGATTTTGTGAGAAAATGGAAAACAGTAGTATTGAAGATGGTTCAAGAAAAGTACCAAGGAAATGTGCTTGTCCAGGAATATGGAAGTAACACAGAAAATGATTATGGATTACAAGAAACATCTTAGTCAAATTGAAAAATGTTTTTTGTAGAAAGAAAAGTTGCATTTGTTCAGGTCAAATTTCTGCACATTCAAAGGACAAAACTAAAATCATGTAGTATCATAATACACTGCTCTTTTAAATTGGCTGAGCATATTAGGAATTAAATCAATGGCTTTCTCAAAACAAGCTATGAAATGTTTCATATAAAATAATTCTTTTCTCGAAAAGGAAGCAAAGCGACCAAAATTGTATTAAATATTTTTGTTTCAAATATTTTAAAGAATAACCCTTTGAAATTAATGACATTACTGACGGATCACCCTGTATAATATATTATGTAGGTGGCTGTCGTGATGTTCACAGTCGCTGTACTTGCTTTCAGTTTTTAAATCAATAAACCAGAAGCAACATATTACCGCCTACATTCGAAACTGTCACCACATAGGGGCTTAAGATGCACAGTTCGTTCAGCACCTTAAGGTTATCACCACGGCATTATGGATCGCATAAATTAACAGCACAGTAACAGCGGAAAATTTGAACGACACGCGAGCTGATTGCCGGTTGTCATAGCGACAGTTAACTGGCAAGATTAGTTTTGCTAAATTGTCATCAAGAACATGTTGCCGATTTTTATCTAGCAGACGATATTTTTCACGAAAGAAATCAGTGAATTGTTTCCTTTTTCCAGAACGCGTCAACTCTTTACCCGCTACCCGCTAATATGCACTCTCCTCTCGCTCGTAGACCTTCTTGTGGTTCACTGGTTCAAATACTGAGCTCTACTGGGTGTTCAGTTCAAAGTGTGTCATGGCTCGCTGTATGTCGTCATGTGGCTAGCCGATGAGCCTAGAGAATTCAATCTTCCTACACTTCCGCAAAGGCGTATTACCTAAATGCGAGAGAAGTTGCCTGGCAAGTACGGCGTTCATTCTGAAGATTACTTACCGATACGTACGGTAACGCCAGTAGTGGCAAGAATGTCAACTGTTTGGAAACACGTACTGAAGTGAGTTTTTTTCTTACTGTCGGGATATGGGGGAGAGGGTTAAGACGATTACTTACGTATTTGTTGACATTAACTTCGACGGTCAACATGGACACGGAGCATTTGATTTGTGTTGTGGAATGTTACCGTACGCAACCGATGATAACAAATACCCTGCGTACGACTTGCCGGCGCAAAACACAGTTCGAAAGAGGTTATGGTAGCACACAGACCATACAGACCGCCATCTGTTGCTACGACGTTCAAGTTATACCGTACGCGTTCTCAAGTTCAGATTGAAGAACGCCTTAAATAATAGGCAACTTCTCTAACATATAAGCTGAACTCGCTTCAAATCGGTGACCCAACGACAGTGACGTCATGACACACTTTGAAATGAACACCCAGTATACGTAATTATGTCCATCGCAGTATCGGACGAGACGGAAATGGGTAAAGTCACATGATGTTTCACATAGTGTCAAGCTATGGCGACACATTTAAAACTGACGAATTGAATAAAAACTAAAATACTCATAAAATGTTTATATTTTTATTTATTTATTTATTTGTTTGTTTATTTATTTTTATTTATATATTTATTTTATGTATTTCATCAATCTTTAACATTTATTTATTTATTTATTTATTTATTTATTTATTTATTTATTTATTTATTTATTTATTTATTTATTTATTTATTTATTTATTTTAAGTATTTCATCAATCGTCATGCCGGATTAGATGTGTTTCAGTTCTTAATCCGCCATCACTCTCTATACAAACATTACAAGAAGTAATACATATTGAAGCTATAAATATTTTCTGTGCACCATAATAACAATAATAATAATAATAATAATAATAATAATAATAATAATAATAATAATAAATTAATATTAAAAACAGTATGATTGTGATGAAATAACCACCAATAAAGATGTAACATCCCCTTGTTCTCCTTGTATTCCTCTTGTTCCCCTCCTATTCACCATGTTCTCCTTTTATTACCCTTCTAGTATTACCCATATTCTACTTATCTTCCCCTTGTTCTCTCTGCATTTCCAATGTTCTCCTTGTCTTTCTCCTTGTTCTACTTGCATCCCCCTTTTTCTCCTTGCATTCCCCTTGTTCTCCTTGTCTTCCAGTTATTCTCCTTGCGTTCCCTTTCTATTCCGTTTGTTTCCTTGTTTTCCCACTTTTCTCCTTGTCTTCTCCTTTTCTACTTGTCTTCCCCCTTTACTCCTTACCTTTCCCCTATTCTCTATTCCTTACATTCCCCTTGTTCTCCATCTGTTTCCCTTGTTTTTCTTGTCTTCCCCTTGTTCTCATTGCCTTCCATTTATTTTTCTTCCATTCTCTTTTGTTTCCTTGTATTATTGTTGTTCTTGTATTTCCCTCTTTCCCCTTGCCTTTCTATTGTTCTCCGTTCCTCCCCCTTTTTATCCTTGTATTCCTCTTGTTCTCCTTGAATTTCCCTTGTTCTCCTTGAATTCCCCTTGTTCTCCTTGAATTCCCCTTGTTCTCCTTGTATTTACCTCGTTCTCCTTGTTCTCCTTGAATTTTGTTCTCCTTGAATTCCCCTTGTTCTCCTTGCTTTCCCTTGTTCTCCTTGAATTCCCCTTGTTCTCCTTGAATTCCCCTTGTTCTCCTTGAATTCCCCTTGTTCTCCTTGCTTTTCCCTTGTTCTCCTTGCTTTCCCCTTGTCATCCTTGTTCCCCTTGTCCTCCTTGCTTTCCCCTTGTCCTCCTTGAATTCCCCTTGTTCTTTGCTTTCCTTGAATTCCCCCTTGTTCTCCTTGAATTCCCCTTGTTCTCCTCCTTGTCCTAATTCCCCTTGTTCTCCTCCTTGCTATTCCCCTTGTTCTCCTTGATTCCCCTTGTTCTCCTTTCCCCTTGTCCTCCTTGCTTTCCCCTTGTCCTCCTTTATTCCCCTTGTTCTCTGCTTTCCTTGTCCTCCTTGCTTTCCCCTTGTCATCCTTGTTCTTGTCCTCCTTGCTTTCCCCTTGTCCTCCTTGCTTTCCCCTTGTCCTCTTTGAATTCCCCTCGTTCTCCTTGCTTTCCCCTTGTTATCCTTGTATTCCCCTTGTTCTCCTTGCTTTCCCCTTGTTCTCCTTGAATTCCCCTGTTCTCCTTGCTTTCCCCTTGTTATCCTTGTATTCCCCTTGTTCTCCTTGCTTTCCCCTTGTTCTCCTTGCTTTCCCCATGTCCTCCTTGTTCTCCTTGTTCTCCTTGAATTCCCCTTGTTCTCCCTTGCTTTCCCCTTGTTCTCCTTGCTTTCCCCTTGTTCTCCTTGCTTTCCCCTTGTTCTCTTGCTTTCCCCTTTCCTCCTTGCTTTCCTTTGTTCCCTTGTTCCCCTTGTTCTCCTTGCTTTCCCTTGTTCTCCTTGAATTCCCCTTGTTCTCCTTTCCCCCTTGTTCTCCTTGTTTTCCTTGTTGAATTCCCCTTGTTCTCCTTGCTTTCCCCTTGTTCTCCTTGAATTCCCTTGTCCTCCTTGTTCTCCTTTGCTTTCCCCTTGTCCTCCTTGCTTTCCCCTTGTTCTCCTTGCTTTCCCCTTGTTCTCCTTGCTTTCCCCTTGTTCTCCTTGCTTTCCCCTTGTTCTCCTTGCTTTCCCCTTGTTCTCCTTGCTTTCCCCTTGTTCTCCTTGCTTTCCCCTTGTCCTCCTTGCTTTCCCCTTGTCTTTTTTCCCCTTGTTCTCCTTGTATTCCATTCCTTCTCCCTTGTTCTTTATTTTCCCTTGTCTCCTTCTATTCCCCTTGTTCTCCTTGCTTTCCCCTTGTTCTCCTTGTTTTCCCCTTGTCCTCCTTGCTTTCCCCTTGTTATCCTTGTGATCTCCTTCTTCTCCTTTTATTCCCCTTGTCCTCCTTGCTTTCCCCTTGTTCTCCTTGCTTTCCCCTTGTCCTCCTTGCTTTCCCCTTGTCCTCCTTGCTTTCCCCTTGTTCTCCTTGCTTTCCCCTTGTCCTCCTTGCTTTCCCCTTGTCCTCCTTGCTTTCCCCTTGTTCTCCTTGCTTTCCCCTTGTCCTCCTTGCTTTCCCCTTGTTGTTCTCCTTGTTCTCCTTGCTTTTCCCCTTGTCCTCCTTGCTTTCCCCCCTTGTCCTCCTTGCTTTCCCTTGTTCTCCTTTTCTCCTTTCCCCTTGTCCTCCTTGCTTTCCCCTTGTTGTCCTTGCTTTCCCTTGTTCTCCTTGCTCCTTGCTTTCCCCTTGTTCTCCTTGCTTTCCCCTTGTTCCTTGCTTTCCCCTTGTCCTCCTTGCTTTCCCTTGTTCTCCTTGCTTTCCCCTTGTTCTCCTTGCTTTCCCCTTGTTCTCCTTGTCTTTCCTTGTTCTCCTTGCTTCCCTTTGTTCTCCTTGCTTTCCCTTGTTCTCCTTTTTGCTTTCCCCTTGTTCTCCTTGCTTTCCCCTTGTCCTCCTTGCTTTCCCTTGTTCTCCTTGCTTTCCCCTTGTCCTCCTTTTATTCCCTTGTTCTCCTTGCTTTCCCTTGTTCTCCTTTTATTCCCCTTGTCCTCCTTGCTTTCCCCTTGTTCCTTGCTTTCCCCTTGTTATCCTTGCTTTCCCCTTGTTCTCCTTGCTTTGTTCTCCTTGTTCTCCTTGCTTTCCCCTTGTCCTCTTTGCTTTCACCTTGTTCTCCTTTTTATTCCCCTTGTCCTCCTTGCTTTCCCCTTGTTCTGTCCTCCTTGCTTTCCCCTTGTTGTCCTTTGTTCTCCTTGTCTTTCGTTGTCTTAGCATTCCCACGCATCCTTGTCTTCCCCTTGTTCTCCTTGTCTTCCCCTTGTTCTCCTTGCCCCCTTGTTCTCCTTGCCTTCTCCTTGTTCTCTTTGTATTCCTCTTGTTCTATTTGTCTTCACCTTATTCTGCTTGTCTTCCCCTTGTTTTTCTTATATTGTCTTTGTTCTCCTTGCCTTCCTGTTGTCTTAGTATTCCTCCTGTTATCCTTGTCTTCCCCTTGTTCTCCTTGCATTCCCCTACGTACTTCTACTCAGAGATATACCGCATAGTGAAGCTATTGTAAGTACCAATTTGTAATCTGTTATTTAACGATTCTTTATGAACTACTAGGTTATTTAGAGTTGATGAAATTAGTGATAGCGAGATGGCATTTGGCGAGATGAGGCCGAGGATTTGCCATAAATTACCTGACATTCCCCTTACAATTGGTAACAAACCTTCGTAAACCCAACCAGGTAATCTTATCAACCACGAGACATTTAAACGCACGTTCGAACGCAATCCCTGGTCACCAAGCAGGATGCACTACCATCTGAGCTACCCAGTGACCTAGGTTAGTTTTCTTAAAAATATGTTCATTTTTCTTGTCAGTGACTTACCTCAGGGAGTGCAGGACTTAAAACCCAATCCGGCGGTGCAGCCCAGTCTCGAAGCAAAGCCTTGCCACAGCACACAAACTACAACAGCGAGCATGATAGACTTCGTGAGCTGTCGAGGTGTGAGAACGTGACCGCGTGGATCCGTGCCGTATCTCGGCGACTGTCACAACAGCAGCACACCGCATTGGTCGTCGTGCAGTGGCAGTAACTTGGAAGATGTGGGCAAATAACTATATCAGGTGCGCACAGCTTCGGATTATGGATGACTCCAGATACGTCAGTAATCTAATGTCTCATTCTTTTTAATTCGCATTAATACGAAATAACTCCTTTTTCAACAAAAAGAAAGCTTACGAACTCAAAGCATGAATAGAAATATATACAAAATTATAATTGTTACATCGTAATCATGACGTCGTACAAAATTTTATCCAATATCCTTTTGAGAAGATTAACTCCATATGTAGATGAAATTATTGGGGATCATCAGTGTAGTTTTAGGTGTAATAGATCAACTATTGGCCAGATATTTTGTATTCGACAGATATTGGAGAAAAAATAGGAGTATAAGGATACAATGCATCAGTTATTCATAGATTTCAAAAAGGCATATGACTCGGTTAAGAGAGAAGTTTTATATGATATTCTCATTGAATTTGGAATTCCCAAGAAACTAGTTCGATTAATTAAAACGTGTCTCAGTGAAACGTACAGCATAGTCCGTATAGATCCGTTTCTGTCAAACGCGTTTCAAATTCACTGTGAGCTAAAGCAAGGAGATGCACTATTACCTTTACTTTTTAACATTGCTCTAGAGTATGCCTTTAAGAAAGCCCAGGATAACAGAGAGGGTTTGGAATTGAACGGGTTACATCAGCTGCTTGTCTATGCGGATGACGTGAATATGTTAGGAGAAAGTCCACAAACGATTAGGGAAAATACAGGAATTTTACTTGAAGCAAGTAAAGAAATAGGTTTGGAAATAAATCCCGAAAAGACAAAGTATATGATTATGTCTCGTGACGAGAATATTGTACAAATGGAAATATTAAAATTGTAAATTTATCCTTTGAAGAGATGGAAAAATTGAAATACCTGGAAGCAACAGTAACAAATATAAATGATAGGGTAAACATTGGTAATTTCGTGATAATTTCATGAAAACTAATTTAAAATGCAAATGTGTAAATATATCCTTATTCCGATTTTTTCATCTAAAAGACGATAACTTGCTGTACAAATCTCGAGACATAAAAGATTGGATACATTCTTGAATATGTGCCAAAAACCACTTTTACAACTTAAGCTGAAAGGTTGGTTATTTCGTGATAACCTTGGTAATTTCGTGATATTGCATTGATAATTTCGTGAGAGGTAGAAGAATTGTGGAAAAATTAATTAAAGTCAAATGAAATTCTCATTTATTGTTACAAGACTTCAAACATAGTAATTCCGTCTAATATTCACAGCAAGAAAACATAGAAATACATATCAACACATAATAAGAATGAAATCAGAGTAAAAATTGAAATTGAAAAGGGATCTTTTTTTGCCCTGAAAGGGTGAACACTTTTATTACGGACTTTACTATAGCCTATATTACTAGGATAACTCCAAAAGTAATGCATAACATTTGTTTAAAAATTATATTTTTAGCCTACAGCTTTGCTATTTTCACAGAATGTAAATGCATCCTTAAGGAACAAAATGTCACTTTTCCACATAATCCCCGTCCCTTTCAACTGTCTTACGTAACCTAGGAATGAGGGCCTGTAGACCAGCACGGTAAAAGTCTGGACCAACACGTCTGAGCCACTCTTCAGCAGCGTGCACAAGGGAGTCATCTTCTAACCTCGTTCCGCGAAGGGATCCTTCAGTTTACCAAAGAGATGGTAATCGCACGGTGCCAGTTCAGGACTGTAAGGCGGATGTTTCAGTGTTGTCTATCCGAATTTTCTGATCTGGTCTGTGGTCTTGTGACTGGCATATGACTGTGCGTTGTCGTGCAATAGCAGAACATCCTGCTTCTCCCGATGTCGTCGAACACGACTCAATCGAACTAGAAGTTTCTTGAGATTTGTAATATACCCGTCAGAATTAATGGTGGTTCCGTGTGGCATGATGTCCACAAGCAAGAATCCTTCTGAATCGAAAAACACATTAGCCATAACGTTTTCTGCCGAAGGTGTACTTTTGAACTTCTATTTCTTTGGTGAATTTGCATGATGCCACTCCATTGTCTCCCTCTGTCTCCGGTCCAAAATGGTGGAGCCATGTTCCATCTTCTGTCACAATTCTGGCAAGTAAGTCATCTAGCACTTATCATTGGCAATTAGCATGATAACAAATCAAACAGAAGCTACACTGAACCCATTACGTCTCCGTGTTCTTTTTTGTTATCACATTTTGTCTTCAGATTTCTAAAATTCGTATTTTAATACAATTTTTAAAATAGTATAAAATGTAACACTTAATGCTCAACAAAATTTCGCCTCAAACAGCTAAGATTTCTATCAGTAAAGCTAAGCCTATATGGCGACTACAGATGTACCTAAAATTCCAAAAACATTTCCTAAAATTTCATGAAGATACAATAAATCTTTGTACCAAATATCATATGCTTATATTTAGTAATAAGCCTGTAATCTAATTACAAGCATCCACAAAATTTGTACGCCTGAGAAGTCGACGCAAACTTGCTCTCTCCAAACATAAAAGCTCACTCAAGCAACTACAATAGTCACACAAAGCTTAGCTGTTGTTTCTGGAAACTGGACAACATATGCAATCCCTTGGCGGAAATTTGGATCTCGTACCACAATTGGTTAGTTCACAAAAGAGCAAAGAAAAAGTATCACGAAATAACCACTGCCACGAAATTACCAATGTTTACCCTACTTGGGAGGAAATTAAACACAGAATAAATATGGGAAATGCGTGTTATTATTCGGTTGAGAAGCTTTTATCATCCAGTCTGCTGTCAAAAAAATCTGAAAGTTAGAATTTATAAGACAGTTATATTAACGGTTGTTCTTTATGGTTGTGAAACTTGGACTCTCACTTTGAGAGAGGAACAGAGATTAAGGGTGTTTGAGAATAAGCTGCTTAGGAAAATATTTGGGGATAAGAGGAATGGAGTTACAGGAGAATGGAGAAAGTTACACAACACAGAACTGCACGCATTGTATTCTTCACCTGACATAATTAGGAACATTAAATCCAGACTTTTGAGATGGGCAGGGCATGTAGCACGTATGGACGAATCAAGAAATGCATATAGATTATTCGAAATTTTCTCGGGCTTCCAGCCAGGTCATAAGTTGGTGATCCACCGACGTTTCGAGGATGTTCATCTTCCTCGTCTTCAGGGTTAAATGGAAGCCCGAGAAAATGTCGAATTATCACGTCGCCAGGAAAGCTTCAGTAGTTATTTCATATAGATTGTTGGTTGGGAGACCGGAGGGAAAAAGACCTTTGGGGAGGCCGAGACGTAGGTGGAAGGATAATATTAAAATGGATTTGAGGGAGGTGGGATATGATGATAGAGACTGGATTAATCTTGCTCAGGATAGGGATCAATGGCGGGCTTATGTGAGGGCGGCAATTATCCTCCGGGTTCCTTAAAAGGCAGTAAGTAAGTAAGTAAAACACTAAAATATGCATGGAAATATACACTTAAAATTTCGAAATATATGCACTTATGTATGTATGTATGTATGTATGTATGTATGTATGTATGTATGTATGTATGTATGTATGTATGTAATGTATGTATGTATGTATGTATGTATGTATGTATGTATGTAAGAGATGTGAAAATTTTAGAATAATTTTAATTTTAAAGGTTTTTTAGTTCCTTCACAAATATGATGAATATTGGTATATAATATTACTATACTGATGTAGGATATATTTACTACTAACAATGCCGGAAAGCATTGTTGTACATTGGTATTTTTCTTATTTTACAATTGTTATGGGAATTCAGAAATTATTATATTATGTTGGCGGAATTGCAAACATCAAAAATTAATTAAGAAATGCTTTAAACGAATTGTTCTTTGCGTTTACATTGTTGTGAAGGTTCAAATGAACGTATACATCGGTTCTGTGCATATAATTTTTTATGTTTCCAATTCCGCCAACATAATATAATAATTTCTGAATTCCCATAACAACTGTAAAATAAGAAAAATACCAATGTACAACAATGCTTTCCGGCATTGTTAGTAGTAAATATATCCTACATCAGTATAGTATATTCACCAATATTCATCAATTCAATTAATATTTGTGAAGGAACTATTAAAAACCTTTAAAATTAAGATTATTCTAATAATTTTCACACCTCTGTATGTATGTATTTATTTATTCACACTGCAAATGGATAAATATCCGGTGGCAGTGGTAACTAATTACATCAATAATGACAATTAATAACAAACACAATTAACAAAAAATACTATTAATAATACTAATAATAATTAATAGTAATAATAATAATAATAATAATAATAATAATAATAACCATCATCGTCATCATCATCATCATCATCATCTCAAATTAAATGAAGCACGATCACTTAAACTAACATTTAAAGTAAATCCAACTTGTATCTTGACCCCAAGTTCGAACTAAAACCTACGAGTATGATATGTTCATACATGCACAAGTACCTTCCAGCACTACACTCATTTCGCTGTCACCTGAGGGAAAAAACCTTTGGGGAGGCCGAGATGTAGATAGGAGGATAGTATTAAATTGAATTTGAGGGAAGTGGTATATGATGCTAGGGACTGGATTAGGCCTAATCTTGCTCAGGCTGGGGGCCAATGGCGGGCTTATGTGAGGACGGCAATGAACCTCCGGGTTCTCTAAAAGCCATTTGTAAGTAAGTAAGGAAATTAGTTTTAATTACACCGCAGCCCATAGGCCTGTCAACATCTATATATATATATATATATATATATATATATATATATATATAATTTGAACTGGTAATGGAAATTACGGGAAAACGGCTGAACGGATTTTAATAAATGGCCCCTCATTTTGAAGCTTGGAACCCAAAGTTTTTCGGAAAAGTAGTAGTTTTCAGTGAAATGTCAATTTTCCTACATAATTTTCCTATTTTCCAAAATCCATCTGTTGTCAGTTTTGAGAACTAATTTTATAGAATCACGGCCGACTTGATTGAATTTCAGAACAAAACACACACTACAATAAACAATAGGCTATTACACGAAGGCCATGACCTGCAGGATTCCCGACATATTTAGAGCTCAATTCAATTTGTTATTAAAAACTGATTCTGCAGTGTATAATTTTCTGAGTACAGCTGTGTATTGGATATTCGAATCTACGAAACTTGAGGTGGTTTGATGACATTATTACCATTAGAAATTAAATATTATTATAGTTAATATCATAATTCATCTATTTTTCATTAATTCTACATAACATTGATGCTATATTGATGACATGAAAGTGAAACGTTTTGAAGTTATGTAAGTAAATGTAGAGAATATCTTAATTTAGATCTTCATTTCTATAATTTACTGAGTGGCTGCTATATATAACTACAAAACTTAAGTAAGATAATAATATTGTTATTAAAAATCAAATATTTTTATACTTATTAACCCAGTGGGGTTGGGTCTTTTTCTATATACTTAATGGCGGTGTAGTGTAGATATTGATATGTGTCATTGTCTTCAGTATTGACTCGAGAGAGCGCAAAAATTACAGTTCCTAAGGAAAGATAAAAAGGTATTACTTACTAATAAAATAAGAGGCCTAGAAAATTTTGTAGTCTCCAGATCATTTCAGCAAGATCTCTTAGTAGGATAAAATGATTTTACGCTCTACATTTCAAGTTCTACATGCAGCAGTTATACGAAAATGCTATTGTTCGAAAGCTTAGCAAACCTGACATTTTTTAACTTTTGCCTACAATCCACAATGACCTGAAATAGCTACTGCTATCGTCCTGACATTGATACTTGCGTTTTCGCGTTGAAACTCAAAAACTGAAGTTGGATAGGTTCAAGAAAAAGTATTTGGCCTAAAAAATCCATTCAGAGGGAGTATGTTTCATTATTATGGAAGCAAATAATTATCAAAAACACAAGTATTCTTCATTGAAAATAAATCTGAAAAAATTTTTATTTGAACGTCTAAGGAACTTAGTTTGCAGCAGCATTTGCTGCACAAGCCACTAGTAAGAGTATATTTCGACCTTGCTTATTCATTGCTTTGTTAGTTTGACATTGCAGACGAGTATAAACAAAAGCAGTTACTCATTTCATTTGTCACCAAGTCCGTCTGACAAAGTAGAGCTAAGCTAACTGATGGCAGTTATTTCTGTACAATATCGCTAACAGCGAAAGCAAAAATATGGAGATAACACAATTTTAGTTGCGCATTATAACATTGAAGCCCACGACTTCGTGAGATACACATTGTAACCTCCATTTGTTACAAGGACACGACACCAGAGACACGCGATACGGGTTCTGTGGCAACAATTGAGCAACCACTAATGAATCGCATTGCAGAAGCTTCCAAAGTTCATGACTTCATACCCTTAGGGCCGAATTTCTAGTGAATGCTTATGAGTGTGTGATACATCAGCATTCACAATTATTTTCTATCCTATTTGTAGTTGCCCCTCATTCACAAATGAGTGACCAATTAAGTGATCACTCACTCCATGAAGTGATGCACAATTAAGTGATACCCTAGTCCTTCATATTGATTTCTGACAACGCCGTTTGTTCTTCAGAAATAATAAAATGATAATGCAAAATAATAATAATAATAAATAATAATAACAATAATTCCTTACTTATAGCTTTTAGACAACTCGGAGGTTCATTGCCGCCCTCACATAAGCCCGCCATCTGTCCCTATCCTGAGCAAGATCAATCCACTCCCTACAATCATATCCCACCTCCCTCAAATCCATTTTAATAATATCCTCCCATCTACGTCTCGGCCTCCTCAAAGATATTTTTCCCTCCGGCCTCCAAACTAACACTCTATATGCATTTCTGGATTCACCCATACGTGCTACATGCCCTGCCCATCGCAAACGTCTGGATTTAATGTTCCTAATTATGTCAAGTGAAGAATACAATGCGTGCAGTTCTGCGTTGTGTAACTTTCTCCATTCTCCTGTAACTTCATCCCTCTTAGCCCCAAATATTTTCCTAAGCACCTTAATCTCAAACACCCTTAACCTCTGTTCTTCTCTCAAAGTGAGACTCCATGTTTCACAACCATACATAACAACCGGTAATATAACTGTTTCATAAATTCTAACTTTCAGATTTTTTGACAGCAGACTAGATGACAAAAGCTTCTCAACCGAATAATAACACGCATTTCCCATATTTATTCTGCGTTTAATTTCCTCCCGAGTGTCATTTATATTTGTTACTGTTGCTCCAAGATACTTGAATTTTTCCGCCTTTTCAAAGGATAAATCTCCAATTTTTATATTTCCATTTCGTACTATATTCTGGTCACGAGACATAATCATATACTTTGTCTTTTCGGGATTTACTTCCAAACCTATCTCCGTATTTGCTTCAAGTAAAATTTCCGTGTTTACCTTAATAGTTTGTGGATTTTCTCCTAACATATTCACGTCATCCGCATAGACGAGCAGCTGATGTAAACCGTTCAATTCCAAACCCTCTCTGTTATCCTGGACTTTCCTAATGGCATATTCTAGAGCAAAGTTAAAAAGTAAAGGTGACAGTGCATCTCCTTGCTTTAGCCCGCAGTGAATTGGAAAATCATGAAACAGAAACTGACCTATACGGACTCTGCTGTACGTTCCACTGAGACACATTTTAATTAATCGAACTAGTTTCTTGGGAATACCAAATTCAATAAGAATATTACTGTATATAAAACTTATTTAACAGAGTCATATACCTTTTTTGAAATCTATGAATAACTAATGTACTGTACCCTTATACTCCAATTTTTGCTCCAATATCTGTCGAATATAAAAAATCTTATCAATAGTCGTTCTATTAGCTACGCTTAAAACTACATTGAAGATCCACAATAATTTCAACTACATATTGAGTTAATCTTCTCAGAAGAATATTGGACAAAATTTTGTACGACGTCAACAAAAGTGATATTCCTCGAACGTTACTACAATTAGTCTTTTCACCCTTCTTAAAAATAGGTACATTTAAGGACTTCTTCCGTTGGTCTGGTACAATTTCCTTTTCCCAAATAGCAAGTACAAGCTTATAAATTTCGTTAGATAATGCGCTTCCACCCTCTTGTATTAATTCTACTGGAATTTGATCGATACCTGGAGACTTGTATTTTTCAGCTTTCGTATATAATAATAATAATAATAATAATAATAATAATAATGAGAGATTTAAAATAAATTTTGTCTCTACATAACTTCGGAATAAACTTGTAAAGCTGGAAATCGTATTGAGGTTATGATTAGGCCTGTCCACACCTGTGGAGTAATGGTTAGCGCGTCTGGCCGCGAAACCAGCTGGCCCGGGTTCGATTCCCGGTCAGGGCAAGTTACCTGGTTGAGGTTTTTTCCGGGGTTTTCCCTCAACCCAATATGAGCCAATGCTGGGTAACTTTCGGTGCTGGACCCCGGACTCATTTCACTGGCATTATCACCTTCATCTCAATCAGACGCTAAATAACCTAAGATGTTGATTAAGCGTCGTAAAATAACCTACTAAAAATAAATGATTACATAGGCATAACTTGAGATTGAAGAAGCAAATGATATAAAAAGCATAATCCATGAATTCTTGGACATTGCCATCTTCTAAATGTATTTCAGCCCTTAAATGTAACTTTATTGTAATAAGCAAATGTCTCATTAGTCGTTATTCATGTAAATTATAACACTAAGGCCCGGTTGCAGAAACGCAAATCAAATCAGTCCCTGATCGCCAGTCAGTTGATGTCTGATTTATTTGATTGTTCGTTGCGTTGCACAAACGTGAATCTCCAATCAACTTGTCTCAATTTACTAATTGCTGATTTGGGAAAGAAATACATTTGACAACAGCGTTATTTAGCAGCCACAGCCAATTTGATGCTCTTTAAAAGTCGCGAAACGAATGCATCAAGTGGGCGGTGACTAGGAAAACAAATGAATGTTTTGCTGGTTTGTTGCTTTTTGTAGAAAGGGAACAGGCGGATTCTATTTGTATATAGACTACAATATAGTGAAACAAAAATGAAGCAAAAATTAAAAAAAAAACGTGAGGGGGCTTCTGTTGTGGGATTTGCTAGCGGAGTCGACAAGAAATTGGAATATGCATAGCCTACATAACCTAAAATAATTCCATTTCCCATCTCTCTGTTTACAAATTGAGCTCGTAACCTACTCATTAAAAATATTGTGTTGTCATGTGTAGAACCCTGCCAACGGGCTACAACATTCCAGAATTTCAATGATGGTGTAGACTACATATTACCTGTATATTCACGGAAAAGAAACCTTTTCTATTTCGATAAAGTTCGGCATCATTTCAACCAGGTGATTGGACGGGGATGTGAGCAGTCTATACAACCAATATTAGGCTACTCTGGGAAATCCTGACATGGCTGAAAATTCTCTCTGGATTTCAAATCGTTCCCTGTTTGAAGTTTGGGGATTTATGAGACCCTGCCATAACAAAGCAATTTCATACGTAACATTCCTAACTACTCGGCAAATAGTTGATTTGTGGACCCTAACAAGATAACCCAAGACCATCTGAAAAATTCCAACAGCATAAAATCTCAGCATTATTAGAACTTGGTTCATAGGAGAAAGTGAAAGGTTTCGATTTGTCTGTCTGCATATAGGCCTATTTGTTTCAATTTTTGAAAGTAACAAAACACACGAATCCTTACTTAACCTAAATCTTTGCTCAAATTCTCTGTCATTATACATAAAGACAATTCATGTCCATCACGGAAACGCCTTCTTCTTAATAATATTTTTTTTCATTCTAAAATTTCTTCATCAGAAGAATCCATTATGTCGAAAACAATATTGTTACGCTATAACTATTTACTATATAATTACAGTAACTGCATTACAAACAGAACAACATAAATAGCCTACTTGATCGATGATCAGTGACTTGACCAGCAAAAATCTGTTCATCAAATCTGATGGAAGACTGATCTCCGATCGAACACTGATTGTTCTTTCTGCAACAGAAATAGAACTGATGGCCAATCAAGCCCTCCTTGATTGCCAATCATATTTTGATCGGTGTTTCTGCAGCCGGGCCTAAGTGAGATATAAAGTTGGTCTTAGCCTTTCGCTAAATTAAAACTAAAATGTAAGTTAAATTGTGACCCTGAATACAAATTCTGCGTTTTCTACCCACTGAAGTCGGATGTAAGTGAAAGCGAAGTTGAAGTGATGTTCCTGAATATGGCTCTGACTGTAATAAAAATGAAAAACTGTAAATACCTGTGAAATAGGATCAGGGACATTCTAGTTGCTTGGTTAACCCATTGTATAGGAAAAGAATCCGGAAATCCACAGAGAACTTTGTCATTAACCTAGAACACTACGAGGAGAATTAATAGTTCTACTTCCTGGCCTTCGTCCGACACACGGAACTCCCGATTGTGACCGCAACCAGCACTACACGCTAATACACAGACTGCAGTAATAATGGCTATAAAACACTCCCACAATAAACGCCATCCTTAATGTGTAAAGCTCAACTGGTTGCAGTGTGCGATTTCTTACTCTTATTCTTCATATCGAAATTTTCTGGGTCACTGCTGATAAACTCGACGGCGAAAGCTGCAAAAATTACTACCGCGTCTCTTTGTATTTCTAGCTGCTACTATCACATGAGGTAATTTGTTGGTGCCATGGCAACTGAAGCCTTCAGATGTTTCAGTCGGTGATTTTATCAATGATGCGTGACACTGATATAAGAGGTAATGGGTAGTAAGAATAAAATTTAAGAACTTTCTCAAGGTTTGTACTTATGAGTATGAGCATTTCCTGTGAGTATATACTCGTAACTACTAGAACATACTCATTTTCGTAAGAATAAAAATATTCTATCTAACACGAATATATATATATATATATATATATATATATATATATATAAGTACTCATCTCAACAGCCTTCTTGATCATTTAAAAATTAGTAGGTCTATGTACTCGAGTTATATATCCTCTTTGACCACATCGCACCGTGATGCTCTTTTTTTATATAGATTTTCACATGCTGTTGGCAGACTGTAGTGGTTTGTGTTTTGATTTTGGTAAATTTTGATAATGGGTAAATATAGTAATTAAATATATGGATAAATAAATAAATCACATTAAAGAGAGAGTGAATAAGAAAAGTGATGTTAATGAAACAGAAAACAAGAAAATAATATTGGGAAACATGATCACCTCTGTGGTGTAGGGGTCAGCATGCTGGCCTCTTACGCAGAGGGCCCGGGTTCGATTCCCGGTCGGATTGAATTTCCTGGTTGAGGTTTTTCAGGGTTTTCCCTCAATCGTAAGGCAAATGCCAGGAAATTCGGGCCACAACATCCCTGAATATCACCGGCCTCATTCATCACCGAAATCATATTCATAACAAATCAATAATACATAGGCTATACAGACGCCATCTAGTTCACAACAATAGAACCAGTCTCAACAATAGTACACAGCCTTCGGATTTCAACCAAAGATTAACTCGCGATATGACCAAAGATATTAAAGCAAGTATACTGTAAATAACAGCGAGAGAAAAAAATATTGGGAAACTGCCATTAATGAGATGTTGGATGGAAATTATAATCCACTTCTAGAATAATCCAGACATGTTATTATTTTTTTATTATGCAGCAGTTATATAATATAAAAGTAGGCCTATATAATACTTATATATACTTACGTAGGCTATTTAATTCTGAAGAGTTACAAATTGCGTTTTACAAAATAAACTGTAATTATTAGTTATAATTAACATACACACTAAACAATATATATTTTAAGTATATAATTATTATTTTAAATTTCAAATTATTCTGTACCTAAAATAATGTAAGTTTTAATTGCTGTAATTGTCCAATTATAAATGAATTTCCGGAGGTTAAATATTTAGGAACCATTATTGATAAAAATCTGAAATGGAATGACATATCAACTACCTTTGTAGTAAATTACGTAGAATTATATATTACTTTGTTCAGTTACAAAATTACTTATCAATGGATGTACTACATACCTGTACAGTTTACCTTGCCTTATTTCAGTCTATAACCCAATATGGAATATCAGGATGGGATAGTACTTATAAAACTAAACTTAATCCACTAGATTTATTACGCAGAAGAATAATTAAAATCTATCAAAAGAAACCCCCTATTTATTATATTACCGAAAAATTGTTTTTAGAATTTAAAGTTTTGTAAATACATCAACTTTATATCAATGCATTATTACATTTTATACATAAAAATCACACATATTTCCGATCATATACTCACAAACACAAAACCAAAGACATGGATAAAATACGCTTGTTTGAACCCGAGTGTTTAACGAGCACTGCTTTCAACCATACGTGGTACAGTCATTAAGTTCTAATACTGAGCGCATAGTGGCGTTGTGGTGCACTATAGCGCATAGGTGGCGCCATGGTATGATACCTTGTCAGTTAGTCTCTCGACCCAACAAGAGACAGTTGAGTGCATACACTGTAAGCAGAACTACGGTCTTTGTTGTGACGGTGATTTGAATGCGCGCGTCGGAACTCGAGTATGTTGCAGTTTGAGCAACGGGCAAACGTCACGTTCTGTCAGAAATTAGGCGAAACTGCTATAACCGATCATAACTGGAGACGAAACATGGTGTTTCCTTTACGATCCGCAACTGAAGCAACAATCCGCCACCTGGAAAACGCCATTATTTCCACGACAGAAAAATCCGCAACAAGACAGGTCAAAAGGCAAGGTGATGCTTTAACAGTTTTTTTTTTTCTTCAAATGGAATTGTTCACATAGAATTCATCCCTCAAGGTGCAACTGTAGACAAGATCCTCTACAAAGAGATTCTTGGCCGTTTAAGCAATTCAATTCGTCGTAAGCGTCCTGAGCTTTGGCATAGGAAGAATTGGCTGTTGCTACACGACAACGCCCCTGCACATCGCTCCATCCTTGTCCAAGAGGAACTTGCAAGGCAACGATGTTTTGCCACACCCTCCGTACTCACCTGATCTCGCACCATGCGATTTTTTTTCTCTTTCCCCTCATGAAATCAATCCTACGAGGGCGTAATTTTTATGCGGCCGAAAAGGACATGACTGCCACAAGAGAAGCCGTACGGCATCTTCCTGCCAACATCTTTCAGCGGTGCTTCCAGCAGCTACACCAACGTTGGCAGACGTGCATAGCGGCCAACGGCGACTATATTGAGGGAGGATGTCGATCTGTTTAAGTGTACGCCGTATCACGCGGCATCTTCTGAGACATCCAGATACTTGTGGGTGGCTACCCTTCAGGCGTCATTGTCAGAACTTAATGACTGTACCACGTATTAGTAATATCGTCCTTAGAATTTATAACAAATTAATAAAGGAAAACCCACTTCTATTTACCTCCAACAGTTTGAAATTTAAAAATGTGTGTAAGCAATTTGTTATATTATGAATAATTACTAATTGTTAGATGTTATTTTATTGTCATGTACGCATGTAAATTTATTACGTATCGAATCCTCCCCTGCGCACGAAAACGCTCTCTTTCAGGGGAGTGCTAGAATTTTGTTGTTAATTTTTGTATTATATTCTTCTGGCAATAAATATTATTTATTATTAGTTGTAAAATATACGTAACTGAGAGTAAGAATGTAAAAATAACAAATCGATATTAATTTATGATAAATTGATACAGATTTCAAACATCTTCAACATACACTGTAGGAAACAAATCACACAGTCTAGTCAGCTGGAAAGATCTTTCTGAATTTTGACTGCTTTTATTTTAGTAGGTTATTTTACGACGCTTTATCAACATCTTAAGTTATTTAGCGTCTGAATGAGATGAAGGTAATAATGCCGGTGAAATGAGTCCGGGGTCCAGTACCGAATGTTACCCAGGATTTGCTCATATTGGGTTGAGGGAAAACACCGGAAAAAAACCTCCACTAGGTAACTTGTCCCGACCGGGAATCGAACCCAGGCCACTTGGTTTCGCGGCCAGACGCGCTAACCGATACTGCACAGGTGTGGACTTTTCACTGCTGCAGACACGTAGACATGGAACAATTTTTTGGCTGCCTCTCCCTCTTGGAACAAACAAAATGTTTGGTCTGTATAGTGTCTTCATGATACAGGCTCTAACCTGCTTATCAAGGGCTAATTTCAATTTCAATTTATTTATTTCAAATATACAGAATAAAGAAATATAATTACAAAACAAACAAAGAGAAATACAAATAAAATAATACAAGCAATATAAAAAGAAGATACAGTAGTATTAACAAAATTTGAGACCGAATGAGCAGCGCTCGTGCTCGGTCGCAGTTCAGATATAATATTAAAATAAAAAATAAATATATGTAAATAAATAAGTAAAATAAAATAGGAACTAAAATATAATTACAGCGGCAATGGAATTATATAATATAATATTAACACTAGAGAAGAATAATATCGCACGTGAAAAGTAGGACTAATATATATTTCAAAATTATAGAATACAAATATAATATAGGTTGATTAATTCATACACATAGGCTATAAATTTATTTAATCAAATTGAAGATATTAACACGTTTCTAATTTTCTTGTTATATGTTAGTGGGTTACATGTTAGAAGTTCTGGGTGTAATTTAGTTAAAGCATTGTACAACTGAGGGCCAAAATTTATGCTATGCTTTAGACCAGCAGATGTGAGACATTTAGGTTCTACTAATGTTGAATTAATATTTCGTCTTGTGTCATAATTGTGTGTCTGTAATACAAACTTATTACGATTTTTATGATAAAATTTTAACAGCGTATACTTATAAATTTGTTCAATATTAAATACATTAAATTCAGAATAAATTAATTTAGTTGGATAATCGAAACGTTTCTTCAAACAAATTTTAATTATTCGTTTTTGTAGTAAATTTAACGGACTAAGATTAATTGTTGTACTTCCACCCCAAACAATTATACCATATTGAATGATAGACTGAATAATGGCCAAATAAACATTTCGTAGAACTCTAATAGGTAAGTAGCATCGAAGATTAACGAATTTATAAATTGTTTTGTTTTTTGGTTGTAGCAAGCTGCCTGAATCGGTTTAAATCAGCCTGAACTAGTTTTGTTTCATGTAATGTAGTTTAGCCGTTATACATAGTTTTTTTAGATCGTATTTTGCTCAGATGTAGGGCTATATTGTACATCGGCAACATAACATCGTAATTTTAGTTCAGAATGAAAGGTAGTAATTCTTTCCAGCTGTCTACATAACTGACTGTGGCTGATTAGAAATAATAATGGATAAATCCTAATTACACAATATGTTTATCAAATACCTTAGACCTTGGTAAATGGAGAGCAAATATTTAAAAATTCCTGTAGCACGGTATTTGAATTTCGAACTTTGATAGTGACAGTATGAAGGTTACTCGGTTAAAACATTTAATTTGGGGTAAAGAATAGTAGGTATCAAAGGAACTAAGATAGGGATCAGTTCAGTACTCGTTCCAACACGTGAACCTCACGTGCTTCGCCAGAGCTGTCACTTTCAAGCGCAGTGCTGTATAATTACTGAAAATCGGTGCGGGCGGTTGGGCCACATCCGGTTCATCTACGTCAGCACCGGAAAGCGAGAATGCTTTGTGTTGAACGATGCAGAGCGATTCTGCTTTTGATGTACAGGGACATCATTTTATTTTTACTAACATTTTTAATATTAACCTGGCTATACCTTTCTATTAACGATTGAAACAGAAACACCGTTTGCTACTCCTTCCACGACTGGAGTTCGATGATACTGGCGTAAAATACAAATCACTTTACTAGGCATAGGAGGGAAGAAAAGTAGTTCATCCATTTATGTAAACTAGGAAATATCGCAATTTTGAGTTTGATAATTTTCATTAGGTTTTAGTTTAATCAAAGTACAGTACTGTATTAACACTTAGTGTTTTTACACATGAATTGAGCTATCCATTCGGACGTATTAATTATGCAGTGTATATTGTACTGTTACAGCACATTAGCGTACAATATAGAGAATGAAGTTAAATTGAGAAATAATCATAATATGGATATTTAAACACATTTTTTAAAATGGTGGCCGTTCATTTCGATACAGGCTTCAGTTCTTTTGTGCATATTATCGCACTATAGACTATCGTACCTAATTCCAATTACCAGTTTCGTCCTTCGTACGAGTAACTCATGTTGAAATAATTCTGTACCTACTCTATAAAAGAGTACCTTACGTACTGTAAATTGAATCTTCACTTCTGCCCGATCCGAAAAGATAAAATTACTCAGAAATGCTATCTACTGTCCGTTCAAGTGGTTTTGTCGCATGGTCGTAGAAAGGGGGGGATCACGTGACAGTTAATTACTTAACGAGGCCCTTTTATTTAAGTTATTTTAAACACTTGTATAATATTACGTAGACGTCCAATTCCTAACAGAAATTAATGTTTTCAGAAAAGAGCTAAGATACCCCAGCTACTAGACTTAACAGAGGGGCGAACAGAAGCAGGTGGGGGAAACCGGGATGCGACGTAGGCAAACGGACGACAGTACCTGTACGAAAATATGATTCAATATTGAAAGCTCTTTCGTCACTGGAAAACGCGAACATATTTCTGGAACGTACTATACTCACTAACTCAGTACTGCTTACGCGCCCTCGGCTCTGTGTCGTGAACGGTTGGAAGTTTACTAGTAGAAGGGGTGGGAGTGAAGTACATTCCAAAACTCAGGTACAATAAAAATTGAAGTAAAAATAAAATGATGTCCCTGTACAAGTGTTCAATTGAGGCCCATACAGCGGCGGATTTTCAGGGGAGGCAAGGGAGGCCGTGCCTCCCCTCAGGGGCGGCTTTGGGGTAGTGCCAGTGTGCCATGGCACCACCAATGAAAGAAACAAAAATAATATCCTAGAAACCAGTTGTAATAGTTTATACATTTTATTCATATTTCATTTGAACGAGCGCGCGCACATATCCGGACGCACTCTTGCAGCGTTTTTCCGAACGTTGGAGCCACTTCGCTGAGGCACTACCTGCGTCCATATAACACTGTACAAAAGGCTACTGCTTCTAGTTTATATGCGTTTCTTATGGCAGACTTTGAGCCGAATTCAATTTGACTCAGTAGTTAATATTCCGCCCGCTAGAGCACAGTAATGCAGAAATTTCGCTAGATGGCAGGGTTGTTGGAGACGTTATTTGTCTATGAGTTAGAGTTCCGCGCCAAATGTTAATGTAATGTTGCCAATTCAAAACTAATGCACATAACTTGGATTTGAATGTGTAAAGTATTATCCGTTTAACTATATTGAATGCAGAGATAGTCATGATTCTTTTTAGAAAGATAAATATTTTTTCATATTATGTAAAACTGTTTGTTAATGTTGTGTAATATTTGTTTTATTTTGCGGCAACTAAATATCGCTACACTGTTGCTATAGTATTGATGCTTCTGTTAACGATACATGAGATCTGTGCAGGACATGAACATGTGATATTCAGGCCGCTGCCTTGGATTCATCGGCCTGTTAAATAAAGTGCAAACGTGTTTGTTTATTATCTATATCATTGTTTATCTCGTGTGTTTTTTCTAGTAATTTTACTAGTTATAAAAGTTATTTGTATTTGACTAACAATACTGTGAAAGTTTTGATTATCTGTATCTGTAAATTCTGTTATTAGTTTCGGAAATGTTATTGAACTGTTACTAGATGCATTATTAACTGTACACCTGGTAAAATAGCTGGTTTAGTTAATGTGTTTTATTTAATATAATGCAAACGTGAACTGCAATTATTAATTTCACTAGGGTAATTTGCGTACAACTTTTTTCATTTTTGGCACCACCACCAGAATGTCTCACCGGCCGCCACTGCCTCCCCTAATATTTTACCAGAACACAATATGGCAGTAATAATTCCAGCTGAATTAAGATCACGGACAAGTTATAGCAAATGACGAACATTTTTCCTTTTATATTAATTTTACTATTCACTATGACTAAGATGTAAGTTACGTAAAGTCGACCACATTCAGTTGGTGATGCCCGCTCGCTATACTGTAGATAGTACAAATAATTCGTACTGAAAAATAACAGATAGCGCTGTAACCTGTGTAGTCGGCATCTAGCAGCCTGCAGTGTCTATGCGAGAGCGGGAGAGAGGAGTCGGCTACATGACGCTACTCCTCGGTAGCCATGACAACAGCAGTTCAACCAATAAGATAGCTGGTTAGAAGAGTGTTTAAACTTGACTAGAACGCGCGAAGGGAGCCGATTTGGAGACGTCCTACCCACCGCTGACAACTGTACTGCTTATAGTCACGGCTGGTTTCGGCTGTATTGGGAAGTTCTCTTTTCTCTTCTTGGATTTAGAAAATTGAGTCACGTATTGTTAGTTTTCTCTTCCTGCGTAAAAGTTTTCATTTACGTTGTTAGATTTTCTCTTGTTTGCGGGTGTTCCTGTTATTTTATTGTTTTGTGTTACGAGATGTATTTACTTATACAGTATTTTAAAAATGTCGAGAGTTTAGAAACAAATGCAGATTTGTCTCTAGTTTCTTCTAATAGCAGTTGTTCAGTCTGTTGTGACCTAATTGTTCGGTTTGCGAAGGAAGAGGATCGTCCAGTTAATTTGCTGTAAAATTAGACTATGTAATAGTAATGAGCAAGCCCCGGATTCTTAGGTTCAAATCAATTTTGTTGCTATCTACTTACTCTCGAAATATTGCTTTTCTTGTTCGTTTTATGTAGCAAAGAGTAACATTATTAAATTAAATATGACCTAAAAAGACCTAATTCGTAGGTTAGGACTTAGAATGCCCTAAAGAGAGGCAATCTTTACCAAGCCGTTGTAATAATATTAACAGTATATTGTTTATTTTTATTTTTTCCCGTAAAATCATATAAATTCCTAAACATAAGATTTAAAATCCTCAAAAATAAATTGGAAAACCTAATTTTAATTTCTTAAAACCTATAAATTTGCGCTTAGTAATGAGGTACGTCACAGGCCTTATATTTTTATATTCTCATCATTAACGTTTTGGCCTCCTCAACTTTCAAACCCACCGTCCGCCACTGGGCTCATAGCAACCGAAGTATGGTATTAAATCATCTACCTCCAAAAACAAAGGAATGGCTGTATGTTGATAAAAAAATGAATGTCAGAAATTCAACTGTTATCAAATACCTTACTATAATAATACCGGACGGCTAGCAATTCTGCGCGCGAACGACGCTGGTGCTGCTACCTAGGCGGCCGCGAAACAAGCTGTAATCAACTGCAATGTATATTGTTGCTGGGCTAGTTAATAGTTTTATTAACTAGGCCTAGTTCTGTGTTAAAATGTCTGGGTGTATATGTGCTGTTTATAATTGCTACAAATACAGCATTACAAATTGCTCCAAATCGTTCTTTCGATTTCCGAGAGTTCATAAAACGTGAGTCAACAAAATTCTTTAGTAGGCCTAATGCCTTCGTCTCTGTGTTGATAGAACAATAAAAAATAGCTTTTTTATTTAGGCCTAATAAATGGATAGAAGTTAAAATAATATTGGAAATTTTAAGGTTTTAGCAAATTAAGTTTTATTGTTGTCCACATGCTTTCACTAATTATTACAAGCATCAGATTACTATCATTTTTATCTTTGCAGTTGTCAGCAATGCGTATATAAAACGTTATTGTAAATTCATTCTCCATGTCGGAATTAATTTTGTCTCACACCGTTCTTGTACAAAAAATCGGGCATATCTTTTAAACCAGGGCCGGGCATGAGAGCGGCTCAGTCTAGTCTGCCAGAGCTGCTCTCGCTCCGCAAGGCACTTCAATTCCAAGCCAGAGCAGAACGCTCACGCAGTGGCGGACTCGCATTACAGCTACCTTTCCTGCATTAATGTAACAAGAGCCACGGTTGTTCTAGTCATTCAGTCTGTCAGTACATAATAGTTTATAAGGATATTACATCAATCCATTGTACATTACAGAATTTATAACACTCTTATTAATTTAATGAAATAAACTTCGCTCTATGCACACACACACAAATCATTAGGCTTATTTACATAACCCATACGCACATACTGCAATATCCTCACCACGGTTCTACGAGAAGGCGTATGGCTTCCACTTCCCTACTTGCTGTGGACAGAGTTCATCTGCCAATATAATTAAACATCGCTTGATGAATTCACCTTCGTTGAATGTTTTCAATTCCCTTGCAATTTCGTGGCAAATTTTGTAGCTAATTCTCATAGCCGATTCACTAAGTGCATTAGTGTCATCCTGTTAATACATAATATATGATATGATATGATATGATATGATATGATATGATATGATATGATATGATATGATATGATATGATATATGATATGATATGATATGATATGATATGATATGATATGATATGATATGATATGATATATGATATGATATGATATGATATGATATGATATGATATGATATGATATGATATGATATGATATGATATGATATGATATATATGATATGATATGATATGATATGATATATGATACGATAAGATACGATACGATACGATACGATATGATACGATATGATATGATACGATACGATACGATACGATATGATATGATATGATATGATATGATATGATATGATATGATATGATATGATATGATATGATATGATATGATATGATATGATACGATATATGATACGATATATGATATATGATATGATATGATATGATATGATATGATATGATATGATATGATATGATATGATATGATATGATATGATATGATATGATATATGGTATGGTATGGTATGGTATGGTATGGTATGGTATGGTATGGTATGGTATGGTATGGTATGGTATGGTATGGTATGATATGATATGATATGATATGATATGATATGATATGATATGATATGATATGATATGATATGATATGATATGATATGATATGATATGATATGATATGATATGATATGATATGATATGATATGATATGATATGATATGATATGATATGATATGATATGATATGATATATGATATGATATGATATATGATATGATATGATATATGATATGATATGATATGATATGATATGATATGATATGATATGATATGATATGATATGATATGATATGATATGATATATGATACGATACGATAAGATACGATACGATACGATATGATATGATATTATACGATATGATATGATATGATATGATATGATATATGATACGATACGATACGATACGATATGATATGATATGATATGATATGATATGATATGATATGATATGATATGATATGATATGATATGATATATGATACGATACGATAAGATACGATATGATATATGATATGATATGATATGATATGATATGATATGATATGATATGATATGATATGATATGATATGATATGATATATGATACGATACGATACGATACGATACGATATGATATGATATGATATGATACGATACGATACGATATGATACGATACGATACGATACGATACGATACGATACGATACGATACGATACGATACGATACGATATGATATGATATGATATGATATGATATATGACCATAAATTAATACAACTTAAAAAACATGTTTCTCAGGTACATTATATTAGAGTATCTATTCGATATTTATATTCCATTATAAGTTATTATAGTACATTTAGTAATATATAATTTTAAATTATACAAGTATTATGATATATCATAGTATAGTATATTACAGTTCATGATATGTTAGAGTAGGTTATTTTACGACGCTTTATCAACATCTAGGTTATTTAGCGTCTGAATGAGATGAAGGTGATAATGCCGGTGAAATGAGGTCAACACTGAAAGTTACCCAGCATTTGCTCTTATTGGGTTGAGGAAAACCCGGAAAAAACCTCAACCCCGACCGGGAATCACCCGGGCCACCTGGTTTCGCGGCTAGACTTGGAACCGTTACTCCAGTCCACACCTGTGGAGTAAAGCGCGTCTGGCCGCGAAACCAGGTGGCCCGGGTTCGATCCCGGTCGGGGTTGAGGTTTTTCCGGGGTTTTCCTCAACCCAATACGAGCAAATGCTGGGTAACTTTCGGTGCTGAACCCCGGCTCATTTCACCTGGCATTATCACCTTCATTTCATTCAGACGCTAAATGACCTAGATGTTGATACACGTCGTAAAATAACCCAACCCGTTACTCCACAGGTGTGGACTTCATGATATGTAATATGATATATGATATATCATGAACTGTAATATACTATACTATGATATATCATAATACTTGTATAATTTAAAATTACATATTACTAAATGTATAACAACCTATAATGCAATGTAAATATCAAATAGATACTCTAATGTAAAGTACCTGAGAAACATTTTCTTTAAGTTGTATTAATTTATGGCGTTCATTACCAATATATTTGTCATATTCAGTAGCATGTTGTAAAGAAGAATGTCGTTGGATATTGAACTTCTTAATCAGTTGGAGTGTTTTATGCCAAATTAAACACTTTGCTAATCCACTGCTCTCTACCAAAAAGAACTCCTCCTCCCATCATACATTAAAAGCATTGGGAGTAGCGGGACGCTTTAGTGTATGAGCGGAAGCTCCGTCTTCAAAGTTCGTCTCATACTGCAGAGTCAACACTGCACCAACACTGAATGACGTACAGTATGCTTACGTCACAGCGCTCATTTCTCATAACCACGTAATGTGCCCAACCCTGTTTTAAACGCATGAAACAAACAAAACATTAATTTGTCCAAAAAGTTTAGCCATCCCCTTTTTGCAGGGAGCTCTTCAATTTTAGGAAATTTCTTCAAATCTGACATTTCTATCAGTCGTATCGGTTGTTTCGCAGAGATAATTATCAGACATTTCTCTGTGTATTAAAGTCATCCATAGCTGCATGCTGGGAGATAAATCAAACGTATTTGATGCCAATCACGACTGTCAGCAGAAACACTTGACAGTCGTGCAAGTTAGTACTGCCGAGTGCAGTCCTGTGGTCGCACGTTTGTGCCACTTCAGTAATTGGTGTTCGTGTCCAGGTTCTGACATCCTATTCTTCGTAGAGATCAGACAGATTCAAAAGAGGAGCTTACCTGTTGATTATTGTGCACAAAGCAGCTTCAACGTTGCATTAGATCCACGATCTTGGGTTCGGACCACTGCTAAGGCACAGCTGATTGTTCATTGCCGCCAGTGGCGTAGCATGAAATTTTGAGCAGGGGAAGCTAACTCAAGTTGTCTTTCATGCAATATGAGAAAACGTATTACAAAAATACAGTCTTAAAATAAATAGTAGTCAATTTCAAGTCAGCAGTCGAAGATTGGTTGGAACATCGTAAGTAACACCAATAAGGCATGACCTCAAATGATACGTAATAAAATATGATTTCACGGTTTACACATATCTCTAACAAATAGACACGTATACGTATAACATTAGCTCACTCCCTGTCATACTTAGAGAAATCACAATATTTAGTATCATTACGTAAGTATGCGTCTGTCTTTTGGTTCTGTCCTTCATTGACAGCAAGGGAGTCGGTCATTTGTTTTTTAGATCACACTTTTGTTCGTAAGTCAGTCTTGATAATACAATTGTCCTAACAAAAATTCAAGTAAATTAGTGTCAGGAACTGTTATTTCACTCATTATTTATTATATCAGCCACAATGCACACTAACACTTCAACTGAACACAACTGACGAAAAGGGATAACTCGGAAACTACTTATTTTCAATGTCAAAGCTAGCTTCTTGCGAGCCTTGCGACTAGGATAGTTTAGTTAGAAAGGGATGGAAAATCTGCGGGGTGGATTACACAGAAGAAACCAGTCTGCTTGGAAGCTGGTGTGTGCAGGCTTCTTGTTTACTGCTGCATCACAAATCATCCTGAGCTGCCGCATCACAATATTTAAGCGTAAATATAAATTCTATTAAAATTAATAAATAATTTTCTCCATAAACTGCAGGTTTATTATGAAATTATTAGTAACTGGGGAAGCTAAGCTTTTTAGCTTACATTGACGCTACGCCACTGGTGCAAGTTAATACTGCCGAGTGCAGTTCTGTGGTCGCACGTTTGTGCCACTTCAGTAATTGGAGTTCGTGTCCAGGTTCTGACATCCTATTCTTCGTAGAGATCAGACAGACTCTAAAAAGAGGAGCATACCTGTTGATTATTGTGCACAAAGCAGCCTCAACGTTGCATTAGATCCACGGCCTTGGGTTCGGACCATTGCTAAGGCACAGCTGATAGTTCACTGCCACTGAGATACCCTGTGCTGTCTCAGATGGAGTTAAACGCCGTGTTGAACTCCATTACGGGACTCCCATCGCTTATGTATCTGGTGTAGCTCGAAAAAGGCTGGGAGATTGGATATTCTTCTTACTGACGGAACTGGTGAACAAAAGTTCTTCAGCACTGCGACAAACGGTCTATTCTTCATGCTGACACCCTCTGGATTCAGAGATGAGTTGGGAGAACTCGCCAGGTAGATTTACAGCCCTGAAGATATCACAGAGAAAGAATTACGTAGGGTAGAGCGAGACCTACAACTTCACTCGTATAGGTGCTAGTGTCATCCAGTCTGCTGTAAAAAAATCTGAAAGTTAGAATTTATGAAACAGTTATATTACCGGTTGTTCCGTATGGCTGTGAAACTTGGACTCTCACTCTGAGAGAGGAACAGAGAGTAAGGGTGTTTGAGAATAAAGTTCTTAGGAAAATATGCACTAAAGCCGATAAAATAAAAAATGAAACAATAAGATCAGATCTCAATATTTTCTCAGTACACGACATGGTAGAAGAAAATAAAACAAAATGGAAAGATCATGTTGACAGAATGGCAGAGAATAGGCTACCAAAGAAGATAATGAATTATCGCCCGATCGGGAAAAGGGATCTGGGTAGACCTCGCAAGAGGTGGCTGGACGATAGAGACCGGAACAGGTGATATCACCTAAACCTTGAAGGGAGAAGAAGAAGAAGAAGGAAAATATTAGGGGCTAAGAGGGATTAAGTTACAGGAGAAGGGAGAAAGTTACACAACACAGAACTGCACGCATTGTATTCTTCACCTGACATAATTAGGAACATTAAATCCAGACGTTTGAGATGGGCAGAGCATGTAGCACGTATGGACGAATCCAGAAATATATATAGAGTGTTAGTTAGGAGACCGGAGGAAAAAGACCTTTGGGGAGGCCGAGACATAGATGGGAGGATAATATTAAAATATATTTGAGGGAGGTGGGATGTGATAGAAACTGGATTAATCTTGCACAGGATAGAGACCGGTGGCAATCTCATGTGAGGGCGGCAACGAACCTGCGGGTTCCTTAAAAGCCATTTGTAAGTAAGTAAGGTGTTAGTGTATCTATTCACATAATGGACTGTAAAAATTCATTTTCAACACGTCAGAGCCATGTGCTATTGAAAATTCTCTATAGTAATCTCAGACCTCTAGTGACATTATTTTGTGAATAAAATAAAAATGTGAATAATATATCCCCAAAATTTACTCATAACATGTTAATAATTGTATATTCATGAATACTTAACCTATTCAGACATTATGAAGTTGAAATAGATGAATATCGATCGCTACAATAATGAAATTGGATGTTATTCAGTAATGCCAATTGAGAAAAGTGAAATACAGGTTTAACAATGCTAATTACATGTAATTCGCTTTTCTCTTGTTATTATAAAATAAATACAGTTTCATTATCTGCTGAAATCATAATTTAATTTAAACAGTTTATAATATAGCTAGAGACGAGAATACCATGCAAATGCATTATTTATAGGAACATAGGACATAGCTCAAACTTAGTACTTTCCCATTTCATTACTTTCTGGTTCCAAATATGTACACTTTTTCCTGCATATTTGCATGTTTTGGCCTTTGTATCCATAGATTAAATTAATGTTCCAATTTACATATTGTCCAATTTTCAGCATCATAGCTTCAAAAAACACTAACTTATTCAATTTATTACAAGTGTTCCTCTAATTATTTTGAGCAGTATATTTTCCTAATTACCTTATTCTCGAACATCCTACGGAAATACAATCAATAATTCAACCTGTCTGCCGAATGAGAGAATGCCGTGTTGCCAGCTTTCCCACTGATATTTAAATTAATATAACTAAATTTCGCAAAATTGCGAATCATATCTAAGAGTATTATCAAGTAATCTCACTGAAATTCAAATTCAAACAAGTCTTTAAGTAATTTCATTTTGTTGAAGTTTTGACCGATAAGCAAAGTACAATTAGATTAAATGGGTCCATCTCATGCTTATCTATTAATATTGTATTGATAAATTACAATTTTGTAATAATATCAAACAAGTCAATTTAATTTAATCTAAGTCTTTAAGTGCTTCAAAATTTTCTGGCAATAGTAGTGTGTAACTTAATTGCATATCACTGACTATTTCTCCTTTTTTTCGCATTTTAAGTGCCTTCAAGGTGCCTAAAACTAGATTTTAGTGACCAAACATCTAATGTTTATAATAATTTAACGTCAAAAGCTTTGCTAATTCTCATATTCAACGAAGACCAATGTTACAACAGAGGGCAGACCTTGCAATAAAATCACATTGAGGGAGGAACGGTTTTGTTATTCATTATTTACACCCAAACGAAGATCCGAACCTTGACCAGGTTTCCCACTCACCTTCAATGCCGCTTTGCGTTAGAATTCATCAAACACGCTCGCGATGACCCTCGTACGACATTTTGCATCACCTAGGAAACCTTCTGACGTCCACCGCAGACATTTCTAAAACCTGTCGCATTCGCTGTACAAGGAAATGAAGGTTCTAGAAAGTAACTGGAAATGAATTTGAGGTGGTAGAATTCAACGGGCGGAACCAATGCAGAAGTCCTTCTCTAATTTCTCTCTCATAAACACTTTCCATCCAGGATAACAGAGAGGGTTTGGAATTGAACGGGTTACATCAGCTGCTTGTCTATGCGGATGACGTGAATATGTTAGGAGAAAATCCACAAACGATTAGGGAAAAATACGGGAATTTTACTGGAAGCAAGTAAAGAGATAGGTTTGGAAATAAATCTTGAAAAGACAAAGTACGGGTATATGATTATGTCTCGTGACGAGAATATTGTACGAAATGGAAATTCTTTGAAGAGGTGGAAAAATTCAAATACCTGAGAGCAACAGCAACAAATATAAATGATACTCGGGAGAAAATTAAACACAGAATAAATATGGGAAATGCGTGATATTATTCGGTTGAGAAGCTTTTATCATCCAGTCTGCTGTCAAAAAATCTGAAAGTTAGAATTTATAAAAGTCATATTACCGGTTGTTCTGTATGGTTGAGAAACTTGGACTCTCACTTTGAGAGAGGATCGTAGGTTAAGGGTGTTTGAGAATAAGGTGCTTAGGAAAATATTTGGGTCTAAGAGGGATGAAGTTACAGGAGAATGGAGAAAGTTACACAACACAGAACTGCACGCATTATATTCTTCACCTGACATAATTAGGAACATTAAATCCAACGTTTGAGATGGGCAGGGCATATAGCACGTATGTGCGAACCCAGAAATGCATATAGAGTGTTAGTTGGGAGGCCGGAGGGAAAAAGACCTTTGGGGAGGCCGAGACGTAGATGGGAGGATAATATTAAAATGGATTTGAGGGAGGTGGGATATGATAATAGAGACTGGATTAATCTTGCTCAGGATAGGGACCAATGGCGGACTTATATGAGGGAGGCGATGAACCTTCGGGTTCCTTAAAAGCCAGTAAGTAAGTAAACACTTTCCATTCATTCATTCATGCGTAATTTTTCTGCACAAGAGCAGGTCTTTCACTGCAAACCCAGCATTCTCCAATCTTTCCTATTTTCCGCCTTCCTCTTTATCTCCACATACGATCCGTATAATCTTAATGTTGTCTACCATCTGATTTCTTGTTTCTTCTTAGCCAGTGCCCCAGCCAATTTGTTTTTCTCTTTCTGATCAATTTCAGCATTATTCTTTCTTCACCCACTCTTTCCAAAATAGCTTTATGTCTTATTTTGTCTGTCCATTTCACACGTTCCATTCTTCTCCATATCCAATTTCAAATCGTTCTTGTCGTTTCGGTTTCCTTTCTTCGTAATTTCTATGTTTATGCCAAAGCACTTCACTAGTCTCTTCCTTAATTCTGTTTCCAGAGGTCCGCAGAAGATAATTCATATTGGCTCATGTTGTCATTATTTCTAACAAAAGTTTTCAGGAATACTTCATATATGGAGCTTAAACCCATCGCACTTATCTGCCATATAATAATTTGATAAAAAAAATTCCAATAAAATAATTAAATAAATATTAATAAATCAAAAATTAAAAAAATAAAATTTTAACAAACTTAAAATACCTTTAAGATGATTAATATTATTTATATTCTTCTCCATTATATTCATATTATTTAATTCTATAAACTATTTCTCATATATTCCAATTAAATCATTAACAGAAAAAAAAATCAATATAAAAATTATAAATTGAAAATGATAAGTAATGTTAAAGTTTTTAATACATTTAATTTTTTTAATCCCTTTATGTTTGTTGGGTAATTCTTGATGCTCCTTTTTCTATTAAAAGCTTCTGATATCTGATTATATGAGGACTTATTTTCAACATATTTTCTTTTATAAAACAAAATTTTTTGTTATGGTCATGAATAAAATTACGTATGGTACTTGTGAGCGTGATTTTTATTGCGCTCTATTTAAGCACTATGACGCCTCGTGGAAACATGACGATAAAGATACAAACATGTACCATAAATAACTTTTAATTTACTTACTAAAATTTTTATTTCAGTAATGTTAGTTTCACCAAAACGTTTGAACGGAGGCGACATTTTCAGTCGACTATATATATGCGGGAAACAAATGACGATCGCAAAGCATGTTATATATTACAGTAAAGAATTTTCAGTTTGAAATGTTGGCAAACAAAGAAACAAATGCTAGGGAAGTGATAAAAACAAATGCTAGGGAAGTGATAAAAATAAACAAATTCTTGGGAAGTGATAAAATTGTAGCGATAAACAGTCAAGATTGGTTGAAACACATCCTTTCGTACCGTTTTATTGGTCAAAAGTAATAGTATGACGTAGTAAAAGTGTAATAGTCACAATAAAAAAACGTTTCTAAAATGGTTGAGAAGTTTTGAAACTTTAATGTGTAAAATTCTGCACAGTGTTTATAATTATGCCAGTAGTCAAAGCTTTAAATAGCCTCGGTCATCAATTCCAGGCGGAACAGCTGTAGATTACAATAGTATCCGGCAGAGTAAAACTGCGAACCTTGAGGCAACTTTCCCAGGAGAAGATTCTGCAATGTCAAACCTGGTGCAATAGGGCTGTTAACCAAACCGCATACTCGTATAGCAATAAACAGGATGTGCGATAAATGGCTTAGACTCAACATGTCCTCACGAAACAAATGGAGAGGGACGAGGTTAATAAATGATTACAAGAAACCCTGCAAAGCAAAGGGAGGAAAATACAGAAAAAAGGAAGAAGAAACGAGAAAAGAATTAAAGAAGACCAGATAGGAAAAAAGGAAGGAAAATGAAAGAAATGGAGACATAAAAACAAAGAAAAACGGAAGAAATGGAGACAGGAAAAGAAAGAAAAACGGAAGAAATTGAGACAGGAAAAAAGAAAAACGGAAGAAATGGAGACAGGAAAAGAAAGAAAAACGGACGAAATGGAGGCAGGAAAAGAAAGAAAAACGGAAGAAACTGAGTCAGGACAAGGAAGAAAACGGAAGAAATGGAGACAGGAAAAGAAAGAAAAACGGAAGAAATGGAACAGGAAAAGAAAGAAAATCGGAAGAAATGGAGGCAGGAAAAGAAAGAAAATCGGAAGAAATGGGACAGGAAAAAAAGAAAAACGGAAGAAATGGAGACAGGAAAAGAAAGAAAAACGGAAGAAATGGAGGCAGGAAAAGAAAGAAAAACGGAAGAAATGGAGACAGGAAAAGAAAGAAAAACGGAAGAAATGGAGACAGGAAAAGAAAGAAAATCGGAAGAAATGGAGACAGGAAAAGAAAGAAAAACGGAAGAAATGGAGACAGGAAAAAGAAAAAGAAAAATGGAGACAGGAAAAGAAAGAAAAACGGAAGAAATGGAGGCAGGAAAAGAAAGAAAATCGGAAGAAATGGAGACAGGAAAAGAAAGAAAAACGGAAGAAATGGAGACAGGAAAAGAAAGAAAATCGGAGACATGGAGACAGGAAAAGAAAGAAAAGAAGAATGGAGACAGGAAAATAAAGAAAATCGGAGAAATGGAGACAGGTAAAGAAAGAAAAACGGAAGAAAAAGAAAAGAAAGAAACACGGAAGAAATGGAGACAGGAAAAGAAAGAAAAACGGAAGAAATGGAGACAGGAAAAGAAAGAAAATCGGAAGAAATGGAGGCAGGAAAAGAAAGAAAATCGGAAGAAAAACAGGAAAAGAAAGAAAAACGGAAGAAATGGAGACAGGAAAAGAAAGAAAAACGGAAGAAATGGTGTCAGGAAAAGAAAGAAAATCGGAAGAAATGGAGACAGGAAAAGAAAGAAAAACGGAAGAAATGGAGACAGGAAAAGAAAGAAAATCGGAAGAAATGGAGACAGGAAAAGAAAGAAAAACGGAAGAAATGGAGACAGGAAAGGGAAGAAAACGGAAGAAATGGAGACAGGAAAAAAGAAAAAGAAGAAATGGAGGCAGGAAAAGAAAGAAAATCGGAAGAAATGGAGACAGGAAAAGAAAGAAAAACGGAAGAAATGGAGACAGGAAAAGAAAGAAAATCGGAAGACATGGAGACAGTAAAAGAAAGAAAAGAAGAAATGGAGACAGGAAAATAAAGAAAATCGGAGAAATGGAGACAGGTAAAGAAAGAAAAACGGAAGAAATGGTGTCAGGAAAAGAAAGAAACACGGAAGAAATGGAGACAGGAAAAGAAAGAAAACGGAAGAAATGGAGACAGGAAAAGAAAGAAACACGGAAGAAATGGAGACAGGAAAAGAAAAACTGAAGAAATGGAGACAGGAAAAGAAAAAACGGAAGAAATGGAGACAGGAAAAGAAAGAAAATCGGAAGAAATGGAGACAGGAAAAGAAAGAAAAACGGAAGAAATGGAGACAGGAAAAGAAAGAAAAACGGAAGAAATGGAGACAGGAAAAGAAAGAAAAGAAGACATGGAGAAGGAAAAGAAAGACAATCGGAAGAAATGGAGACAGGAAAAGAAAAACGGAAGAAATGGAGACATGAACAGAAAGAAAAACAGAAGAAATGGAGACAGGAAAAGAAAGAAAGAAACGGAGGAAATAGAGACAGGAAAAGAAAGAAAGAAACGGAAGAAAAAGAGACACGAAAAGGAAGGAAAACGAAAGAAAAGAGAGAGGAAAAAGGGAAAATAAGCAAAAAAGAACTAAAAGAGAGACGGGAAAAGGAAGAAAATACTAAAAAGATCGAAAGAAAAAGACATAAAAAGGAAGAAAACTAAAAAACGACGAAAGAATAAGAAAAGGGAGTGAAAGAAAACGAAATAAAGAGACAGGAAACTTAAGAAGAATTATGAAAGAATGTAAAAGCGGCAAGGAATAGGAATAAAACGAGAAAATGAGTGAAATGTGACAGGAAAAAGGAAGAGAAAGCGAAAAAAGAACGAAAGAAAAAGAGACACAAAAGGGAAGACAAAGACTAAAAATAACGAAAGTAAAAAGAGGCAGAGAAAATGAAAAAAAAAATCTAAGCAAAATTAAAGAGGACAGGAAAAAGGAAGGAAAAAATCGAAAAAAGAACGAAAGAAAAAGATAGGAAAAGAGAAGAAAAACTAATATAGAAAGACAAGGAAGATATAACTGAAAACGGAAAAAATGGGACAGAAAGAAGGAAAGAGAAACTAAATAAAATGGGATAGGAAAACGGAAGAAAAACGAGAATGCTAAAGAAACAGAGACAGGAAAAAGAAAGGGAAAAATAACTAAAGAAAAAGAGACATAAAAAAAACTAGAAATGGATCAAAGAAAAATGAGACACAAAGAAGAAAGGAAACCGAAGAAACAATTGAAGAGCGACAGAAAAATTATCTGTGATTAAGAATCATCAAGAATTGTATGGCAAACGAAAAGTCAAAATTTGTTGACTTACAGACGTGGACAAATTATTAACAAAATTGATGATTTTTATGATATTTTGTTTACAAAATTTGACTTTTCAATTTAGACTACAGTTGACAATTTTGCATATTTCTATTATTATAGTAGACAGAAATATGCAAAAATGTCAACTGTAGTTTAAATTGAGGAGTCAAGTTTTGTAAAAATATATAATAAAATCTTCAATTTTGCTAATAATTTGTAAATTATAAAAATGTCAACTGCATTGAAGAGTCAAATTTTGTAAAAATATAAAACAAAAATCTTCAGTTTTGCTAATAATTTGGAAATATCCAAAATGTCAGCTGTAGTCCAAATTGAAGAATCGAATTTTGTAAAAATATACAATAAAAATCTTCAGTTTTGCTAATAATTTGTAAATATGCAAAAATATCAAATGTAGTCCAAATTGAGGAGTTAAATTTTGAAAAATATGCAACACTAATCTTCAATTTTGCTAATAATTTGGAAATACACAAAAATGTCAACTGTAGTCTAAATTGAAGAATCATATTTTGTAAAAATATATAATAAAAATGTTCAATTTTGCTAATAATTTGTCCACGTCTGTAGTAGTACCACAGTCTAGTATATACAGTCACGAAGCTCAATACGTAGTAAATATGCATCCATAAATAGTTTCTAGCCACTAGGATCGCTAATATCACCTCATTACAGACAATGCGAAATAGTACCGGCACAGTCTATTGTTCCTAGCACCCTCACAACTCAAGTTTCGTGACTGTATATACTAGACTGTGGTAGTACTACAGTAAAACGTGAACATTTTATTACAATATCCAAATACCCCAGAATTTTTCAACCTGTCCTCCAATTTCATACCGCAGGTTTCAAGACATAAAAACTTCTGCTTAAAAATCTCTACAAACAAAACTCTCCCTCTCCCCTCTCCCACCCCCAGTTTTCAATCACGGCCACCATATCTCACCCCACAATACCCAAATTCTAATTCCCACAAAATTATAGTCGAGAATAGTTAAATAAAATTCTTCTCTGGATCACAATTAAATCTCACAAAAATAAAGTGACCAAAATCCAAACAAGCATTTCCTATCACAAAATCTTTTATTTTAATAACGTCCAAAATTTTTGTAATGGATAGACGGAATAACAAATGAAGCTGGTCTAGAAAGAGGGTGAAGGCATAATAATGCTGAAACTGATAAGAAAGAGTAAAAAAAGTTGGCTGAGAAGAAACTGCCTACTGAAGGATGCGCTAGAAGGAATGGTGAACGGAAGAAAAGTTCGGTGCAGAAGGAATCTGATGATAGACAACATTAAAGTATTTGGATCGTATGCGGAGACTAAGCGGAAGGCGGAAGATAGGAGAGATTGAAGAATACTGGGTTTGCAGTGAAAGTCCAGCCCTTGGTCAGAGCACTATGAACGAATGAATTAAATTTTGTAATACAAACTATACAGCAATCGAAAGGAGTTTATAGAAACCATATAAAAAACAGAAAACAGAAAAACACTCGTTTTGGATACTCATGTTCTGTTTACTAACAGTGAAAGTGATCAGTAATTTACGCCTAATCAAATAACCACATTAAAATAGTTGTCGAAATCCACGTTATAAAAAATACCACGAATTTCCTGCCACACATTTTAGACATACAAAAATGCCATTATCTCTAAACCCACATTACAATTTATAACATATTTTTACTCTTAAGTACAGAAATAGCACTGTCTCATCGTATACATTTTACAGCACTTTTTAAACTTACAACAGTGCAAGTATGAAGTTAACTTAATAAATACGTTAGGATATATGGCTTGGAAAGTTGAACCCGATTCCGCAATGTGCAGTCATATTATAACAACACAAAAAGTGCATTCGGAATATGCTACACGGTGTAGTAGTAATGCTGCTCGACACCAAAGAGCGAACAGCTTAGCACAGCAAGAGACTGATTGCACCATCTATGAGCGGGAAGCGGAATCTCCACGTCCGCTGTTCTCTATAATATGCTAAAAGTTGAGACATACGGCTAATCAATTCTGATTGGTTGAACAGAAGATCATGACTTCCTTTAACTATACCATATCTTTTATTTTCAATTTAATTCACATGTGGCTTTGAAATTACTCTTTATTACAAAACAGGGGGAAAAAAACTACATTACGCTTCGTTTGTATCATTGTTGGAGACACAAAAGGGAAAAATACCGTGCAAGTTGGCTCAGACGGTAGCGTTTCAGACTATCATTCGGGAGGTACCTGGTTCAAACCCCGTGGCCGACCAATCTCACTGAGGTTTTTCATGGTTTCTCTCAGTCACAAAGGCAAATGCCGGATTCATCACCGCCTCAATCACCAATATCATAAACATTAATAAAAAATCTATAATCAATTACATGAACACAAGCTAAGTAAATATATAAATAAGGAAGTACATAATTAAATAAGTAAATAAATTCATATAAATAAATTATAAGTAAATAAATAATATGGGACCATTACGAAGAAAACATTAGCCTACAACTACACCTCGATATTACTAAATGCAGCAGTTTTTACTATCACTGAGAGGAAAAGGAAAAAGAAGAAGAAGAATAAGAAGAGTAAGAAAAAGTGAGGAACAAGAAAGGTGATGGCGATAATGAAATTTATATAAAAAAGGACTGTGCAATTTTACATCGTTCTTCTTATTAAATTTCCCTATTAAATCAAACAATGTATCTGAATTGCTAATGCTTGCAGTCAGTGTATTGCATCTTCCCTCCTACTACGATGTTACAATTTTTTGCGTTATTCAATTCGCATACGCCATCAAGATTTCTTTTGTCTTATAAGAACTCATTACGTATTGTAAAGTCACGGCCCGTGAAGATCGCAGCTGTGGGAAGACGTCCATTCTCATTGTTCGGCCTTGTGATGAACGAGACCGATTCAGATGCTGTGTGGTTTGCATACAATGCTAATATTTCTGTTTACACTGCCACTAATGAAGGGCACTGCACAGGGTCAAACCCTCAGAAACATTTTGAAAAGTTGCTAATAAATAATAACACTCTTGTTTGAGGCCATCTCATGATCTGCGAGATTGGGTTCTATGACGAGCATATCAAAGATTATTTCTTGCACACACCGTCAGGCAAATTAAGGGGCACGGAGGCTTTGTGACTTCTTAATTCCACAACAATTGAAGGTAAACGGTTTACATCGCACTCAAGGCCAGTTTAATGACATAACAATACTTCCGGTAAACGTGTGATGGCGAGATTTTGAATCATTTGTTACTATCACAACAGAATTATTCAGGAATGGAGACAAATACAACGCGGATTCATACCAATCAATAGAAACTTACAGATCGATGACTGACTGATGGTTTACTTTTCACAAATGATGTAGGCCAGCCGCGGCGAAAATGCGACTCACGAGCACATTGTGGCTCGCAGTGCTTTTCTCTATTCCAATTTACAAACCTTGTTAATGGAGTCAAACTCCGTTAAATTTGAAAATTTGTCTGACCTGCGAGTGGCGTATCGTCGCAATATCTCTCTTGAAACCATGTACCTCTATAAAAAAAACGAAAGTTTCAAGTAGGATTTGGAGGATGCATTCTTTTGCTTATAATATGATGAAAATATTAAATGTATGATTTGACAAATATTCTAGGAAAACGGTTTTATAACTGGGCATTAAAGTTAAATGTTACTGATGAAACATTAAAAGGTTAAATTATTATTATTATTATTATTATTATTATTATTATTATTATTATTATTATTATTATTATTATCATCATCATCATCTCTGTACGTCGATTGTTTTACAGCAGATGTACGAATTTGCAGTTAGATTTTTCAATTTAAACCAGATTTGCAATGTGACGTTAAATGAAAGCTAGATGTAAGGACTTTACAGATATTGAACTTTTCAAATCTTTGGAAAAAAAAATAAATATTTGAAGCTTTTCTTTCTTGCTCTAATAATAAAGCCATGTTCGCTGTAACTTACGTTTGTGAAAAATTATTTTCAGCAATTTTAAAAATCAAATTTAGATCACGACTGACAGACAAATAACCTTCCTGATCAACTATGAAAATAAGTGACATAATTCTTGATTTTGAAACTTTGCCGCAGAGACATTTGAAGACAGTTAATTTTGTTGTCATGTGTCCTATGTTTTCTTGTTCATTTCTTTCTTTTACACGTCCTAAACATGAACTTCCCTTCGGTTGTCCGCCTCCCTTAGGTGCTATGCACGTTGCAGCTTAACAGTGGCTCGGCGCACCATGGCCTTTTCGCCACGGCTGATGTAGGCCTACCTTGAAGATGGTCTTCAGTGTTCAGTAACAATTTAAACCTTATTAGTGGAAAATATGATACGGAATTAAATACGAAAAAATGTCTGTATGTAGAATATGCCATTCAGTTTCGGGAGACTACAGTTGGTTTGAAAAGAATAACAAATTTAACATTCATATTTCTGAAAGATGTTACTAACTGATAACGTTTCTTTAAAAATGATTGCCGATAAGTTTTATCGATTTGAAATATTATTGATAAGACTTATATTTAATACAGGTAAATGAGTTTTACAAGCCGGAGCCATACGTCGGCAACACTGTAAAACTGTCAAACGGAGGCCTACTATCCATAACATGTGTTTGTGCTAATGTCGATTTTCAATGTAAATTAATGTTACAATATAAGTGTGTGTCGATGGAATTATGTTAGCGGTCGTACCAAACGTTAATTGTTGATGTATTATAAACTAAGTGCGTGTTGGCGATAAAAACAAGACAATAAATGAAAATATGGCTACAGTCTTTGGCAATTTTACGGTTATTATTGACAAATTGATTGAACAATTCTTCTAAATATTAAATTTGTAAACTACATTTTTATAGTCTTACTTGTGGTTTATTTCATCATTAGTCAAAGTTGGGTCACGTTTATCAATGGACATAACGCGTTGATTTTATTCATTGTAACAGCTGTTTTGTGAGCCCATAAATGTTGCATTTTGGTGAAGATTAAAATGTCTGCTTATGCACGTCAGAAATTTCTGATAGACTATTTTGGTTTTAATTGTTTATTTTTCTTTTGTAATTTATTATAAATAATATTTATTTCACTTCGTATTTTTTAAAGTTCACCGAGTTTACGAATTAACTTAATAGATAACGATGTGTTTTGTTACGTATTATGTTGAAGGTATGTTTCTTCATTTTTTAATAGATCTTTATACTTGGCCTTAGCCTATTTAAAATTATATTTTAGAAAATTTGTAACAAATAATTTAGGATACAGTATTGTTATGGTGACTGGCGAGGTTCAAACTGAAACTGGTTTCCTGAGCATCTGAAATTTTATAGAATAGCACGACAGGTAATCACATGAAATTAATATGTATATGATAAAGCTTTACGTCAGAGGTGAAACAACATAATGCAAAAATTGTCAATTTACTACCGAATAATGGTTAATTGATTGTAATGAGGGTAAGCAGAAAGTATCGTCGTTGTTTTATTTATTTTTGGATCAAACGTAACATTTCTTTAATTATTTATTTATTTATTTTCCTTGTACCATCAATAAAAACACGTATGCTTTTAAGTTATAAGTGGCTGTATGCAAGTACTTACGCGGTATTCTGAAACTAAAATAAAATACATTTCGGATTTAATAAATTACGTACATCAATATGAATCTTGATCATATTCACGTAGTTGTATCAATTAATGTCGAAAATGTGCATGTGATAACGAAATCAAAGCACTAAAACGTCAAACGCCATGCCTTTATTTCGCCTCCGCTAGCCCCCACTCAGCGTTGCCAAACCTACCCATACTCCGGCTTGTAACTGAAGATGGCTCTGGCACATCTGAACTGGCTTGAATTTTCTAAAGAGTTTTTATTCCATGCAAAGGAGAAATTCGTAGTTAAATGTTTCAATTAGATTTAATTTTCAGTTCTGTATCTGTATTTATAATACAATTTTATGTTTATATTTATAGCCTATTTATAATAAAATTGATGCTTTTATTGTTAATAGAATGTGAAACGTAACTGGCCGTATATATCGATTGAAACAATGACAGCATCCATGGATAATAAGGAGGGCTGTGGAATACCTTATAAACTGCAGTTTCACTATTTTCGTGTAGTACTCTTATTAATGTTGTAAAATAAAAGTATCTGAATAATTTAAAATCAATTCATATTAAATCATAATGTGAAGATGCTTTAAAACTCGTATTTACATGTTTTTAAAAAACTAATCTCAGGAAAATAGCTTTCCACTTCGCCATGTTTGCCAAAGTCCTCGAAAAACGAATTTCTTTTGCATGTTTGCCAAAGTCCTCGAAAAACGAATTTCTTTTGCATGTTTGCCAAAGTCCTCGAAAAACGAATTTCTTTTGCACCCCATTGTACATCTATTATTAGGCAATACATCTCAGTTGATGATATACTTGTGAGATTCAGACCTGTCTTCGGACAGTTAACTAAACAACAAATAGCATCTATATTTTAGTCCTTATTATCCTGAAGTTATATAGTAGCTACTCATTGCAACAAAAATAAACATTCAACTTTTTCTAATCGCTTTGTTGATTACGGCCGGTTTAGACGGCCATAAAATCGTGATCTTGAATGAAACAGGCTGTCATTCCATGGATACTTATTTCTTAATGGGTCTGAGTTTAGACGGCCATGACATTGTGAGCTTATAACCTCTCCAATTAGAAATATTAATTTAATGTAGATTTGTGATATCGTAGAAAAAACATTGTATGATACACATTCGTATAAAGTTACCTTTCTGGCATTCGCGTGTTTGTGTTTCGCCTCGTTTCACAAACATTGCGCTCGTGCTAAAAATAGAACGTTTACGAACTTATCATAAATAACTATTAGTTACTCAGAAGCGAATAGTGTAGGCTATATGTTTCATATGGCGCTGGAAGGAGGAAATTTTATAGAATATAATGCAGTAAAAAATAAAAATGTTTATTATTTTTCAATATGACATTCAAAATTGTTATTACGTCCCAGATGCACACGGCGCGCCGCGGCGTACTGTTACAAAAAAAAATTACTCTTTAAACGGAAATACTATACAGGGTTAGTTAAAAGTCCTGCTCCACATAAATAACTTTTGAAGCATACGATTCACTGACATGAAACTTGGTATATGAGGATAACCATATACTAAGAACTCAATAATAGTATTACCGAGTTTTTTCTACTTCCGGTTTAACCGAAAGTAACTCCAACGCTCTTATTTTAAATGGAACACCCAATATATTATTTTATTTTTGAATAGTACTCATTAAGAGCTTTTCAAAAATTACCCACACTTGATACTTCTGTAGGAATTCAGTGTTACTAAGTCAAGAAAACAGAAAAGTGTATCGAATATTAAAAATAATAAACGCACCACCTAAATAACTTTTGAAGCATACAGTTCAGTGATATGAAACTTGGTACGTGAGGATAACCATATGCTAAGAACTCAATAATGGTATTAACTTCCGGTTTAACCGGAAGCAACTCCAACTTTCTTATTTTAAATGGAACACCCAATATATTTTTTATTTTTGAATAGTGCTCATTAAGGGCTTTTCAAAAGGTACCCACATTCGATACTTCTGTACAAATTCAGTGTTGCTACGTCAAGAAAACAGAAAAGTGTATCGAATATTAAAATAATAAAATACTCCTTCCTTAACAAAAACAAGACAAAGCTAGCTCACCTTCTAAATTATTTGTTCAAATTGGTAGCCCTCAGCTGCTTTACAATGTGTCACTTGATCATAGAAACCATTTAAGGAATGATTTAACCAGGCTTTAGGAATATCTTGCACCACTTCCATTTTTATTTAGCAACACTGAATTTGTACAGAAGTAATTATTTTTTGAAAATAATGAGCTTTATTCAAAAATAAAAATATATATTGGGTGTTCCATTTAAAATAAGAGAGTTGAAGTTACTTCCGGTTAAACCGGAAGTATAAAAAAACTCGGTAATACCACAGTCTACTATATACAGTCGCGAAGCTTGAGGTGTTTTTTTGCAAATCTCGTGATAAAGTGCTCCAAGCGGTTAGCAACTAGAAACAATAGACTGTTCATGGTCGACTTTGGACTGTGTCTATTTCTATCGAGTGCTAGCTCGTTGCGTATTTCACATTGATGTTTGTGAAATGTTCGTTATTGGTTGTAATGAAAATGTTAATGGCTAAAATATAATAATTTGAATAATAATATGGGACAAGGAGGAGACGTTTGTACTGCTATAAATTGTAGCAACAGTAAGAGAAAAAGGCCAGAGTTATCCTTTTTCCGATTTCCGAAAGATTCAGAAAGGTTCCTGGGTTTCCACAAGAATGCTGTGCAGAAACAAAACTCTCAATTTTGAAGTTCTTTGTGACTGTTAGAATACATTATATCCTTAAATTTCCCAATGAAATTTTTCAGTCTAACCGAAAGGACGTAAGATACCGGTTAAAGTTCTGTCCAGAGAAATAAAGGTTAGGTCTACTTTTTTTTCAGAGGATATATTTTTAATTGTAGCTATTAATTTTGTTATTATTTTTATGTGTTATTTTACTAAAGAGGTAGAAAAATTAAGTTTATTTTAATGAAATTTATTGATCACGTTTTATTTTCAATTCTGGTGGGATTATTATTGGTTAGGCCTACTTTTTCTTTCAAAGGACATGTTTTTAATTATAGCTGTTAATTTTGTTGTTATTTTTATTTGTTGCTTTACTAGAGACGTAGGCTGCTAAATTTCCAGAGAAATATAGGTTTGGTCTACTCTTTTTTTTTTTTTCAGAGGATATATTTTTAATTGTAGCTATTAATTCTGTTATTATTTTTATGTGTTATTTTACTAAAGACGTAGAAAAATTAAGTTTGTTTTAATGAAATTTATTGATCACGTTTTATTTTCAATTCTGGTGGGATTATTATTGCTTAGGCCTATTTTTTTTTCAAAGGACGTTTTTAATTATAGCTGTTAATTTTGTTGTTATATTTATTTGTTGCTTTACTAGAGACGTAGAAAAGGTCTGTTACAATAAAATTTATTGATCACGTTTTATTTCCAATTCTGGTGTGATTATTATTGCTTAACCTCATCCCACTTTGTTAACTACGTAAGCCTACACTACAAGTACCGGTACACGTAAGTTACTCCAGTAATTCATATTTCCATTATTATTGTTGTAATTGGAAATGCAAATGAATATTTATTGGTTTCATAGTTAATTATTGCTATAATCTTGAATGAGTGAAGCTGTTATAGTAAATTTCAGTTCGTTTTGCACAAACAAAAATTATATTAACTTATTTCTTGCAGGTATCTTCGAGTTTATGGTGGAATTTAATATACTTCATTAAAATAATAAATTAACTTTATGCATTTAATATTTCAATAATGGAATGAAGGTGTTAATTTTTCCCAAAAGAACAAGACAACGAAAGTGTAACATATTTTGTCGTCTGTTAGGAGAGAGAGCTGCGATGATGAGGCGATAGTAGCGATCCTAGTGGTGGGCAACTACTCATGTTTGCATTTTTACTACATATTGAGCTTCGCGACTGTATAGAGTAGACTGTGGTAATACCATTATTGAGTTCTTAGTATATGGTTATCCCCACATACCAAGTTTCATGTCACTGAACCACATGCTTCAAAAGTTATTTAGGTGATGCGGGACTTTTAACTAACCCTGTATAATGTTTCATATACCGTTGGATTGTTCTGATTGAGGTTCTGGTTGATATGTAAATTTATTGTCAGGCAGTACATCTCACGTCACGATATATGTCAGAGGAAGAACAATATTGTTTGTATGCATCTGAAGCTGATTAGTGTAATATGTAGCTAATCGGCGATGTATGCAATGGAGGGGGAAAGGAACAGGCCACCCTACCCCATTGTCTCCTGGCTTAGTTGACTCATGAGTGATTCCTTATTGGTATCACTTATGAGTTTAGTCCAAGCTTTTGACAGTTGACTAAACAACATACCATTGGAAAGAGGAAATTTCAGAGAATGTAATACGTTAGAAAATCAAAAATGAAAATGTTCACACTTTTTTCAAGGTCCGGGTTTCCTTAAAATTGATGGTGATGAACTGATGAGTCAGGTTCCACGTTCACACACCGCGTATCCACGTGCTCGTCCACTCGTATTTTTTGACGTCCTAGCGGTAAATCACACGTCGATATCTTCAGCGGCCTTCGTTCGAAGGTCTGAGAGCTAACACTACGCAAGCTCTCTGATTCCATTCATTTCCGAGAAACAGCACGTGCACAGCCTGGCAGCTTCCGCCCTGAGAAGACATCGCCAAAAATGTTCCCATATTCAAATATAGCCATATTCACATAAAAGTTACGACCTTGCATTCAGAATTGGATCCAAACACACGGACGACATTGATGTCCCATTACCATAAAAGTTGGCAGTTGATTGTTCTTACGATAGTCACAAAAACTGTTATACAATTATCATCTATAGGCCTACTAATAATAAATCTGTAGCCGAAATTTTTCTGGTAATTTTCGATTTTCCAAAAATAATTGGTCCTAACATATATAATTAACCACCCTGAAACCGAAAATCGCTTTTTTGGAATTTTTGTTTGTATGTCTGTATGTCTGTCTGTCTGTATGTATGTATGTATGTATGTATGTATGTATGTATGTATGTATGTATGTATGTCTGTTTGTTACCTTTTCACGCGATAATGGCTGAACGAATTTCGATGAAAATTGGAATATAAATTAAGTTCGTTGTAACTTAGATTTTAGGCTATATGGCATTCAAAATACATTATTTAAAAGGGGGTTATAAGGGGGCCTGAATTAAATCTAAATATCGCGCTTATTATTGATTTTTGTGAAAAATGTTACATAACAAACGTTTCTTTACAAATAATTTGCGATAAGTTTTATTCCTTGAAAAATTTTGATAGGACTGATATTTAATGAGATAAATGAATTTTAAAATTAAAATAACTGCCATCTAAGGCCGTGTAATGAATTAAAAAACAAATGACTTCTTCTATAAGGGGCCTTGGACAGCAACAATCGAAAGCTATGAAAGATAGCCTACAGAGAATGTTTCTGTGTTTGTATGAAGTAATATCGGAAGCTAAATTAACCGATTTGTATAATTAATTATTATTTCACCATTGGAAAGTGTAGTTTCTCTAGATGGACATAATGCTATAATGTTATTACAGTAACTTCTGATATAATATAATATAATATAATATAATATAATATAATATAATATAATATGTAATATTATATAATATAATTTAAGTTATTTGAAGGGTTCAGAACCATAGTGGGCCAAGCGCCATTTACTGAATACGTAGAAAACAAGGATTAAAATTAAATTATACCATAATTCAATGGAAACCTATAACAAGTAAAATAAAATATACACATTAAATCTAAATGATGTCAATCTTCATTAAACTATGGTTGAATGTAATAAAAATTAAGAAACATGTTACAGGAATTGTCATTGCACCAAATGAGTGTCTCTGGACCAAAATGATAGCATTTTAATTATTTGGATGCAATTTAAATTAAGTAACATATTAAACGATTTATCCTTCTATCAAACAAGAATGTTCCCTGGATCAAACGTCCCTATTTTAATTATGTAATTACTTTATATTTATTTCTAACGGGTGCAGCGGAGCGCACGGGTACGGCTAGTTGTTAATATTAAACTTCCTCTGATTGAGGTTCTGGTTGATATGTACAGTAGTGGCAAAAAATACCGGACCGATCCTTGTATCTGATTTCAGAGCCTTGTTCACTTCAGAACACGATAGACTGGTAACTAAGACTTTCGTGGTTCGAATCCTGCCTGGGAAGAAAACTTTTTTCTGTTCCTTATTCAAATTTATTCCCAAATACTTTTCGATTACTGGTAAAATTCATGTCCTGGGAATAATAAGTTAATTAAGTAGTAAAATATCGTTGCAATCGAAAAGTTTTGGGAATAAATTTGAATAAGGAACAAAAAAAAGTTTCCTTCCCAGGCAGGATTCGAACCACGAAAGTCTTAGTTACCAGTCTATCGTGCTCTGGAGTGAACAAGGCTCTGAAATCAGCTACAAGGGTCGGTCCGTTTTTTTTTTTTTTTTGCCACTACTGTACATCTATTATCAGGCAGTACATCCAGAGTTTAAGCCACAGTCGCATTTTGCTAGTCGACTTCTAAAAAAAAAAAAAACTTTGAATGGAAATGTGTAAAAATGCCACAATCACATTGGACTTCAGAAACGGTGATGGTAATGGAGAAAATGAAATCAGAGATGTGTTTGAACTAATCTGAATTTAAATTAAATGCTAATGGCATGGGCAATGTTCAAAAAGGTATTGAGCAATAGATGTTCAGGAATTGATTTCAAAGAGTTGGTGCAATTCAAGTTACGTGAACAATTACTTCTAATTGATTTATATAATTCCATCGCATACTGTAAATTGTGAGCGAGGATTTAGTTGCATGAATCTTGTAAAAACTGGAATTAGAAACCACCTTTCAGTAAAACTCTGCTAACAATAAATCTTGAAGGGCCTACTAGTAAAGAATTTCAATGTTTAGAGTGCCCATAAAATAACGTATTTCAATGTGATGTAAATTCAGCAGGACATAAGCGTTTAGTTAACTCCCTTAATAACAGTAATCTTTCAGTTGTTACCCTTAACAACACGCTAATCCCTTATTCATCTGTCGTAAAAAATCTTGGCTTCTTTTTTGATAATAATCTAAGTTGGAATTTTCAAGTTAAAGAAACTATAAAAAAAAATCTGTTCCTCCCTTCACTCTTTGAGTCGCTTGAGAAACTTCTTGCCTCAGCAACTAAAACTTACCCTAGTACAAACCCTAGTAATGCCGCACTTCGATTATTGTGACGTTTTGTTAAGTGACGTAAGTTCTGAACTGTCAGTCAAGTTACAGCGAGCTCAGAATATGTGCGTCAGATACGTGTGCAACATCCGACGATATTATCACATATCACCGTCCTTCGCAAGTCTTTCGTGGCTCCGACTTAAAGAACGCAGAACTTTACACTCTTTGTCTTTACTCTTTCTAATTCTGCACACCTTAACACCAAATTACCTTTCGTCTCATTTCTCTTATCTATACTCTAACCACGACGTAAATACCAGATCACTTATCTGTGGCACGCTAAATATACCTCTTCATAGAACATCTTGCTATTCATCATCTTTTACAGTATCCACCTCGCGTCAATGGAATTCCTTGTCACAAAGTATTAGGGGCTGCAAGACAATAAACACCTTTAAGAACAGCTTAAAAGATAACCTTATTAGCATTTCACTTCAATCATACTGATTTAAACTATCACTGACTACATTGTTACTTCTTTCTTTAGACATCATCCTGATAGTGCTGTATTTTCAAAATTGTCTCATAATAATCTCTTTCTATTATCTAATATTATTTGAAATATATTAACATTCTATGTATTTTAGCTTAATTCTGCTACACAGTGTTTAATTAATAGTTCATAGTATTTTGTTGTTTAATTCGTAAATAACTCTTGTGTACATGTAACTCTCATCTAAATCAAATTGTTGAATTCTTTGTAAGTTCATGCATATGTATATACTCTTTTTGCTGGTTGAGTGGAAGAGAAGGCCTTACGGCCTTAACTCTGCCAGCTAAAAAAATCATTATTATTATTATTATTATTATTATTATTATTATTATTATTATTATTATTATTATTATTATTATTTGATTCTAAATATACCTACGACTGATGATTTAGGCTACTTACATAAGTACGAGCTTGAAAGTAATAAAACTCCAAGAAACAAATTACGTAACTTTTTGTTTCTGTATACTTTATTAATTTTATCTTTCTGCGCAATTATTTATAATATTAAACAAGCATTTCACAATTTGCACAAACATAATTTTTAATTTGTGCATTTTTGCGACAATTATTTATTTTCTAGTTAAACCCTGAGTACATCTCACTTCATGATATATATCAGAGAAAGAACAATATTGTTTGTATACATCTGAAGTCTGATTAGTGTAATATGTAGCTATTCGGCGATCTCTTCAGTAATCTCTTGCGAATGCAACAGTGAAATCAAGTTTCTCGTACAGAACCATACAAGTGCTTTATCTATAGTGTTCATCCTCTAAATTTAGATAACGTTGACATAACCAGTGTTGCCAACATACAAGCTTTACCACCAAAGTTATAGGATCAATATAACATGGTTTAGCGACCAAAATTAAAGACAGATCACTCCAAAATATAAGAATGGATCTCTCTAACAAATTATAAGGATAGCTTACCTTTAATAAATAATGTGGGTAGATATTAACATAAATTATTTATATTATGTTACCTCTGATTGAGATTCTGGACATCTATCAATTTTAAGCAGTACATCTCTCTTGGTAGATGTCAGAGGAAGAACAATAAAATTGTTTGTAACTTATACATCTGAAGTCTGATTAGTGTAATATATTAGTAGTCGGCGATGTAACCAATGGAGGGGGAAACGAACTGGCCACCCTACACATTATCTTCTGGCTTAGTTGCCTCATGAATGATGCCTTAGTGGTGTAATGAAGTTCCGATCAGTCTTCTGACAGACGGACAGTTCACTAAACAAACATTATGTAATTATTTCATTTACATTTTTTTTTTTTTAACTTTAAAACTAGTAATGAAATAGCATTGTTGTTCAGTTCATTGTCCAAAGATAGATTTTAACCTTTATAAATGACACCAATAAGGCATCACTAATGAGGCAACTAAATCAGCAGACAATCGGATAGGGTGGCCAGACTAGCATTAGCAGGCATAATGACTGTATCGAATAATAACGTATGCATAACATACGAATAATAATAATTAGTAGTAGTAGTAGTAGTAGTAGTAATAATAATAATGATTATTATTATCATTATTATTATTATTATTATCATTATCATTATCACTCACTGCTCCCAAGAGAAGTGAATCAAATCCTCATATTACGCGAAAAGTTATGCTATTTGTGATTGTTGTGAGCATGGTCCGGAATAGAGCACTATATTCCCCGAGAAGATCAATCCGCCGCGCCATGTTGATTCCCAGGCGAGTAACGTGACGTGACATGTGTGGCAGAAACAACAATACGGAAAGTAAAAAATCTGACATGTGGATGCATTTTAGTTTTAAACATTATAGGCTACTACATTATTAATTTTACGCAATGGTTGCTTGTGCGGCTCCAAATTGTACAAATAATAATAATAGGCATGGAGTCTACAAATTGTAAGCCTACCATTTTCCTGCTGACAAAGAAAGAAGAAATAAATGACTCATAAATTCGAGATGCAAAGATTGGATGCCAACAATATATAATTAGTAATTACCTTTGTTACACAAGTATAATTCGCATATTTTATGGTGAAATATTGCAAGAAATGAAATATGATTTCAATATTTTGCATTCAGTAGTCATCATTGAAACATTTATGCAGGTTACATTACTTCATATAGAGAGTTAAATTCATTGTTGTCACTGGTAGCCTAGTGGTCAAAATGCTGGTTTTTAAGTAGGAAGTTCGAGGGTTCCAGTCTCCACGTGCAGATCACTTTTTTTTCTAGTTATAATTGATTTCTACCTTTACATTCATTGATTAATTTTCATTGAAACAATAATTAACAAACAGGCTATTAAGCAAAATAATATATTAATTTTCATCGAAACATTAATCAACATAGGAGCTACTTTACTTTATATTTTTTCCAATTAGTTACTGAATCAATTAATTTTCATCTAAATATTAACGCACATAGGATCTACTTTATATTTCATATTTTTAAATTAATTTCTTCATTAATTTTCTCTTAAATTAATGACCAGGTGGCCCGGGTTCGATTCCCGGTCGGGGAAAATTACCTGGTTGAGGTTTTTTGGGGGTTTTCCTCAACCCAATATGAGCAAATGCCGGGTAACTTTCGGTGCTGGACCCCGGACTCATTTCAGCGGCATTATCATCTTCATCTCATTCAGACGCTAAATAACCAAAGATGTTGATAAATCGTCGTAAAATAACCTACTAAAAACAGGATTTACTTTACTTTATATTTTTAATATCCTTTCAAACTTTAATTTCATTTGCTTATTTCACGGGCAACTATAGTGAAAGCTTATTGTCTCCCAACATGCTTGTCCTTGTAGGCCTACACGATCTCATGTTAATATTATGTCGCTTTGACTGTGGTATTAGAAATGGCGAGTTGTATAAAAAAGTGCTCTAGTCCTGATAAAGATGTTTGGCATTTGAAATGAAAGTTGAATATTTCTTTCCACTTCTGTTTTCATACTCCCACGCATTTTAATTTAACAAGGGGAAGCCTTCTCGTTAACTAGTTCCTCATTCCATGAGGCCTAGTCTCGAGACAACAATGTAATTGATCAGCGGTATAGCTAGATTTTTGCAAACATTACGTGGAAAATTTGATCATAAATTTTATTATATGCAACATATTTTATTGTTTAACACTATGAAATTTAAAATCAATTTAGACTCCCAAAGGTTATTATAAACCAAAATACTATCCGTCATTGCTAAGTGAATGAGCGTGCTCTATTGATAGCAATAAAAACAAAACAATACCGGTAACTACAAAAATTGAATCACAGTAACATCTGAGTAGGACTTCATTTCGAAGCCACTAAATGCTATTCCCAGTAGCTCTGTTTCCACTACACTGCTGTTGAACAGTAGTCAACTGTCTGAAGACAGGTTTGAACCTCATAAGTGACACCAATAAGGCATCACTCACGAGACAACTAAGCTAGGAGATAATGGGGTATGGTGGCCATCCCTTTTCCTCTCCATTACATACATTGCAGACTAGTAACATATTACACTAATCAGACTTATGTAGCCTATGAAAACTATGAAGCGAATTTCTACTCGACGCTCGACCTTCAACCAACCGAATCTATACTCTCTCGTTCGATTCTTTTGCAAAGCACCTAGTTGTAAATGTGTACAATATTTGCACACTTGTGCGCATTTATTATTATTATTATTATTATTATTATTATTATTATTATTATTATTATCATCATCATCATCATCATCATCATCATCATCATCACCATCACCACTTATTTTTTGTCATGTATACGAGCTTGTTGAATAGGCTTACGTGAGGGCGGCAATGAACTTTCGGATTCCTTAAAAGCCATTTGTAAGCGAGTAAGTAACAGCATTGTGCAGAACGACATTCAAATGTGTCTAGAGGCCACTGTGTTTGTTGGAGGGAAATAATATTTTGTCAGGAAAGACTGCAGAGAGCTGTGTTAGGGTAAGGATTCAATATATTAGGCCTATATACTGGAAACTGAAAAGAAGATGTAACGTACGTTAAGTTGTTATTCCAGGGAACATCTCAATTGCGGGGAGTTGAAAGAAGACATGAAAAGAAGTATCATCACAGTCTAGTATATACAGTAGGGTGGAGTGATTCTATACATGAAATTGTTTTTTTATCTGTTTTTAAATGTAGCCTAATAGTTGCAAAAATCTGTCTTTTCACTTAACTTAGAAATGTGAAAAATATGGAGTTTCTGTATTTAATCTCTGAGGTGTCCCAAGGTCTTTGAAGTTTCTAAAAATTATAATTTTTATGTATTTTTGTATATTTGTTCTATTATGCATCCATAGATTGTTGTTAACCACTAGGGTCGTTACTATCGCCTCATTACAGACAATGCGAAATAGTACCTGCACAGTCTATCGTTCCTAGTACCCTAGATCATAGTACGATCTAGGCTAGTACCCTCATAAACTCAAGCTATGTATGTACTAGACTGTGATATCATACTCTTATTTCAAACATCCTTAAAATCCCAACCATGCTCACAATAACAATCATGAACAGCATGAAAGTTTCACGCAGTTATAGGGATTAGGGATTCAATGAATCCGCAGTCCATTTTAATTTGTGCTTTCAAAACGTCAGAAACTTGTACGTTAAGCCTATTAACACAAGTAAATTATTATTTTATAATGTTCGAGTTTTTATCTCACACACCACACCAATAGATGGCTTTGGCAGAATCCTATTGTGGAAGAGATCTATAAAACGTCTTTGATAATAGCCTAGATCTAGGATAATAGCAGAGTTTCAAACTTAAGCAACGGTTTCAAAGGTCTTTGAACTATTTGGAAATTCATACGTGACGTAGGAAGACATAGTTACTCGGGTTGACAACACTGACAAAAGCAGGAAATTACAAGTGCTGATAATGATTTGTAATTGTTGATGTCATCAAATTCCCCTGAAATTTGTGAGTTATTTACCGGTAGTCGTCGAAAATGATAAATACGAGGAATGAATCCACATGGAGTGGCATAGGACTTCGAATTTGTATGAATACGGTCTCACATCCCATTGAATACGCCAAAGTACTCATTCAGGTTAGTTACGAAGAATACGTATTAAGCATTAAAATATTGATTTACATAATTAAAATGATCAAATGTGTAGGTGACTAGTAGTTTCACCAACCACATATCACAGGGTTGTACCGATAAGTGAATAGTTACGTAATTGGTAATGTTATGTGTTAATGTCTTGATACTGTTGAGGTTAGGAATGGCAGGATTCTAATTTCATATGTAAACCATTAAAAGGGATTCATATCTTCTTATCCCTGAAATATAACCTATTAATTACACTTTACAATAGCTGCATCGATTTTCATAACTCCACACTTTATCAGTATCATTATACAACGCTTTATACTTAAAATTTATCATAGGCTTATCTGAGCGTGCAATTAGAAAATAAAGTGGCCTAACGTTCTAAAGACAAGTTTCCAACTACGAGTTTTATAAAATTATTTCAGAATTGCCACAGAACAAAACTTAGTTTTTTATTATTATTTATTTACAAAAAAAAAAAACAAATAGACCTAGAATATATCTGCATTGAAAGTCGGGTAGAGTCTGAATCTGGAACTCTTCCGGCTTTCTTACAGAGGTAGGCCTAACATTAACTTAACGCATTACGGTATAAGTCCATATAATCATTTTGTTAGGGCCTACGTGATTTTCGTAGTTTTGCAATAAGATTTCGAAGATTTCAGAATGTCAGACACAATCTCGAAATTTAACTCGAGAAAAAATACGAAGAGCTTCTTAGGATTGGTAGAAATCCATGCTAACAATCTTAAAACGTACAGTGGTAATTCTAAAGAAAAGCTACACCAAAGAAGGCAAACTTTTCTTTTGTTCCATTGGTTTTTTGTGAGATGTGTATAAACACGGTGTTTTTTTGCAGACAAATGCTTTCAACATGCACATATTTTTAACTCTAAAAAAATAAAATGTTCATGTTTTCTAAATCTCTATTTATTTTGATCCTATGGCAATTTAAAGCCCCTCAGGACGAATTTAAAGGAACCACATGTGCTTGGAGCTGCATCCCTTTAAAGTGATACTCTGCTGTCATTGTGACAGACTTTGTCCTTCTTTCTAACTAATTTTACTTTTCATTCAGTTCATATTTCGTGCCGTTATGTAGGAGAAAAATGTGTGTGATAGACCTGTATAGGAAGGAAGGATATCAACAGTATCTATCATTGAGGAGGTCTGTTCCAAACCGTATTAAGTCCACCCACGGACGAAATTGAATTTTATATGATTTCGTATAGTTCTGAACAAGTTCTATCATGCTGAGAAGTCTGTATTAAATCTCCTTCAAAAGAATGCATGAAACTGGTTGTTTGTTGCAAACCGTATTATGTCCACATCTTTTTCCGCGTCAAATCATATTCTGTCCAAAATCAATTAATATCTTTCATTGTAAGGTTGCGTGTCAAGTTTCGTGCACTGAGAAAAACTTCGGTGTAACATTTTAAATAATTTTTTTTTTAATTTATAGGTGTGTAGGAGACTTACTTCCATTAAAAAACGTGTTTTCTATAATAATCATGTAATGTACAATAGGGTAGTCTTGTTTCAATTTGCAGAAACATTGATAAGGATCCTGATTTAATATTGTTCAAGCCACCATGCCAGCATAGAGAAAGTCGATTCTACTGTTGTGCAATTCCCGCATATGGGGAATATACACAGGGTCAAGGAAAGGGTTTTCTCAACAAAAAAGAAAGCTGATCAGGATCGTTAGCATTAATTAACATTACCTTTGTGATTCAATATTAGGAGTGTTACCTATTACTTACACAATTCCTTTGGTTGAATTTTTACAAATATTGGGGATTTTTTTTTCTTTTATATGTTTATGTCAAACCATATTATGTCCAGGATATTTTCTGAATTTCAGGACAGTCTGAGATAAAAGTGATTTCAAATATAATTGATTATGATAAATTAAGTTGTTCCAATAATTAATAATTTTAATATTTTAATGTACCTCCCTTAGCATATAAACATTTTTTTTCTCTCCTGAAAAACTACATCAGTGGACTTAATATGGTTTGAAACGGACCTCCTCATATACATCATTTAAAACATGGACTATTAGCAAAACAAATGAGTATGACCTCCCCTGTTTTAAAAGAAAAATACTGAGAAGGATTTATGGACCAATATGTGAGAATGGCATATGGAAGAAGAGGTACAGGGAAGAGCTGTATACACTTTTTAAGAATCTTGATATCAGTAAATACATCAAGATATTCAGATTGAGGTGGGCAGGACATCTAATGAGGATGAAAGATGAAGAAATTCCAAGGGAAATATGACACTACAAATGGGTGGCCAGAGGGGGAGAGAGAGGCCAAAATTGCGGTGGATAGATGGAGTGAATGGGGATGCTGAATCATTAAGAATGAGAAACTGGAGAACAATTGCGTTGGATCAGACAAGTGGAGGAGAGTTCTTGAGATGAATTGTAGCATCATGGATGATATACATGCTGTAGGCTACTGTGATACTCGATTTTCCAATTTTCAACATTTTGTAACATTCAAAATGTTCTAATTAATGCAGTTTTTCTGCAATCACAGTGAAATTTTGCACAGAAGTCCACAAAAGCATGTGAAGTAAACTGACATATGTGTTTTCTTCTGCTATTGAAAGTATTCAAATCACCATGAGCTGAGGATGTGATAAGTTTAAAAAAATTGAAAAATTAACACGTGAAAGGGTAAATATTTTTTTCTCAAAAAGTAATTGGAAAAATATGGAAAGTGTGTATCATATTTTACATACATCTATCAGAAAAAAAATTAAATATAAATTTAAAGAAAAAGATATGTAAACTTTGAAAATTGGGACAATTATAATTCAGTACAACAAAAATTAATTATGACAAAATTAATTGGAATATCGAAGTGAATCTACTATGTTGAAGTGTATGTGTTGTAGCGGATGTTTGAATTGTTATGTATGAGAGTCGTAGTTATGGGATGCTTGACGTTACTGCAATGTCTTAATTATGGTTTGATTGTGTTTGTGTGACTATTGTGTATTAATTTATGATGTATGGTACAGAAAGCTGCATATTTGTGTTATAGAGGATGGCTTTTAAGAAGTGTTACGTATTTGTGTTGTAACTGCATTTTTGTATGTCTGAAATTGATGCATGATGTTTGCTTTGCAATCACAACGTCTAAATTACGGATTGTTTATGTTTTGTTTTCATTCTATAAGCTAATTTAATTTTCTTTTCCATTTGTCTTTATGCTTATCTTTTTTTGTGTAAAACTATAGCCCTAGCATACATATGTAAAATAGGGCTCCCCCCCATTGGAGATATAATGATGATGATGATGATGATGATGATGATAATGATAATATCGAAGTGAAAATCTATGTACTGCATGTCCACATTGTAACAAATATGTGGTAGAAGTTTCATATTATAATTGGTGTAAAAATGTATAAGTTAGAAATTTCACAGATCCATAGCCTTAATAGAGTTTCTGTTTTAAGTGAAATACTAGACCTAAGTTCTTCATGCAATTTCAGGTTGGACACGAACCAATTCCACCATATGCATCAACAACACTATTTGGAAAACCAGCATTTTATCTGCCAAATGTATTTAAGTATGGTACGTATAAATGCACAACATTTCTCAAATTATAGAAAAATGTATTTCTCATACATATTGCTCTACAGCAGGGGGCGTCAAGTGACTACACTCTCGGGCGTGTGTACAAACCCTCAAGCCCTGACGTACGGCTGCGGGCAAGGGAAGCTGCTTCCACAGTGGCGGAGCTAAGAACTTGTACTGTATGTGAAGCAAATTTGTGATAAGAATATAAATTAACTTCAGTTTTTAACTGAAGTACACTTTCACCGTTAATTGCACTATACTCAAAACATTACTCTACATAATTTGGTATAGTTAACTATATATGAAATAAATGTTTGCATGTTTGCACAATAATGAAACAAAACAAAATATACACTTTTATACAGATTAACATACTACGAAATAAAACTGTTCACTGTTTGTCTCCTTCTCATTGCTATACAATTCAATTAACAAAATAAAACAACAGTACAAACGTTATTATTCAAATACAATTCTGTAATATTAGTACTTTTTCTTATATATCAGATATCCACGGCGATTTTTGCAGTTTTTTGTTAGTAAGCAGCTTTTCAATTCGTGGAGCTTTTGTTTTAGTACCAGCCAATCGCAAACATGCTTTCAGTGTTCATCACTTAGTTGGCTCCTGTGACGTGACTTTGTAAACTTCATTAAAGAAAACAGTGTTTCGCATACGTAGGTTGTCCCGAACATGCACAATGTTCTTGCTGCAAGATTTTGCAGTTTAGGAAACCTTTCTCTCGTGGAAAACAAGTATAGAAATGGTTAATACTTTTTCTGTTTTGATACTTATCCTTTAGCTCAATATCGCTTTCTAAATCAAGTATTTCTAATTGTGGTTCAGCAGGAATATCCAGGACACTCACTGAAAAAGGTGTTGTAAATATCTGAAATTGTTGTTCAAGTTCTTTAATTTCTTGATATCTGCGTTTGAAGTCGTCGCACAATTGTTGCATTATTCTTAATATATTCTTTCAAGGCTTCTAACAAGTTTCCCATGTACATCCATAAATAACGCAATTTCATTCTCTAAGTGGGAGAAAACGTTCCAGAACTTTTCCTCGACTTAACCACCTTACCTTGGTGTGGAAGAGTAAATCCCCATACTCACTGTTAATATCATCAACTAGTGCCCTGAACTCCATGTGATTAAGTCCTTTAGACCTTATGAAATTAATTGTTCGCACAACAACATCCATTACATTGCTAAGGTTCATGTTTTTAGCACAAATATTCCTGGTGCAAAATGCAGTGCACCGGTGCCCCCAAGCGACCTCGATAGGTTCCACCACTGATAGACTGCAGTGTACAACTGTACTGCCCGCAGTGGAAGCCGTAAGCAGACCTGTATGCCCTCTCGCGATCTTGACTCGACCTGGCGGAGCCTGCTCTACAGCAGTTGTTCTTAGCCTTTCAGAGACTGTGGCCTGGTAAATTCTTTTTCTGTTAGGCGAAGGTCTTGTGTCAACAAATTTACTCGTACATATCTTTCCAGTTTTTTTAAAGTTAATACATTTAACTAACACAACTATTCATAATTAAGTATGGCAAAGAGTACCGGTAGTTGAAACTTGGGAAATAATTTTCTTTTCTAGGTTATTTTAAGTGCGTCTCTCTCCCACATGAAGAATTCAATGGGTTTGTTGTCTAAATCTGAATGTTTTGTGTTGAGATCTCGAAAAAGTTGTGATGGCTTCATTTCCTACAGCAGTAGCACAAATGACTCATTGAGATCGTGGCAATTGGTCATTGTCAGGGCATCCAATTTTAAGTACCGGTAGTTTTCCATGTACTTACGAGTGAACACAGACTTTTTCTTCTGTCTGCTGGTAGTTTTTCCTCTGAGATCGCTCTTTGTTGCGTCACAAACATCTTCAGTACGAAATTTCTTAATATCAATATTAAGCAAAGTCCTTTGTCTTTTGTTCATAATAATTTTTAAATCTGTATGCCTATTACTTTAAAAAAAATCACGACACTTGGGTTTTAAACAAACACAGACTGCAATGCAAACTTCCAAAGAGAGAGTATTCACTGAGACTGTCCAGTAGCAAGAACTGAATACAGACTGCATTAATCTTCAATCTAAGTGGGAAAAAAATTGTTTATACTGTATTTCCCAGCTAATTGGTTACTGACATCTACAACACAGTTTTGAGAACAGAGGATTCGCTGTCCATTGTTGTAATTGGCTTGCAGGCAATTTCTATGATTGGTCATAAACAGCGGTATTCCCTTTCCCAAATGTTGAAAAATGTCTAATGTCAACGGCATTTGGGAAGGTGGTCGTCTGCTATATTGCGATGTAGCATTTTTGATATGTGACGTCACAAGCTTGTACAGTAGAACCGGTCGGAATCAGTCTGTAACAATGATTCCCGAGTTCGTTTGTTCACGTGTGAGTGTTTCAATATACAGCGTGAGTATAAATGACTTCCCTGATTACGAAAATTATTTGTGGACAAACGACTGAATGTAAAAAATTGTTAAATATACGAATGTATTGAGAAACTCTCCAAGTTTTTAAGCATACCTTATAGGTGCTCGATATGTGATCCTGCAGAGGTCAAGCCAGTAGCCCAATTCGTCCCACACATGGCTAAGTGTATCCATATCGATTGAAGCGATGGCGTTGATGATGCGGGTGCGTAGCTCTGGCACATTTTCCGGTAATGGAGGTTCAAAAACAGAGTCTTAAACATACCCCTACAGGTAGAAGTCATATGGTGTTAAGTCAGGGGAACGTAGAGGCCAGGACAAGAGATGCATGTCGTCTTTGTCGTTGCACTTTCCAAGTCCAAGGTGTACGGCCCTTCCTTTTTTCTCGAACCCACCGTGTCAGGGCATTCTTACTTGGACATGTTAGAAGAGTGGCTGATGCCACAGCTGGAGAGTGATAGTGCTGATTTCATATATCAACAAAATGGCGCTCCACCTCACTTCCACAACAAAGTCCGGACATTCCTAAACGACCGATTGCCAAACAGATGGATTGGTTGCGCGAGGAGAGACGACATGCAGCTCTTGTCCTGGCCTCCACGTTCCCCTGACTTAACACCGTGTGACTTCTACCTGTGGGGGTATGTTAAAGACTCTGTTTTTGTACCTCCATTACCGGAAAATCTGCTAGAGCTACACGCCCGCATCATCAATGCCATCGTTGCAATCTATATGGATACATTTAGCCATGTGTGGGACGAATTGGACTACCGGCTTGATTCTGCAGGGTCGCAAAGGAAGCCCATATCGAGCACCTATAAGATATGTTTTAAAACTTGGAGAGTTTCTCCATATACTGCTATATATAAAATTTTTCTACGTTCAGTCGTTTGTCCACAAATAATTTTCATATCAGGAAGTCATTTATACTCACGCTGTATTTGAATACATTTTATTCAGCTTCCTCCAAGTGAAGGCTGCCTAGAAGACAAAGCTTACCATAATTTTTTTTTTTTTTTGTAAATGGTAGGTAAGGAATTTTAAAGGGAAAAAAAAAGAATACAATGAAGAAGGAAAAGAAATAACACCATTATAAATAATTGAAAACGACTAAACAAAACATCATTAATTCCAGAAGAAACATAAAATTTCGTAGTACCGTATTTACTCGCGTAATTCACGCCATCGCATATTTCACGCACCCAAATTGTTTACTATATAATTTAATAAATTAATTTCCTCTTATATTTCACGCATTTAATATTCGTGAAATACTGTAACAAGTACATACTGAAACTTGAAGTAATGAGGTGTGTTATGTTGAGGAGCCCTGAATGTACGGTATCTTAAATGCCGTAACAAGAGAGTGCATAGCGGTATTTGGGACCGGACAGCTACCTGTTACAGGCGCACCCTTCTCGTCTATGAAAGTCCTTTAAAAATACCGGTATAGGGTATTGACCTCCCCCTACCATTTGAATGGGGGTGGTTTGAAAGCTTTGTGTTGGATCGCATCAGTTGAGTTTGAGACTCGAAAAGGGAAAGCCGTCTATTAAAAGTTTTAAAAATGAATGGTAAATCCCGATATTCGAGTCATACTGCGTCCTTCAAATTAAAAGTTATCGCATATGCAGAAACACATGGCAACAGAGCAGCTGGACGTGAATTCACAGTTCCAGAATTTAATATTCGCTACTGGAGGAAACAAAAACAAGCTCTTCAAGAAACAAATGCATCAAGGAAAGCATTTCGTGGGCCAAAAAGTGGAAAATTCCCTGATCTTGAAGACAAGTTACTAGGATATTTAAGGGAACTGCGTAGTTTTGTAATTTTTACCCTTAAAAATACCAGCTTGTGAAATTCCTCGCTTAATTCACGCACCCTTAATTTATAGATCGAAATTGCGGAAAAAAAGTGCGTGAAATATTCGGGTAAATACGGTATCTATTTGCTATCAGGTGATCACAGTCGTCTATTTAGCACTAGTTGCAAGACCCAACTTAAGTGAGCAGATCGCCATAAGACTGCTTGTAAGATAAATAAATGGAAAAAGAGACTGTAAAAAGACAAGTACTGCACAAGCAGGTGAGGGAAATATTATGTAAGGTGTATAATTATTTTAAAAACGTTGAGCAGAATGCTGCCAGCCATCATAGTGCTGGCTGCAACATTGCCAACACACAAGAAAGGACTGCAGAAGCATGTGGTGTGTGTTTGAGAATCGTGTAAATAATATTGTTAGTGAAGGAAAGAGGGTTTGTTTGGTCTCATACTTACAGTAGAATCTAATCAACGGCTAAGGTCATTATTGTCTTTTGAGAATTTATTTTTCCTGCGCTACTTGTAGTTGTGCTCGTGTTTGAAGTACAATGTGGCAATGTTGTATGCTGCCGTGCTCTCTCTATCTGTCTCTCTCGATGCAGACGCTAGCAGACTTACCGCTTTCTCAATTGCCGTCGACTCTTAAGTCTGAAAAATTCCCGATCATTAAAAAATAAGTGGCTTGGTCACTGATATTTACTACACAGATGCTATTTAGTTAGAATTTAGAGTTTAGAGACAATCTAGATCTGCTCTTTTTAACATAATCACGAAAATTATTCATTTCGTTTTATAACACAAAGTTCTTCCCACTTACAGTATATGAAATTGTTTTCAGTTGCGTACATCTACAGCGTAGATGGATTTTTCGGCTGCTACAGAGGTTTGGGTCCTAAGCTGTGTGCCAATGCTATTAGTGGAATCACATACCAGAAAGTATATGAGAGTATCGATTTTGAAGGGGGTAAACCTCCTCATGTGGAACGGTTATCAGAAGAGGAAAGGTAAGGTTAATGATAAACACATATGCATACACACACAGACACTCCCTCTCTCTCTTTCTTTCACTGTGATATACATGGAAATGAAGTGAGATAACAGATGCCCTGACAAAAAGAGATACAACAATAATATAGAAACGAAGTCAGACATTTTCTTTCCATTTTATAAAACAGATTATTCACAACAAATTTCAGTTAATCCAGAAAAAAGAGATAGAGAACAAAATTAAAGGCAGGTCATGGGAAATAATACAGTCAACTCTGGATATAGTGAACATTTGGCTATAATGAACCTAAATCGTTGGTCCAGATCCGCATAGGCTGCATTAAAAATACTTTCATATTTCCTTTTATAGTGAACCTTGTGTCCTGACAAATTCTTATTTGAAGTCAGACCTTCTTGTATAAAATTGAAAGTATGTATTGAGAACAACATTCTAAGTTTCTTACTCCTTTAGTCAAAGGACAAAGATAGGATTAGTGATTCCTAGACAATGAGCTGTACTGTAAATCCAGGCAACACGTGACGACCTTGCCTCACTCCACCATCGAAGGGTTGACATTCTGTTCTTAGTCCCTATTTACACTTGCTATTTGTCGCGCAACATCAAGCGCTTTCTGTCGGCTATATGTAGCATCACCGTTTACACTTGGCAGATTTTTCGTCCACAAGTCGACGCAAGTTGTCGAGCAACGTCCTATATCTTTTTTTTTTTTTTTTTTAGTAGGTTATTTTACAACGCTTTATCAACATCTAGGTTATTTAGCGTCTGAATGAGATGAAGGTGATAATGCCGGTGAAATGAGTCCGGGGTCCAGCACCGAAAGTTACCCAGCATTTGCTCATATTGGATTGAGGGAAAACCCCGGAAAAAACCTCAACCAGGTAACTTGCCCCGACCGGGAATCGAACCCGGGCCACCTGGTTTCGCGGCCAGACGCGCTGACCGTTACTCCACAGGTGTGGACCAACATCCTATATCAAGCACTTTCTGTCAGCTAAATGTAGTATCACCGTTCACTCTTGGCAGATTTCTCGTCTGCTTTTAGGAACAGTCGGGAGATCACCCAAGATTTCGATACTGTATCCAAAAAGTTGATGAATTTAAAAAAAAAATCGTCTGCTACTCGAGGCTAGTTGTTGAGCTCGAGCAACGTGTGAGTGATGTGGTGAGAGACAAAGAGAGACTGGGAAAAAAATGGATATCCAGAAGGCAGGAGAAAGGGTCATTCAAGGCTCTGGTTATTCCATGTTCTTAGTAAAGATTTCGAACTGGAACAAAATTGTCCAATAGATATTTATTGTATTAAAATGAATTGAAAGTTTTTATTTTTTCTTGCATATTGACTCCTGATGTTCTTTATTTTTGTTTTGATGTCGGAGGGAATAGTATTGGGACGAACAGACTCCGAATTTTTACAAATAAACTCCAGTGCATTTTCCCTCCGAATCCTATTGTGATAGTCCTTATTTCTGATGTCATATAAGCATGGACATTCCTCGTAAAGCTCGATTAATTTAATTACAGTACTTGGTTTTTGTTCCACTTTGACGTGATGCTACAAAGTGCGCGGAAACAGAGAAACAGCTGATTAAAAGTTGTCTGCTACTGCTTTTCCGAAACATGTTCGGGTCCTGTCGCGTGAATTCGGCTGGCCTACCTACGGAAATGTCGCACAGAAATAGAAACAGCTTCTACCCAGCAGATGCCGAAAGGGAAGGAAAGAAATCCGTACTGCGCATGCGCCCGCGCTATAAGTCGAACGACATTAAGCTAGTGTAAATAGGGACTTAGGCACACTACTCTACTGTTATTCCTAATCCTCCACCATCAAAGGGTTGCTTTTGTTCTCAGAAACATTTCCATTATGACGGATAACATCGAAACAACTGAAAATGAAATTGCCTTCTTTTATTTATTATTATTATTATTATTATTATTATTATTATTATTATTATTGTTGTTGTTGTCGTTATTATTATTATTATTATTTTTTTTTTTACAGCAGACTACTGGGTGTTCATTTGAAAGTGTGTCATGACGTCACTGTTGTGAGTCAGCGATTTGAAGCGAGTTTCAGCTTTCATGTCAGAGAAGTTGCCTATTATTTAAGGCGTTCTTCAATCTGAACTTGAGAACGTGTACGGTATAACTTGAACGTCGTAGCAACAGATGGCGGTCTGTAAAGTCTGTGTGCTACCATAACCTCTTTCGAACTGTGTTTTGCGCGGGCAAGTTGTATGCAGGGTATTTGTTATCATCGATTGCGTACGGCAACATTCCACAACACAAATCAAAATGCTCCGTGTCCATGTTGACCGTCCAAGTTAATGTCAACAAATACGTAAGTCAATCATCTTAACCCTCTCCCCATATCCCGACAGTAAGAAAAAAAACTCACTTCAGTACGTGTTTCCAAACAGTTCACATTCTTGCCACTACTGGCGTTAACGTACGTATCGGTAAGTAATCTTCAGAATGAACGCTGTACTTGCTAGGCAACTTCTCTCGCATTTAGGTAATACGCCTCTGCGGAAGTGTAGGAAGATTGAATTCTCTATGCTCATCGGCTAGCCACATGACGACATACAGCGAGCCATGACACATTTTGAACTGAACACCCAGTAGATGACAAAAGCTTCTCAACCAAATAATAACAGGCATTTCCCATATTTATTCTGCGTTTAATTTCCTCCCAAGTGTCATTTATATTTGTTACTGTTGCTCCAAGATATTTGAATTTTCAACCTCTTCGAAGGATAAATAAATCTCTAATTTTTATGTTTCCATTTTGTGCCAGCAGCGTGACTCATTCGGTTAAGGCGCTTACCTGCCAGTCTAAAGTTGCGTTTAGGCGCGGTTGATCCCCGCTTGGGCTGATTACCTGATTGGGTTTTTTCCCGAGATTTTCCCCAACCGTAATGTGAATTGAAGGTAATCTATGGCAAAGCCTCGGCCTCATCTCGCCAAATATCATCTCGCTATCACCAATCTCATCGATGCTAAATAACCTAGTAGTTGATACAGTGTCGTTAAATAACCAACTAAAATTTAAAAAAATGTTTCCATTTCATACATTATTCTCGTCACGAGACATAATCATATACTTTGCCTTTTCGGGATTTACTTCCAAACCTATCGCTTTACTTGCTTCAAGTAAAATTCCTGTTTTTTCCCTAATTGTTCGTGAATTTTCTCCTAACATATTCACGTCATCCGCATAGACAAGCAGCTGATGTAACCTGTTCAATCCCAATCTAATTAGTCTATCTGTTGTGGCACTGTGAATGTTGTTGTTATTATTGTTGTTTTCTAATGCCAGGCGTTTGACAGTAAAGTCATTTGACCTCTTGCACTCCAATATTTTTAAAAAATATTATCATGGCCAGCCACTGAAGCACAGATTTTGAGGTGTTCCGAATCCATTTCTTGGTTTGAGTTGCACAATGGAGAGTTAGGGGACTGATATATTCCAATTCTATGCAGGTGTTTGGCCAAACAATTGCCAATCTAAATGCAGCTACAGACGATTTTCGTGATAAATCGGGAATTAACTGTGGATTTTGATGCAGAGAGTTCCATTTTTTCCCTTGAGATTGTGTTATCAAATTTTGTTTGTTGAAGTCTAAGTATGTAGATTTAGTAACAGATCTGTAAGTAGCAGTGCTGCCCTTCTTTGCTAATGCATCCGCATTCTCGTTTACCAGGATTCCACAATGGGATGGTATCCATTGGAATACAATTCTTTTATTGAGTGATATTAATTGAGAGAGCATTTTAGTTATTTCTGCTGTTTGAGATGAAGGTGTGTGTTTAGAGACTATTGATAGAATAGCTGCTTTGAAGTCTGACAATATAACTACATTCTTAAATTTATTGATGTGGCATAGAAGATTCCTGAGACATTCACTTATTGCAGTGATTTCTCCATCAAAACTTGTTGTTCCATATCCAAGAGATCTATAAAGAGAGAAGAGACAGCACGTAACACCTGCACCAGCACCTTGTTCTCTGGAGATCAAGGATCTGTCGGTGTATAAATGAAGCCAGTTTTGTGGAGGGTACCTAATATTAATTGTCTCTAAAGACAATTGTTTCATTATTTCAGTGTTTACTTCTGATTTCAGTATTTCTTCTGTTAAATTTAGATTATATTCTATATTTAATAGAGTTAAGGGTTTGGTTTAATTTGTAAGTTTTCTTTTAAATTCGGGATATTGATTTTCTGTTTTAATTCTTGAACAATGGATATGAAACTTTTTTGAGTTTTCAATCTACAGAGAGGACTGTATGAATGCCAATTGTTTCCTGGTAATCTAATAAGTTTTTCATATTGAATCAGTGCATTTTCTTCTATTGTCATTTTGATGCTGTTAATATAAGTGAGGAATCTCATAGAATCTATTGGAGTTGTTTTGATTCCACCAGTAATGAGTCTGAGAGCTCTTCATTCTGAATGTGAAGCTTGAGGAAAGATTTCGATATCAACTCATAAGAGTTCCTTTGTGATTGTGGTTATGGAATGATTAAACACTCAAGAAAACATTTTCTATTAAAAATGCCTTTGTATAAAAATCATTGTATAGTTCTGTTGTTTTACTAGCAAAAATATATAACATTTTTCTTTTTTTCCAGACGAAGGCGTTTTGTGCAAGATCTCAAGAAGGAAGTGCTATGCCGTACTTGTGCGATTATCACCAGCCAGCCTTTTACTGTTATAGCAGTTCGCATGATGGCACAGTTCATTGGAGGTGAAACTAAATACAGGTGAATATGAAAATCATTTCATGGGTATAAGCCAAGATGTTGGTTAACATTCACATTATTTAACATAACCCTAGAAAATGTAATAAGACATGCAGAAATTGGTACTGTGGGAACAGTATGCACAGATCATCTCAAATATTGACATACACTGATCATAATACGAAGTAGTACCCAAAAGTTCCAGAAATTCATAAGTGGCACATGACTGAGCGCTAGTACGACAAAATGCTGCTAGGTGACGCTTCATACAGCTCTTGTGAGTCAGTGTGCTAACTGACTTCGTTCTAAGTGGACACATTTAGTATTTGTGAGCGTTTTTCCATTGTTACATGTTGCTTACATTGCAATTTCACAATGACAGATTTGAAAGAGCAGCGTGTCTGCGTAAAGTTTTGATCCAAACTTGGTAAAACTGCTGAAGAAACACATCAAAATGTTAAAGCAAGTATTTGGAGATGATGCTCTAGGCCAGACCCAAACCTACGAGTGGTTCAGGCATTTTAAAAATGGCCGAATATCGGTTGATGATAATCAACTGGCATTACACTGAAAATGTCGCTGTTGTTTGGGCTGTGATCGTGCAAAATCTCAGGCAGACCAGATCTGCGATATTCTTGGACTATCGTATGGCACATGCCAGAGGATTTTGTCTGATGAACTCAACATGAGAAGGATTGCGGCAAAGTTTGTTCCACAACTACTGAGTGGTGAGCAGAGACAGCATCGGCTGGAAGTCTGCAGGGATCTTCAGAATCAGCTTCATGATGACCCAGACTTCCTTTCCAAGGTTGTCACAGCTGATGAAAGTTGGGTTTATGACTGCAATCCCAAAATCAAACAACAGCAGTGGCGGTTCCTCGGGGAGGGAAGGGAGGAATGTCCTCCTCACATTTTTCTTCTTTTGAAAGTAAATACCAAATAAAATATGTGCCTTGAAATTCAAGGAAGATTCGATCATTTTTAAGTTCACAGCTATAAGAAAACCTCGGTTGATTGAGTTTTAAACGATGCTCGCTCATGTGCTGCTAGAAAACTGTGAGAAGGGTGCGAGATTGTTTGTGTGGAGGAAAGTCAATCCATTCCTCCTTTACTGCATTCAGCACACACAGACAACAGTGCGCTAGCGGCCAGAGAAAGAAGCAGAGTTTTAAAGCAAGTACGAGGGGGTCCAAGAAATAACGACCGTTCGCGCATACCCGCCACGCAGCTGACTCCCCTTCCTTGTTTGAAGGTCAACTGGCTTCCTTAACATGTGTTCTCATAATGTTGTGAGTACTGGTTGCAACAAGTCGCCATTGTGCATTTTGTGTTACTTCAAAATGAACGACGTGATTGATAATCCCGCCGACTGTGAGGTGAGGAGTGTTATCGAGTTTTGAACGCCCGACATTTGAAACCTGCAGAAATTTACCGGCAATTGAAAGAAGTGTATGGTGATACTGTAATGAATGAAAGAAATGTGAGAAAATGGTGCGAAATGTTCAACAATGGGCGAACAAATGTCCACGATGAAACTCGACCCGGACGCCCATCACTCATCACAGAAGACCTGAAGACTAAAGTGAACGACAGAATCTTGCAAGACAGGCGCACATCACTCGACGAATTGCATATTGCCTTTCCTGACATTTCTCGTTCTTTGCTTGGTGAAATTGTGTCGCAACATCTTGGCTACCACAAACTCTTTGCCCGCCCGCACACTGCTGCTTCAACTCGAGAATTGCTGGATCAATTCGGTTGGGAAATCTTTGATCATCCGCCCTATAGTCCAGACCTTGCTCCTAGCGATTTTCACCTTTCCACTAAGCTGAAAGACTTTCTGGGTGGTACGCGTTTTGGAAGTGATGAAGAGTTGAAGAAGACAGTGAACACCTGGCTTAATGAACTGGCGGCAGAGGAGTATAACACGGGAATTCTAAAGCTAGTGAACAGATACGACAAATGTTTAAATGTAGGTGGTGATTATGTAGAGAAGTAAAGGAAGCTTCAGTTATGTAACAGACTTTGTTTTTTCAAATAAATATATATTTTTTTAATTATTACAACAAAACGGTCGTTATTTCCTGGATCCCCTCGTAAATGAATGGATAGGGAGGAGATCCTCCTCTGAATCAGCGCATGGGCGGAAAATCAGAAACCCGATCGTGCAGCAAGCTCACTACCGCTGCCATCTAACGATCTTGCATTCAACCAGACTATAACACAACTAGGAGGAGGCACAATAAAACAGTTTTAATGCAACGCTATGAAAGACACCATAATATAAACTTTTTTTAATTATAAATCAAAAATTTTATTCATTGCACTTTATATACGCTACTATTCATGGTTTGAAACTTTCAAGGATATTTGAAAGTTAAAGTTGTGTTTATATAAAACAAAGAGGAAGTAGTCCTACGTTAGTATCGCAGATCTTTTTGGCCCCTGAAATTCATTTCAGTTCATTGTGTACTAGACAGGGCAACACCCAAGTTGTCAGTTTTGTACAAATATATTTGAAATTGAAAGTAAGTAGGTACTCCAAACTACATTATTTTTAACATAAAAATTTGGGCACTGGCAACTTTGAACAATAATGGTAGTATGACTTTACAAGAACTGATATTCTTCAAAAGCATGTGATACTGAACTTGTACAATGTACATGTGGGAACACAGACCACGTGGGTGGGTGCAGTGTTCTCGCTTTCCTCAGATTATTTCCCATTCCTATTTCCGTGGTTCCTATTACGTGTTAGTTGCTATAGTCTCTTCCAACACGTGTGATGCTGTAGTGTGCTCGAAAATGCTGCGAGTTGAATTTCCTTGCAATTGTTAATTTGTGCAATTATTCAACAATGAATGGAAGTGAAAACATATTTTATGGAAAATTTAGGCAACTCAGTTTACAAGAACAGATTATTGCTATACAGAAGGGAAGGCCAACCCCATCACTACCTGGTCTTACATGTGTGCATGTAGGCTAATTTGTAGCATGTTTCATTCAAGAAGGTGTCATTTCGTCCTGTTACCTTCTTTCCTCCTCTTAAGAAATATGCAGGAGCCGCCACTGAATAAGTCTTCTCAATGGAAAAATCCATCTTTGCCCTGCTCCAAAAAAAAAAAAAAAGCCCGTCAAGTGAAGAGTAGTATGAAGTCCATGCTCGTGTGTTTTTTCGACATTGAAGGGATTATCCGCAAGGAGTTTGTCCCTCATGCTATGACAGTGAATGCAGTGTTCTGTCATGACATCTTGAGTTGGTTGAGGGAGAATGTGAAGATAAAACATCCAGAAATGTGGCGCACAGGCAATTGGTTTCTCCATCAATGCACTGCAAGGTCACATTGTGCAAGACTTTATGGGGAAAAACTAAATGACAACTATTCCTCATTCGCCAGATTAATGCTGGGTTGCAAGAAAGCATTTATGGGTTCGTTAAACACTATTGGTCCTATAATTGTTCAATCAGCGTGAGTAGGCGTTGCAAGAACGACCTTTAAAGCTATTGGTTCGTTAAAGCACTCTGTAAACTATAGGTGAAAATCGGAGCCATAAACTGTTAACGAATCGTTAGCCGACATATTGTACGTATATTTCTTGTTTTTGTATCTGATAGTATTAAGTAATTTCGTGGATATGTTATCATCAGAAGTAAGTGAAATGTAATATACATATCACAGTGAACTCGAGATTCATGTGTGTATATGAAAAGTTTTGTGAATAAAACAATTTTATTACTATTATAGAATCGTCTGACATAGAGGTTATGTTTGATATGGTACATCTACCAAGACCAAGAATACTGAGAGACAGATCGAATCCTCTAGAAGAATACGATAATATTGATTTTAAGGTTAGATTTAGATTATCGAAAGACACATTCATGGCACTCTTGCATGAAATAGGGCATTATATTGGAAAACAAATCGCATGCAGTAAATTACCTTGCGCTATTACGCAATAGGAGTGTTTCAGAATGTGATAGATCATATTCGTGTTTATAAATCTACAGTTTGTAGAATAATAAGATGTGTGACTGCATTGCAAGAATGAGAGAGAACAATACATTACTATGTCTCAAGGAAATTCTGTACGAACAGTAAAACAAGATTTCTCCTCAATTTGCAATTTTCCCAATGTTATTGATGCATAGACTGTAGCCATATGAAAATTCAAAGCCCTAGTGGACACTTGAATGAGATGTACCGAAACAGGAAGGGTTACTTTTCTATCAACCTGTACCAAGAATCGTTGCATGTTGGCCTGGGTCAGTATTTGATCCTGTCTTGTGCAAAGTTTGAAAACAATGACTATTCAAAAACACAATATTACCATAGCGACACGCACATATAATAAGCTAATTATTTGCGCCGCTACGATGGCTCTGTCGTTTTGAATCTTTTCCGTTTAAAGGTGGAATAGCTAGCAGATCGTTAAATATCACATTTGCAACGACCTATACTTTAAAGACTGGAATAGTTTGAAGATCCGTTACTTAACGAGAGAATAGCAATTTATGGAACAGGTTTCTTGCAACCCAGCATAAGTCCTGTGCAGCTTCTTTTTGTTCCCCAAGATGAAAATCAACTTGAAAGGTCGAAGATTTCAGACAGTTGAGGAAATTCAAGCAAAATTGGAGGTGATGCTGAACAAGCTCTCAAAAAGGACTTCCAGATGGCATTCAGTACTTGGAAGAAGCACTGGAAGTGGTATATACACTCAAAAGGGGACTATTTCGAAGATGATGGTGGTGCATAAGGTCCAGGTATGGTGTAATTCCATTTATTGAGGCATTTCGGGAACTTTTGGGTACCACCTCGTATGTAGACTTCTTTAAGGGAACCAGGTAGTGATTACTTACTTACTTACAAATGGCTTTTAAGGAACCCAAAGGTTCATTGCGCCCTCACATAAGCCCGCCATCGGTCCCTATCCTGTGCAAGATTAATCCAGTCTCTATCATCATACCCCACCTCCCTCAAATCCATTTTATTATTATCCTCCCATCTACGTCTCGGCCTCCCTAAAGGTCTTTTCCCTCCGGTCTCCCAACTAACACTCTATATGCATTTCTGGATTCGCCCATACGTGCTACATACCCTGCCCATCTCAAACGTCTGGATTTTAAGTTCCTAATTATGTTAGGTGAAGAATACAATGCGTGCAGTTCTGTGTTGTGTAACTTTCTCCATTCTCCTGTAACTTCATCCCGCTTAGCCCCAAATATTTTCCTAAGCACCTTATTCTCAAACACCCTGAACCTATGTTCCTCTCTCAGAGTGAGAGTCCAAGTTTCACAACCATACAGAAGAACCGGTAATATAACTGTTTTATAAATTCTAACTTTTCAGATTTTTGGACAACAGACTGGATGATAAGAGCTTCTCAACCGAATAATAACACGCATTTCCCATATTTATTCTGCGTTTAATTTCCTCCCGAGTGTCATTTATATTTGTTACTGTTGCTCCAAGATATTTGAATTTTTCCACCTCTTCGAAGGATAAATCTCCAATTTTTATATTTCCACATTTCGTACAATATTCTGGTCACGAGACATAATCATATACTTTGTCTTTTCGGGATTTACTTCCAAACCGATCGCTCTACTTGCTTCAAGTAAAATTTCCGTGTTTTCCCTAATTGCTTGTGTATTTTCTCCTAACATATTCACGTCATCTGCATAGACAAGAAGCTGATGTAACCCGTTCAATTCTAAACCCTGTCTGTTATCCTGAACTTTCCTAATGGCATACTCTAGAGCGAAGTTAAAAAGTAAAGGTGATAGTGCATCTCCCTGCTTTAGCCTGCAGTGAATTGGAAAAGCATCAGATAGAAACTGACCCATACGGACTCTGCTGTATGTTTCACTGAGACACATTTTAATTAATCGAACTAGTTTCTTGGGAATACCAAATTCAATAAGAATATCATATAATACTTTCCTCTTAACCGAGTCATATGCCTTTTTGAAATCTATGAATAACTGATGTACTGTACCCTTATACTCCCATTTTTTCTCCATTATCTGTCAAATACAAAAATCTGATCATTAGTCGATCTATTACGCCAAAAACCGCACTGATGATCCCCAATAATTTCATCTACGTACGGAGTTAATCTTCTCAAAAGAATATTGGACAAAATTTAGTACGACGTCAACAAAAGTGATATTCCTCGAAAGTTACCACAGTTGGTTTTGTCCCCTTTTTAAAAATAGGTACAATTATGGACTCCTTCCATTGTTCTGGTACAATTTCCCTTTCCCAAATAGCAAGTACAAGTTTATAAATTTCGCTATATAATGCACTTCCACCCTCTTGTATTAATTCTGCTGGAATTTGATCGATACCTGGAGACTTGTACTTTTCAGATTTTCTATCGCAATTTCGACCAGGTAGTGATTAGGGGTAAAAATTCGATTTTTTTATTTTGTGTTAAAAAAGTATAAGACTTGCTCTTGAAAACAATATAAATATTGTGGGGGGGGAGGTGTTTCTGCAAATAAGCCCTTTAAATTTCGCGGTGCATGTAGTTCATAATCCTTCTTTTTTTTAATACAGTTTTCTGTAAGTTGACATTTTTAAAAGTTAAGTGTATTTTTCTCTGAAACTACTGAATCGATTTATATGAAGTTTTTACAGTGTTTTCTGCAGCCTGTGTTCTACATTGTGGACCAATGGCTTTAAGAATATCACACACATAACACGAGAAAAAACAGATATGCACTGAAAAAAAAATTGCAAAAAATGTTAAACAAAGTTTAATATTTTTTCTGTTTCACTAGGACTGAAATATTTAACTAAATTTTGCTTTAGAATTTACAATTTACACTACTAGATAACTTAAAAAAATTCTAGGCATATGAGTAAAGATTGTAGCAAGTAATGTGCACCTGAAGAATAAGGTCCATAATTGTACCTATTTTTAAAAAGGGGGACAAAACCAACTGTGGTAACTTTCGAGGAATATCACTTTTGTTGACGTCGTATAAAATTTTTTCCAATATTCTTTTGAGAAGATTAACTCCGTACGTAGATGAAATTATTGGGGATCATCAGTGTGGTTTTCGGCGTAATAGATCGACTATTGATCAGATTTTTTGTATTAGCAAAGTAGGAAAACAAGTTATCAGTTAGGGCCTCTCTTTTGCACTTGGATACGAAATTAATTAGTTGTCGTTTATACCACTGAATTCAGAATGATTGATTGTATAGGCATGGAAATTTTTATTCCACTCTGAGCACTAGAAGCCTAGAAATATTGAACTAAACTTTTGTACTGAAATTTTTTAATCGCACAGGCATCACTACCCACTCCCCTTAAAATTGGAAAACCAGCAGAACAAAATATATGGAAATAATAGAACGAATTTACGAGCAGTTGGTTATTCAGGCATGTAAAAGTAGTGAAAATACGACTACCGGTACATTCAATTTTGTCATAACAACAGTTCTAATGCTCACAAGCACATATATTTTTTTCTTTTCATGTCCTCTTTCTGTGCTTTAACTATATAGTAGAACTTCTAATATACCGTATGTCTCTACTTCTTTAAAAAAATATATGAAATAAATAAGTTTTGGTTAATATATAATTACAGTATAGCACATGCATTAGTGAAATTTTAGTATATTTCAATAAATCTGATAAGATAGCACTACTCTACATCTGGTTAGATATCCTGAAAATGTCATAAGTCTTGCTCAAATAGTTTCTCTGCAAATTGTACTAATAATTTGAAAATGTAGGTTTATGAAAATGGCGTTTGAAGTTATCTCCTTCCAAGGCTTGTGATGAATGTAATTTCACTGAGAATGTTATTTTTCTTTGTTGCAGTGGAATACTTAGTTCAATAAAGGAAATATTCAATGAAAATGGATTGCTCGGATTCTTCAGTGGAGTTGTGCCAAGGATATTGGGAGAGATATTATCATTGTTCATTGCAGGTTCTCTTACATTTGTCATCAATAACTATTTCCTGGAAGACAATGATTTAAAGACATATACTTCAGCATCTATTACTGTGAGTAATGAGTGTATACTAGCTTGTATTTTTTACCAGCAAAAGTAGAACTACAGCCACCACTGTCATTACTACTATTATTACTACCGTCAACCCCACCACTACTACCATCACTACCACTACTATTATATTATAACTACTACTACTACTTACTTACTTACTTACAAATGGCTTTTAAGGAACCCAAAGGTTCATTGCCGCCCTCACATAAGCCCGCCATCGGTCCCTATCCTGTGCAAGATTAATCCAGTCCCTATCATCATATCCTACCTCCCTCCCTGCCCACTACTACTACTACCAAAACTATTATTACCACTACTATTACTACTGCTGCTACCAGAACTATTATCATTACTACCACCATCACTACTGCTACTACTACTACTACTGGCTACTACTACTACTACTGGAACTGCTGATGCTACCAGAACTATTATCAATACTACCATCACTACTACTACTACAACCAGAACTATTATCATTACTACCACCATCACCTACTACTCCTACTACTACTACTACTACTACTTAACTACCAGTCCCTGATGCACCAGAACTATTATCAATACTACCATCACTACTACTACTACAACCAGAACTATTATCATTACTACCACCATCACTACTACTATTACTACCAGAACTATTATCATTACCACTACTATTACTACTGCTGCTACCAGAACTATTATCATTAATACCACCATCACTAGTATTACTACTGCTGCTACCAGAACTATTATCATTACTACCACCATCACTACTACAACAACTGCTACCAGAACTATTATTATTACTACCACCATCACTACTACTACTGCTGCTGCTACCAGAACTATTATCATTACCACCACCATCACTACTACTACTACTACTACTACTGCTGCTACCAGAACTATTATCATTACTACCACCATCACTACTACAACAACTGCTACCAGAACTATTATTATTACTACCACCATCACTACTACTACTGCTGCTGCTACCAGAACTATTATCATTACTACCACCATCACTACTACTACTACTGCTGCTGCTACCAGAACTATTATCATTACTACCACCATCACTACTACTACTACTACTACTACTACTACTACTACTACTACTGCTGCTGCTGCTACCAGAACTATTATCATTACCACCACCATCACTACTACTACTACTACTACTACTACTACTGCTGCTACCAGAACTATTATCATTACCACCACCATCACTACTACTACTACTACTACTACTACTACTGCTGCTGCTACCAGAACTATTATTACCACCACCATCACTACTACTACTACTACTACTACTACTACTACTGCTGCTGCTACCAGAACTATTATCATTACTAACCACCATCACTACTACTACTACTACTACTACTACTACTACTACTACTGCTGCTACCAGAACTATTATCATTACTACCACCATCACTACTACTACTACTACTACTACTACTACTGCTGCTGCTACCAGAACTATTATCATTACCACCACCATCACTACTACTACTACTACTACTACTGCTGCTGCTGCTACCAGAACTATTATTACCACCACCATCACTACTACTACTACTACTACTACTACTACTACTACTACTACTGCTGCTACCAGAACTATTATCATTACTACCACCATCACTACTACTACTACTGCTGCTGCTGCTGCTACCAGAACTATTATCATTACTACCACCATCACTACTACTACTACTACTACTACTACTACTGCTGCTGCTGCTACCAGAACTATTATCATTACTACCACCATCACTACTACTACTACTACTACTACTACTGCTGCTGCTACCAGAACTATTATCATTACTACCACCATCACTACTACTACTACTGCTGCTACCACCACCATCACTACTACTACTACTGCTGCTACCAGAACTATTATCATTACTACCACCATCACTACTACTACTACTGCTGCTGCTACCAGAACTATTATGATTACTACCACCATCACTACTACTACTGCTGCTGCTGCTGCTGCTACCAGAACTATTATCATTACTACACCATCACTACTGGTACTACTACTACTACTACTACTACTACTACTGCTGCTACCAGAACTATTATCATTAATACCACCATCACTACTACTACTGCTGCTTCTGCTACCAGAACTATTATCATTACTACTACTACTGCTGCTGCTGCTGCCAGAACTATTATGATTACTACCATCATCACTACTACTACTACTACTACTACTACTGCTGCTGCAGCTACCAGAACTATTATCATTACTACCACCATCACTACTACTACTACTACTACTACTACTACTACTGCTGCTGCTACCAGAACTATTATCATTACTACCACCATCACACTACTACTACTACTACTACTACTGCTACCAGAACTATTATCATTACTACCACCATCACTACTACTGCTGCTTCTGCTACCAGAACTATTATCATTACTACCACCATCACTATTACTACTACTACTACTACTACTACTACTGCTACCAGAACTATTATCATTACTACCACCATCACTACTACTACTGCTGCTTCTGCTACCAGAACTATTATCATTACTACCACCATCACTACTACTACTGCTGCTGCTGCTGCCAGAACTATTATGATTACTACCATCATCACTACTACTACTACTACTACTGCTGCTGCTGCTAAACCAGAACTATTATCATTACTACCACCATCACTACTACTACTACTACTACTACTACTGCTGCTGCTACCAGAACTATTATCATTACTACCATCATCACTATTACTACTACTACTACTACTACTACTACTACTACTACTGCTACCAGAACTATTATCATTACTACCACCATCACTACTACTACTGCTGCTTCTGCTACCAGAACTATTATCATTACTACCACCATCATTTACTACTACTACTGCTGCTGCTGCCAGAACTATTATGATTACTACCATCATCACTACTACTACTACTATTACTGCTGCTGCTACCAGAACTATTATCATTACTACCACCATCACTACTACTACTACTACTGCTGCTGCTACCAGAACTATTATCATTACTACCACCATCACTACTACTACTACTGCTGCTGCTGCTGCTACCAGAACTATTATCATTACTACCACCATCACTACTACTACTACTACTACTACTACTACTGCTTACTGCTACCACCACCATCACTACTACTACTACTGCTGCTACCAGAACTATTATCATTACTACCACCATGACTACTACTACTACTACTACCACCACCACCACCATCATCACTACTACTACTACTGCTGCTGCTGCTGCTACCAGAACTATTATCATTACTACCACCATCACTACTGGTACTACTACTACTACTGCGACCAGAACTATTATTACTACCACCATCACCACTACTACTACTACTACTGCTGCTACCAGAACTATTATCATTACTAACCACCATCACTACTACTACTACTGCTGCTGCTACCAGAACTATTATTACTATCACCATCACTACTACTACTACTGCTGCTGCTACTGCTACCAGAACTATTATCATTACTACCACCATCACCACTACTACTACTACCACCAAAACTATTATCATTACTACCACCATCACTACTACTACTACTACTACTACTACTACTACTACCACCAAAACTATTATCATTACTACTACTACTACTACTAACATTCTGTTACCACTACCATAGCACCATTATTACCACCATTATCATCACTATTACCACCACCACTAATACTACTATCAAAACTATTACCATTACTATCACCACCACTACTACTATTACTACTACTGCCACTGGTGATTGTATGTTTTCTCATTTGCTTATATATAAATCTTAAAATGAGAAATTGTTATTTTCATATTAATAGTTGTTATTAATTGTGTGATACACTTGCAGTTTGTTGCTGGTGCCATCACGTATCCTTTTCAACTGGTATCGAATTGCATGGCTGTTACTAATTCAGGGTAAGTATCTTCTAAAAAGTATTCCTCTATATCACTATACGATTTAAGAAGCTTTGGGTGACAACTGTATGAATTATTCACTTATATTATGCATTAAACATTGTTTTACACCATAAAATGATACTGTATTTGCACAATGTCATCTGCCTCATTCAGTTACGTAGTGACAATGGAAAGTGTATGAGGCAGTACTGATGAGTATTTAGCCTGACATAGAAAAATAACTACAGTAGAATATCTATTTAACGTTTTTCTGGGGACACGGAATAATTAACCTTAAATAGGAGTTGACGCAAAATAGGGGTTTGCTACTTTTCTTTAAAAATACAATTACGAGGGGGATCCAGGAAATAACGACCGTTTTGTTGTAATAATTAAAAAAATATATATTTATTTGAAAAAACAAAGTCTGTTACATAACTGAAGCTTCCTTTACTTCTCTACATAATCACCACCTACATTTAAACATTTGTCGTATCTGTTCACTAGCTTTAGAATTCCCGTGTTATACTCCTCTGCCGCCAGTTCATTAAGCCAGGTGTTCACTGTCTTCTTCAACTCTTCATCACTTCCAAAACGCGTACTACCCAGAAAGTCTTTCAGCTTAGTGAAAAGGTGAAAATCGCTAGGAGCAAGGTCTGGACTATAGGGTGGATGATCAAAGATTTCCCAACCGAATTGATCCAGCAATTCTCGAGTTGAAGCAGCAGTGTGCGGGCGGTCGTTGTCGTGAAGAAGCACAACTCCTCTCGATAGCATTCCTCGCCTCTTGTTTTGGATGGCTCGCCGTAGTTTTCGTAAAGTCTCACAATAACGATTTTCTTTGATCGTAGTGCCTTTTGGCATGAAATCCAGCAAAAGAACACCTTTGTGATCCCAAAAGACGTAGCCATGACTTTTTGTGTTGAGAGAGTCTGTTTGAATTTTCTCGGTTTCTTGGGTGATGAGGGATGATGCCACTGACGTGATTGGCGCTTGGTCTCTGGGGTGTTGTGAGACACCCAAGTCTCATCACCAGTCACAATTTGATCAAGAAAGGAGTCTCCATCTGTGTGATATTGCATCAAGAATGTCAATGCTGAGGCCATTCTCTGAGTTTTGTGTTGGTCACTCAGTTGCTATGGAACCCATCGTGCACAGATTTTGTGGTAGCCAAGATGTTGCGACACAATTTCACCAAGCAAAGAACGAGAAATGTCAGGAAAGGCAATATGCAATTCGTCGAGTGATGTGCGCCTGTCTTGCAAGATTCTGTCATTCACTTTAGTCTTCAGATCTTCTGTGATGAGTGATGGGCGTCTGGGTCGAGTTTCATCGTGGACATTTGTTCGCCCATTGTTGAACATTTCGCACCATTTTCTCACATTTCTTTCATTCATTACAGTATCACCATACAGTTCTTTCAATTGCCCGTAAATTTCTGCAGGTTTCAAATGTCGGGCATTCAAAAATCGAATCACACTCCTCACCTCACAGTCGGCGGGATTATCAATCACGCCGTTCATTTTGAAGTAACACAAAATGCACAATGGCGACTTGTTGCAACCAGTACTCACAACATTATGAGAACACATGTTAAGGAAGCCAGTTGACCTTCAAACAAGGAAATGGAGTCAGCTGGGGAACAGTCGATATTTCCTGGATCCCCTCGTAATTTACAAAAATCTACAATAAGTAAATTATGGATAGTACTATACAAAATATGGAAAACATAAAGGGAAGCTGGGTGCTAAATTAACTTTTTCGGCCGAGAAAGTGTCTTCCTTTTCACTGCCATTCTTTCCTAGTAATATGCACAGTAACATTAAAAAATTCAATTTCTTCGCTCTAGTAGCGCCGACACTACACACCTCAATGAGCAATTGTCATGGATGGCTGCCACATCCATCATTGAATGTGATTGGTTCTCGCAAAGGAGAGAATTAGACTAATATGAACGCAGCTTCATATAGACGTGGTGAGGGAGGGGGAATCATGTGGTGGCAAGCCAGTGATTCTTAAAAGAAAATTTTGTACAGTGAGACCTGTTCAAGACGGAAGTGACATGGTCCTAATTTTTTTTCCGTTGTGGACAGGTTTCCGTATTATTCAGGTGTGCCATTAAAATGGAATATTTTGTCATTCATAGACATGAAAAACAAAATGGCATGCCGCAAATTGCAAGAAGTACAAAATATTCCATTTAACACTCACCACATTAAATCAGCTTTCTGTCGCTTATTATGTTGGTGAATCATTTTGATTAAAATCTCATTTTCTGTATAAATATTATCGTAACTCACTTATTAGTCATAAAACGTTAATAAAGTTTACTAATCTCATTCTATTTAATATCTAACACTATACTCTAATACTGTACTGCATATCACTGCACATTATTAATTAATTGGACTAAGAGCCATCTATTAGAAGCCTTGAATTCTCGTTTTTTAATTTCTTTCCCAGTTCAATGGCTTGCTTTGCAGAATAGATCCAGAAATTGGCTTTTCTTTGAAAGGTCATGAAGAACCCACTCCCACAAGAGTTCATTTATTTCCACATAAACGGTTGCTTTCTGGTTTCTTTTGTGTCACCAATATTGGCCGCACGCCACTCACTCATTATGATCTTTAATTTTTAAAGTGTCACACCTGAGTTTTCCACAACTGTACTTCAATATTATTTCACACAGACTTCGTTTCTCATTTTCCTTTAACTCGATAACTTTTACTTCATCACTTAATGTTAATGCCACATTTTATGCAACTTTTTTTACCTGAAATCACTACACTTGCGCTCTGTTTAGCTATGACAGTATACGGGTGTGAAGCACTGAAAATCTTTGAAGGGACTCGTCTGCCTAGTCAACAGGGTAATAAAATTTATGACCGACAGGCTAACACACCCTCGTACCCTCTAGAATTTTGCAAAGAAAACTTGTTTTTATCTTAGTGATCCACATATTTCGTAAATTCCTTGAAATTGCACGCTGTTTCAAAATATAGTTACAAAATATAGTGTGTGTCCAAAATATTGTTTGAACAGTAGCAGACAGTTTCCGTTTCCGCGTTGGACAATTTCCGTTTTATTCAGGAAAAATTACACATAATACATACAAATTTCACTGGGACCAATAAATTGTTCCGAAATAGACAGGATTCCGGATTATTCAGGTTCCGATTTGAACAGGTTTCACTGTATTTTACGTGTGGAATTGAAATGCATTAGTTTTGCATTAGTCGAGATTTAAAAAAATAATTTAAAAACTATTTTTAATGCAAAATGCAGGTTTCACAGCAAAGAGAATAACGTTAAATTGAATATAAAAATACATTAATCCTGTGTAATAATTATTGGGACCTTGAAATTTCAATGTTAAATGCAGAAAAACATTAAATGGAGGTCGCCTAAAATTGGGGTTCTTCTGTATCTCGAAGTAAGTTTTTATGTACTCAACATAATCATTTTTCAACTGTATGCACTTAGCACAACAGTCATAAACAATTCTAAGCCTTTTAAAAAATTGTTTGTCACTGTCAGCAAACCACTCTTTCATAATACATACCATATATACGCGAATATTCCGCGCCATCGAATAATCCGCGCACTCTAATTTTAGGAGAGAAAATAAAAAAAAAAAAAAAAAATTGGGTGTAATTTGTGTTTGATTTACAAGAAATTAATCCTACATAATGATGTACTCCAAAACTAAAGAAAATATCAATTTATTTTAAGAAATGATGTCATAATCTTCACATGCTGTTGTAGAAGCACCTGGGACTCTACCTACAATAGCAAATTAGGAAACACTATCATGTATAATTTTGTAGACTAATATAGGTCATGATGAATGGTTCCAGCCAATCAGAAAGAGACAATCCAATCTCACCTCTCATGCCATCTATGCAAGAGATGTAGAATGTTTTATTCTACCATGGTTTGCAAATGGAAGAGTCCTATGAGTTGTTTGTTGATTCAAAAGAATAGTTTGTCGCAGACAACAAATAATAGAATCAAAAGTCCACACCTGTGGAGTAACGGTCAGCGTGTCTTGGAATCGATTCAGACCTGGTTGAGGTTTTTTTGGGTTTCCCTCAACCCAATATGAGCAAATGCTGGGTAACAAGATCATTTCACCGGAATTATCACCTTCAATTCAACGCTAAATAACCTAAGATGTTGATAAATGTAAAATGATTGATTGAATTGTTGGAATCGACTTCTGAAAAAGAATTGTGTTGCCCAACTCCACGCCATGCAGACTAAAGGTACGGTCACACGTCGCTACTTTTGCAGCGCTGCAGTACAAAAAACTGCGCAACTCTTGTACTGCGACGTGTGAACAATGGTGCAACCCAAAAATTAGCGGCTGCCAAACCTGCTGCCCGCTACTTTTCCATGCTGCGCGCAGCTTAAAAGATAGCGATGTGTGAACAGGGTTCTCAGGGTTGCAGCCGTAGCATTTTTGATATCAGTTTTGTTGAAACTTTTGCTGCAGTTGCAACCAGTGTTACCACCCATATGTGCCAATGATACTTTTATTGTTTGGATATATTTTAATGTTAAATGTGATGAAAATAAATTATTTGTAACAGTTATTAAATACACAACACAGTCTGAGCATAATTGCTGAGGATATAATTCATTTTTTAAATTTTCCGTAGCGTAGTTCCAAACAGGAGGGTTGCCAACATTGATTACGTGTATATACTGTTGGTGATCATTTAAGTATATAGGCGTTTTTAAAAGCTTTATAGTAAAAATAATGTCAATTTCTGAATACTAGATACGACAGAAAAGCAAATAATAGATAAGGAAGCTTTCGCATGAGTTTCTTAATAATGCGAACATAACCACAAAATGTATATTGAGAAGTCAACACGGAGATGGAAACCTGCAGCATGACTGCGGCTGCAAAAGTAGTGCCTTGTGTGTGAACAGACTCGCAACCTCCAGTTGCAACTTTTGCAGCACTCGGGTTGCGCAGCACGAAAAGTAGCGTGCAGCACGCTACTTTTGGCTTACGTGTGAACACGACACACAACTTTTGCAGCTGCAGTACAGAAGTTGCACTGCAAAAGTAGCGATGTGTGACCGTACCTTAAGGCACTAGGCTGGACAACGCTATAGTATAATGTGATCCAGCGTTTGAGGTGAAGCGATACCAACCTTATTTCAAATAATGTGCGCATTCCAGTTTTTCTTTGCTAAAGTCCGGAAAAAATATGTGCATAGTATTTGCCTATACAAGGCCTGTCTAAAAAGATCCGACCTTTAGCCAGAAAAAATATTTCAAATACCTGCCGGGGTTGGGACCCTAATCCCCTTCAAAGTAGGCTCCTTGTGCTTGCACACACTTAGCCCACCGATCCTTCCACTGCTGGAAACACCTCTGGAAGTCTTCTTTTGGAATGGTGTTCAGCTCCGTCGTCGCATTCCGCATTATCTCTTCTCTACTCTCAAAACGGGATCCTTTCAGTGGTGTCTTCAATTTTGGAAACAACCAGAAGTCGCAAGGAGCCAGGTCTGGAGAGTAGGGAGGTTGGCGAACGGTTGTAATTCCATGTTTGGCCAAGAAAGTGTGGATCAATTGGGATGAATGTGCGGGGGCGTTGTCGTGATGCAAGTGCCAGTTGTTCGCCGTCCACATGTCTGGTCTTTGCGCCGAACTGCATCACGGAGTCACCGGAGAACATCGTGATAGTACTCCTTTGTCACCGTTTGTCCTTCCGGTGCATATTCGTGATGCACAATTCCACGGACATCAAAGAAAACAGTCAGCATCACCTTGATTTTGCTTCGCACCTGCCGCACTTTCTTGCCTTGGAGACTCGGGATGCTTCCATTGCGACGACTGTCTTTTTGTTTCTGGGTCGTACCCGTACACCCATGACTCATCTCCAGTTATCACGGTGTTCAGAAACCCAGGATCAGTGTTGGCGGTGTCCAGAAGGTCCTGTGCAACGTCACGACAGAGGTCTTTTTGTTCCAGGGACAACAACTTGGGCACGAATTTCGCAGCCACTCGGTTCATGTTCAAATCATCACGCAAAATTGCATGTGCAGAATCTTTACTCACTCCAACCTCTTCGGCAATCTCCCGCATGGTCAAACGACGATCTGCCATCACCAAATTTCGCACCCTCTCAACAACAGCTGCACTCCAAGCAGTTTGGGGCCTGTCACAACGCTGCTCACTCTCCGCTGATGTGCGGCCATCTTTGAATCGGTTGAACCACTCCTTAATTTGTGTTACACCCATCGCATCTTCCCCAAACACCTGCTGAATCTTACGAATTGTTTGACTTTGAGAATCACCAAGCTTTTGACAAAATTTGATGCAGTATCTTTGCTCAATTCGTTCAGTCATCTTGCGAGGAAACTAAATCCGACAAACATTTAGAACAGCACCTTACTTGGCGACCACCAGCCAGTGACTGGCACAAGTGAATGCGGTGAAAAAATTCAAGCATGCGCATTACGGTTTCTCCTTCCACCGTGCACAGCCTTAGAATCACTACTTTGCGCGGGAAAATTTAAGGTCGGATACATTTTAGACAGGCCTCGTATATTGCATTACTGATTCATTCCAAGAAAACTTATTTCTTTTAATGTTTTGTTCACTACTTGTGTTTGGAAAACTGTGACTCTGGTGTGATATATAACATTTTCCTTTTATTTTTTTTAGGTTGGCAGCTGGAAGACCTCCACTAATGCCACTTTACACTTCTTGGACTGATTGTTGGTCAAATTTGTCCCATGCAGGCCAGATTAAGCGTGGTTCAAGCTTGTTGTTTCGTTACTACACAGGACCTCAAGTTATTATTCAAGGTCGACCCGTTGTTGTTTCTGAGAATGGCTTCTATCATAGTTCCAATTAGATGAATTCTGGTAATGGAGAAGGGTGTATGTATGAAATCATGTATTTTTAATATTGGGATTATACTGTGTGTCTTGTAGTATGAAGACATGTATAGATTTCTTTCACATATACCAGGAAAGTATTCTAATGTTAGCGTAGATATAGTAGTTTGGTATAAATTGTTTACTTATGCAAATATTGTCCAGATGCATCTCAGCATATTCTTGGATATGGATTCAGCTGTGTTAGATGTGTTGTTTCAGGTTGTTCAGTTGTGGCATTGTGGGCAGACACGCAGCATACTTGATAAATTCCCATAAAAAGAAATCTTAGAGTGTTAAATCTGGTGATCATGGAGGTCAGGACTCCATTGGCAAATCCTCATTTCCAGCATAGCTGATTCATTGTCCTGGTATGGTGTCATTCAGTTTTGTGCAAACATCCTGATGGAAATCTGGAGGAGCACCAAACTGTTGAAAGATCATATCAGGAAGATCTTCTTTCAGCTGAGGCATAAGCCACACATTTTGTATCTGCTCATTGTGTAAAATACATTCGCTTTGTTTAGTTACTTGTATGCTGCACAATGATTTGCAGGTTTTCCATACCTCAGATTCTGACATTGTGACTGACTTTTCTGCTGAAATGGAAGGCAGTCTGTTAGCAAATCCATCCCCTTCTGACCAGTCATGCATTGCAGTGAAAAGTCATGGGATTTTGGTTTGTCATCATGTTTTAATGTGTTCTTGCAGAACAGACTTTTTCATACGATATGGCATACCGTGGGTTGTGCCACTTGAAATTCTACCCTAGCCCGTGTCAAAATTCTTGGACTCATTTCGTATATGGTTCAGATCTCTCCCCTTGAAGTCTGTGGCCAGCCTGGACTTTTCCCAATGCATATTGAAGCACTGGTTACGAACTGCAGTAGAACTCCTTTTTAATGAGTCTCTTGAAGGATTACCTTTGTTTTCCTTGAAAGAATTTACATACAATTGACAGCCCCAGTTTCTTCAACCTTTGTTAAAATGCACCTAACATAGCGTTAATTAACTGTAAGTTAAAAGTATGAATTGCTGTTAAAAATATTGCGTTTCTTCAACTTTACATTTCACATTTTGGTTAAATGGTTAAATGGCATTTAAAAGAAAACCTACAAATTAAACCAAACCCTTTAACTCTATTAAATATAGAATATAATCTAAATTTAACAGAAGAAATACTAAAATCAGAAGTAAACACTGAAATACTAAAACAATTGTCTTTAGAGACAATATTAGGTACCCTCCACAAAACTGGCTTCATTTATACACGACGGATCCTTGATCTCCAGAGAACAAGGTGCCGGTGCAGGTGTTACGTGCTGTCTCTTCTCACTTTATAGATCTCTTGGATATGGAACAACAAGTTTTGATGGAGAAATCATTGCAATAAGTGGAAGTCTCAGGAATCTTCTATGCCACATCAATAAATTAAAAAATGCAGTTATATTGTCAGACTCCAAAGCAGCTATTCTATCAATAGTCTCTAAACACACACTTTCATCTCAAATAGCAGAAATAACTAAAATGCTCTCTCAATTAATATCACTCAATAAAAGAATTGTATTCCAATGGATACCATCCCATTGTGAAATCCTGGGAAACGAGAATGCGGATGCTTTAGCAAAGAAGGGCAGCACTGCTACTTACAGACCTGTTACTAAATCTACGTATTACTCTGTGAAAAGATTTATTAAACCTACATACTTAGACTTCAACAAACAAAATTTGATAACACAATCTCAAGGGAAAAAATGGAACTCTCTGCATCATAATCCACAGTTAATTCCTGATTTACCACGAAAATCGTCTGTAGCTGCATTTAGATTGGCAACAGGCCATGATTGTTTGGCCAAACACCTGCATAGAATTGGAATATATCAGTCCCCTAACTGCCCATTGTGCAACTCAAACCAAGAAATGGATTCGGAACACCTCAAAATCTGTGCTTCAGTGGCTAGCTATGATAATATCTTTGAAAAATATTGGAGTGCAAGAGGTCAAATGACTTTATTGTCAAACGCCTGGCATTAGAAAACAACAACAATATTTCACATTTTAACATTCTGTTTGTTAACTCTCTGTTAGGACCAGAGATTCTAGAGTTTAACCATAACATATAACCAACTATAGGCTCACTTCTGTTTTCTGAACTCTGACAATTGCGATTCTCGCTTGTTTCCGTTGTTTGATTCAGAGAGGATAGAAGTCTTTCTATTCTCTCAGGTTTGATTTCTGCTTCTTTCCTCGTCTGTATCACAATAGCGTGGAGTGCCGTATTGGTATTGCTGTTATGAAATGGAAAACACTGGAACAAAAAGAAATCGTGGGACTAATTTCTTTTCGTTCTAGAGAAGTCTTCTGCTAGAAATTATTTCGCAGTATAAACCAATTAATGAGAATAAACAAACGAACGGATCTAAGTTGAAAGCGAAAAGTGAGGCTTGGCAGAAAATAGCCTATACTTTTGTATGAACTTCTGGTCTGTCAAATCACAGAAATCATCCGCTCATTTTATGTATTCATGGATATCATTTTCTAAATAACGCAGATATATAAGTTCAGCATCTAACGCATCAGCCATATTGGATACTTCTATGCTAACAGAGAGTTAAATGATTTAACTGCATGAAATTGGGCAGTTAAATTAACATAGGTTTTAACAGCCTATTACTGCTAACAGTAGTTGAAGAAATGCTTCAATTGTTAAGTTTACAGTTAAAATTGAATAACACACGGTTATAATTTAACAAAGGTTGAAGAAACCGGGCCATAGACTAAAATAACTAGTACCCTAGATCATATATGTAACAGATATGTCGGGCTTTGAGGTTAACAGCTTTTGTCAGGTTTACTACGCTGCCATCTAGTTGTTACATAAGGAGTCACGTCATAATTCCCATTTGAATTGCATTGGCGACTGTGCTGCCATCTCGTGTTCGTTTATGGCAGACGGGTGGCGATCCTGGCGGTTGTTCTCTTCAAAGTGCTGCCGATTTTAACGTAACGAGGAGCTATCTGTTACATATATGATCTAGGCTAGTACTAACATATATGTTATATACCAAGCATTATAATCATTTAATTAGACATATAATTATTATTTACAATACATTTCATTATAATATTTTCTAAATATTATAATGGTGAGGCACAAATATTTGTCTGTTGGGTTGAACCCGAACCACACTGAAACTCGGCATTGAAAATTTCTTCTTCTTCATTATTCCCCATAATGAAATAATTGGCAAACCATGCCTTTTTGCCATATGTGATAGTTTTATTTGAAGATGAACTTCGACTTCCTGTATTATTTTCATTTTCCATCCAATAGTTAATTTCTTTCACTTGTCGCTATTGTACGATTAATAATGCATAAACAGCATAAACTAGCAAAATAAACCTGGAAACAGGATCCACACAACTCAAGAGAACAAAGCAACCACTCTGTGAAAGCAGTGCTAAGCAAGACCATAAAGAATAATGCCACTGCTTAACACTGCATTACTGTAGACTGAAATGCACTATCGAATATGTCAGTACTATTGATTATTGAACGTCTATTCGATATTTCGGGCTTCATTGTCACAAAATCTACTTGAAAAGTATTCCTTAAAAGCAGGATTTTTCTTAAACCGATTTGCTCAAAAGCAAGACTTAAATACATTATCCTTATGGTAATTTGAGACTCGACAGATTATTCCTTAAAAACAGAGAACATTAAAATGGGGTTTTACTGTACTTTACAACATGCAATGCAATTTATACACAGTTCACACTATGTTCAAAACCAAGCTCTCAGACTCATTACTGGTGGAATCAATACAACGCCAATAGATTCTATGAGATTCCTCACTAATATTAACAGCATCAAAATGACAATAGAAGAAAAAGCACTGATTCAATATGAAAAACTTATCCGATTACCAGGTAACAATTGGCATTCATACAGTCCTCTTTGTAGATTGAAAACTCAAAAAAGTTTCATATCCATGGTTCAAGAATTAAAACAGAAAATCAATATCCCGAATTTAAAAGAAAACTTACAAATTAAACCAAACCCTTTAACTCTATTAAATATAGAATATAATCTAAATTTAACAGAAGAAATACTGAAATCAGAAGTAAACACTGAAATACTGAAACAATTGTCTTTAGAGACAATATTAGGTACCCTCCACAAAACTGGCTTCATTTATACACCGACGGATCCTTGATCTCCAGAGAACAAGGTGCCGGTGCAGGTGTTACGTGCTGTCTCTTCTCACTTTATAGATCTCTTGGATATGGAACAACAAGTTTTGATGGTGAAATCATTGCAATAAGTGAAAGTCTCAGGAATCTTCTATGCCACATCAATAAATTTAGGAATCCTGTTATATTGTCAGACTCCAAAGCAGCTATTCTATCAATCGTCTCTAAACACACACCTTCATCTCAAACAGCAGAAATAACTGAGATGCTCTCTCAATTATTATCACTCAATAAAAGAATTGTATTCCAATGGATACCATACCATTGTGGAATCCTGGGAAACGAGAATGCGGATGCTTTAGCAAAGAAGGGCAGCACTGCTACTTACAGACCTGTTACTAAATCTACGTATTACTCTGTGAAGAGATTTATTAAATCTACATACTTAGACTTCAACAAACAAAATTTGATAACTCAATCCCAAGGGAAAAAATGGAACTCTCTGCATCAAAATCCACAGTTAATTCCCGATTTACCACGCAAATCGTCTGTAGCTGCATTTAGATTGGCAACAGGCCATGATTGTTTGGCCAAACACCTGCATAGAATTGGAATATATCAGTCCCCTAACTGCCCATTGTGCAACTCAAACCAAGAAATGGATTCGGAACACCTCAAAATCTGTGCTTCAGTGGCTAGTCATGATAATATTTTTTTAAATATTGGAGTGCAAGAGGTCAAATGACTTTATTGTCAAATGCCTGGCATTAGAAAACAACAACAACATATAGTTCACACTTGGACAAATTTGAACTGAAATTTTCACTCCTGTTTACGCAAAATATTTTTTTCTGCTTCAATATTGCCATCTTACACACACAGGTTACTAGGGAAGCTGAGGCTGATTGAAGATAATTTTTACAATATTAAATACATATTGTATTTTGAAGTTTATTTCTCCTTTAACCTTATGCTTATGTTAAACACGTACAAGCTAATATAATTATGCATTATGCATTTACATTGTGAAGGAACTATTTTTTTTTACTTAAATATAATTATTATAATTAATCTTACCTTGAAGTTTATTTACGAATCTTAAGACAGATTAATGAAAATAATGTATTGTTCTCCATACCATACACTGCCTTTCCACTACTTAAAATGTAAACTGTGTTCACTACTAAAGTATTTATAGAAAAAAAAAGAGAATCCAAACTGCATTCCCTATTCATGTCCCTCTCTGTACTGTCCTATGAAAAATGTCACTAAAAGTACAGTTCTGTGACTACTACATGTAAACCGGTGAGAGACAAGTGCTTACTTCAGAGCATATAATGGTAAGTTAAGGAGTTAGGTACAGCTTACAGCAGTGAAATTTTGGAAATATTCAACATTTTTTTCCCTCCTTTACTGTATCTTGTACAATAATGAAAATTAATATGTGTAAAACACTGCCCTTCTGCTATATGGAAAAATATTTTTACGATTTAAAATATTTATTTTTCAAAATTCAAAATGGTGGCAGTTCACTGTGAAGTGATGAAGCGTTTTCCTCATAACACAAAAACTATCCAACATTCTGTGATGAAATTTTTTGTGGTTATTTATGCATGTCATATCTACAATATGATGCAAAATTACTTCTCTACGTTTTGTAGATTACCTAATAAAAAATAAATTTATTTAAGAAATGGTCAAATATCAGAATTTTTTTTCTAACACAAAATAAAAAAAAAATTATTATTTATTAAGGAATATAGTTGAAAGAGCATGATATTGTAAACGTGAGTTTCAGCAATAAAATAAAAGAGAGAACATGTGAAGTTAACAAGTTTATGAGTTACGAGCCAAACACTTCATCACTGCACAGTGAACTGCCACCATTTTGAATTTAAAAAAAAAAAAATACTTACTTACTTACAAATGGCTTTTAAGGAACCCGGAGGTTCATTGCTGCCCTCACATAAGCCCGCCATCGGTCCCTATCCTGTGCAAGATTAATCCAATCTCTATCATCATATCCCACCTCCCTCAAATCCATTTTAATATTATCCTCCCATCTACGTCTCGGCCTCCCTAAAGGTCTTTTTCCCTCCGGTCTCCCAACTAACACTCTATATGCATTTCTGGATTCGCCCATACGTGCTACATGCCCTGCCCATCGCAAACGTCTGGATTTAATGTTCCTAATTATGTCAGGTGAAGAATACAATGCGTGCAGTTCTGCGTTGTGTAACTTTCTCCATTTTCCTGTAACTTCATCCCGCTTAGCCCCAAATATTTTCCTAAGCACCTTATTCTCAACCACCCTTAACATATGTTCCTCTCTCAGAGTGAGAGTCCAAGTTTCACAACCATACAGAAGAACCGGTAATGTAACTGTTTTATAAATTCTAACTTTCAGATTTTTGGGCAGCAGACTGGGATGATAAGAGCTTCTCAACCGAATAATAACACGCATTTCCCATATTTATTCTGCGTTTAATTTCCTCCCGAGTGTCATTTATATTTGTTACTGTTGCTCCAAGATATTTTAATTTTTCCACCTCTTCGAAGGATAAATCTCCAATTTTTATATTTCCATTTCGTACAATATTCTGGTCACGAGACATAATTCCGTGTTTTCCCTAATCGTTTGTGTATTTTCTCCTAACATATTCACGTCATCTGCATAGACAAGAAGCTGATGTAATCCGTTCAATTCCAAACCCTGTCTGTTATCCTGAACTTTCCTTATGGCATATTCTAGAGCGAAGTTAAAAAGTAAAGGTGATAGTGCATCTCCCTGCTTTAGCCCGCAGTGAATTGGAAAAGCATCAGATAGAAACTGACCTATACGGACTCTGCTGTATGTTTCACTCAGACACATTTTAATTAATCGAACTAGTTTCTTGGGAATACCAAATTCAATAAGAATATCATATGCCTTTTTGTAATCTATGAATAACTGATGTACTGTACCCTTATACTCCCATTTTTTCTCCATTATCTGTCGAATACAAGAAGTCTGGTCAATAGTCGATCTATTACGCCGAAAACCGCACTGATGATCCCCAATAATTTCATCTACGTACGGAGTTAATCTTCTCAAAAGAATATTGGACAAAATTTTGTATGACGTCAACAAAAGTGATATTCCTCGAAAGTTACCACAGTTGGTTTTGTCCCCCTTTTTAAAAATAGGTACAGTTATGGACTCCTTCCATTGTTCTGGTACAATTTCCTTTTCCCAAATAGCAAGTACAAGTTTATAAATTTCGTTATATAATGCACTTCCACCCTCTTGTATTAATTCTGCTGGAATTTGATCGATACCTGGAGACTTGTACTTTTTCAGATTTTCTATCGCAATTTCGACTTCTGAGAGCGTGGGTTCGGGTATAAATGGCTCAGCAGTTTGTATTTCAATTTCGTCCCGATCATTTCTATTTGCCCTATGTACATTTAGTAGTTACGCAAAATAGTTTTTCCATCTGTTTAGGATTGATGGAGAGTCTGCAAGCAAGTCACCATTCTCATCCTTGATCACGTTTATCCTTGGCTGATATCCGTTCTTAAATTCCTTTATACCCTTATATAAATCTCTAATAAAAAAAATATATATATTTTTTATCGTAAAAATATTTTTTTCATATAGCAGAAGGACAGTGTTTTACACCTAACAATTTTCATTATTGTACAAGACACAGTAATGAAGGAAAAAAATGTTGAATATTTCCAAAAATGTTACTACTGTAAGCTGTACTTAACCCTTTAAGTAATATGATATATAAAGGTTTTAGATGTTGCAAGAAAGAGAAGAAAAAAACAGACATTAATTATGCAGGTAACAGGACAGCGTCAACATAGAGTGACAGAGTGTGGTGCCCCTCTCAGTTACAAGTAACACAAGTTCTGAGCAGAAATGAAAATGGTAAACAGTAAGTAATATGACGCAGATTCACCTACAGAATAGAAAGCATGAGAAATTAGGAACTTCCTTAATTCGGCCCTAAATAATCTTATGTTTTGAGTTTCATCTTTTATATTGTGAATTTTATTGGTAACAACAATGTAATTTATTCGTCACAACAATAATTCCTTTCTACAATTCACCTTAAACGCTCTCGTCAACAATTGGATCTTCACTCACACAGTATTCGTTATAGCACTCCACCGACGACAATGACAATTTACTTGGACTAGTACGAACAACAATTAACTGTTAATCTTAACTAATATTTACAAAGCACTATTTACAAATCAGAACTATCAGTTCTCAGTTCACAGTTCTTCTATCTCAGTCACTCGAGTTCACAGTATCTCGAACCACAGACCTTCAGAGACAGTTCACTGTACTCGAACTCGGGTCCCTCCAACTGCGGTCCACTGCACTCGAACTCAGGTCCCTCCAACTGCGATCCACTGCACTCGAACTCAGGCCTTCGGATGCTGACGCAGATGCGGACGCACACTCGAGTCGAACTCCGGCTGGCTTGCTTGCTCTGGCTTTCTCACTGACTGATTAACTGAAAACTCTGAAACTGAAACTCTAGTTCGCTGGCGACTGCTCTTTTATAGCAAAATCATAGTTGCGAGAACCTTCTACAGGTGTGTAGAGAATTATCTCATATCTCTACATCGGCGCATTTCTGGAAGGGCCGGGAAGGTCCGTTCCCCTTCCCCTCCGTAAGCAGCTGCGCGCGCGGACTCGTCGCGTGACGTAATACACCCTCTCTCCTCTCCACCGCGCGACGTCACTCAATGTTCCGTGGAGCCTGTGCGATCTGCTTTCTTGCGGGACGCTGGTCGTGAGTTCGATTCTCACGTCGCTGTCACAATATCCATAGGGAGGCTATTAAAAATTGTTACTGCCATATACCGCACTCCTTTTTGATAGCACAACAGACTTAGCGATGGAGTATGAAAGTCATTTTTTGACGTGTATTTATGCTATGAACTGTTGAATTAGTTACAAAGTTTTCACGAATACATACGAGGGAGATTATTAATGAAAAAATGTACTGACAAGTCATGGACATTATTCGTAGTTTTTTTTAAATAGTCTTGCACGATTCCCTAGATTTGGCACCTATTATTATTCTAATTATTCTTTTTTGTAGTAGGAACATACTATTGCTATCTGTAGAATTTCCCTAGAATATTATTCCAAAACTCATTACCGAGTGGAAATATGCAAAGTATATTGTTTACTAAATAATTTCGAGGGAAAAATTGTTCCAGGGCCTGGTATCGAACCCGGGACCTTTGATTAAACTTACAAATGCTCCACCAACTGAGCTACCCAGGAACTCTACCAGACACCAATCCAGTTTTTCCGTCTATATCCACAGACCTCAAAGTGGGCTGACAACCATCAAGCAACCAACATTGAGTGCACACAAACTCTGTGTGACTTAAATTGTGGTTTTCTGTCAACAAACAGTGACGTGTATTATGCATATCGAGTTTTCAGGTATAACTCCCTGTAAAGTTGATTTGAGGTCTGTGGATATAGAGGGAAAAATTGGATTGATGTCTGGTAGAGTCCCTGGATAGCTCAGTTGGTGGAGCGTTGGTATGTTTAACCAAAGGTCCCGGATTCGATACCCAGCCCTAGAACAATTTTTCCTTCGAAATCATTCAAACCAACTTTACAGGGAGTTATATCTGAAAGCTAAATTTGTATATTGCTTACTATCTCTTGCATAGACCTAATAACAAAAAATGCTGAATTTAGTTTGGGGATAATTTCTTTAATATGATTTTTCCAATTTAACAATGTCATATTGCAGCCAGACCTATAGAGAAAGATGAATGATACAGGGCCGTATTCATATACATTCTTAGCGTGGACTTCCGGTGGATGATTAGCGAACTAACGTTTTTCATATTCATAAACCAGTGTTAGCAATATGATATGATATGAATCCTGTACAAGTAATCAGTCGATAGCTGGGGCTAGTTTAGGACGCTCTTAGCGCGGACTAGCGAAATGTCCATGAATAGCACCCTAAGTGTTTAAATCCTATCAGAAATAAATCAACTTCCAAAGAGAGTAAAGAATGAAGGTAACTTACTGTATAATACCTATACTTGTTTTTTGAAAGATGGGACATGACAGTTAAGCGGCCGAGCTTGGAACTGCAGTACCATGTTGCCAAAATGGATTACTAGCTGCCAGCTGATGGAAGCTAGCAATTTTCGTTAAGATGGCTGATGTTAAAACATTCATTGACAATTGACGCGAAGGTAAGAAAACAATACAAAAATCGACAGAGAATCAAAGACGAAACGTACCAATGCTAACATTGTGTGCACAATAAATGTTTCCAAGAGAGCTATTAAGCACTCGCCATGTGGGACCTGTAAGTTTGGCAACTCAATTGTTGTTACCATAGCAACAGGCCTACCACGCTATGTGATATTCAGTTGTTTTTCCAATCGCAACGCTCCTGTCATGTCCCATCTTTAAAAAAAACAAGTATAATACATACTGTAGTATTATCATTCAATACAACCTGATAGGAGAAACCAGGCGGCGTTAATGACGACCTTGAACATAGGTTGGACAGAGTCTTGAAAAAATGAGTAAGGAATTTTAAAAATAATTTTATAGAAATGAGCAAAAATAGTATTTTTCCAATTTGTTTGAAATCCTTGGACAGATATAACTCAATCCAGGATACAGTACACACCATTAAAATCCAGAATAATTCTGGGAAATCCAGGACATCTGGCAACCCTGGTTGACCATTGTTTCGTGTATGATTTATGGTCCTATTGACACCACATGGATTGTATGCACTCATATTGCAGATCATGTCTTTGCAAGGTATCGTTGTCATGGTTGTGTGTTGTAGGTATTACCAACCGCACCACAGCTATTGTCCAATCAACCAATCTGACCCTTTTGATGCTGTGATCATCACTGGCAAGGTTAAAATTTAAGTATGCTCCCACAACATCAACAGACACTAAGCATTTGTCACAGCAGACCACATTATTTTTTTTTTTGTGCTGGAAGGTAACATTTTTCCTATTTTGTTACACATTTCCAACAAAACATTCGCTGCTGCATTGAAATAGGTAAAGTTGCCTCGTTTAATTATTGGGCAGCGGCTTTAAGGTTTGTAGGTCTTTATTGCATGCACTGATAATAAAATGAAAATGCGACGTTGTCACGTCTTGTTTGTTGCTGCTATATATTAATATAACAAAGCACGAGTTAATTTGAAGATTATTTATTTTAAATTAATTATTTAAAGAAATAATTAAATGTTTCTCCATAAGGAAAACCGGAAAGTTTGACTTTTGTAATAATTCTTTTATTGTTAAGGATTGGCCCTTATTGTAAGAACTATATATTTCACGGCGAATGTAATCACACGTAAAACCATCTACTTTATTAAATTTTGTGACTTTGTGTCCACGCTTTTTAGGTGTCTTAGGTCCCTTTTTTACAATTTTACTTACAGTATTTCTATTTAATTTAAGAATTTTAGATGTCTCCGAAATTTTTCCTTGACCTAAATTGTTTTTCAGAACATACATGTGAGCATTGCACACAAACGTTTGACACTCTTACATAATTTTGGTCTAGCTTTTGAATTTGAATTGTTATTTAACTCTGATATATTATTATTATTATTATTATTATTATTATTGCTACCATCGTCGTTATTGACGTTCATGGGTATCGGTTCCAACACTTCACTCGCTTTCCACGGCCTCCACATTTTTATTATACACTGAACTGTAATATAATTAATTTTCACTGTAACAAGACACACTGCTAAAATTTGCAACTCTGGTTTATACACTCCGCGTAGAGTATTGGAGCGGCCTTCAAAAGACTTTACGACGACAATGGAGCGGCCTTCAAAAGACTTGACAACGACAATGGACAGCAACATAATTAAAATTATTGAAACTACAAAGCTTCCGTCCTCTTTGACACCGCTAGCCTACTAATTGAACGTGGCTACTTTAAGTCCAGGATTCTCACGCACTTTTTCTCCAACTGGTTCGGATAGTGAGCTGAAAGGTTAAATTGCTCATAAACTAGTCTCCCTGCAATTTCCAGAGGACTAATCACAGCAGTCAAGAATGTAAAACGTGATCTGAATGTAGACCACCTTAAGAAGATTATTAACACAGGAGATGCGAGTTGCCGCATCTTCCAAAGAGGAAATAATGTCTGCCATTTCATCAAGACGAAGCAAGTTGATTTTCATAGTTATAAAGAAAGCAGAAAAAAATTGTATTACAATACCACTATCTTAAAATAAAATACGCTGAAATAAATCTTAACATTCATTTAGACATTTTTAGGCTCTATAAAATTACATCTATTACTTATAATAATCTATGAAATGTGTTAATACAACTTAATATGAGTTCAGGGTTTTTTTATACCTAAAATTCTATATCTACGAGTTGTCATAAATTTTTAGAGCATTTTAGTGTCCAATTACAAATACTGCTGAAATAATGTGGAACATAGCATCTCATAATAAGCTCACAATAATCAGGGGGGCTCTTTACAACTCATGCGAGCCCCCTCCCCTTGTTTTTTTCTTTTTAACATTTACATTTGTGTCCACACCTGTGGAGTAACGGTCAGCACGTCTGGCTGCGAAACCAGGTGGCCCGGGTTCGAATCCCGGTCGGGCCAAGTTACCTGGTTGATGTTTTTTCCGGGGTTTTCCCTCAACCCAATACGAGCAAATGCTGGGTAACTTTCGGTGCTGGACCCTGGACTCATTTCACCGGCATTATCACCATTTCATTCAGACGCTAAATAACCTAGATGTTGATACAGCGTCGTAAAATAACTCAATAAAATATAAAAATAAATTTACATGAGCCCTATGATAAAATAGCTTGCAACGAAAATGAATTAAACACATTTTCTTATTTAACCATTTATTCTACATTCTGCTAAAGCAATCGAGTGAAGAAAACTGAATTTAGAGAGCTGCTTGTTGGAGACGTTCTACAGCCTAATAATGATTTCCGAAATTTTGTGAAGGATAATAGGAAAGAACAATGTCTTTTTTGTCTTTAACTGTAGTCGAATTGCATCACCATTAGCAACATAGAAGCTGAAAGAGGCTTTAATGTAATGAATGATATTGCCACTTGTGAAAGAAATAAGCTTAAATTCTGCTACTTGTACAATTTAATGACTAGCTATTAAATATATTGTCGGTAAACCAACGAAAGTATGGGACGAGGTCCCATTTGTGCTGTCCTGGTTGAGAAATCATCGCCTCACTACTGACATTCGAGTTACTCTGCAGCTGAACCCATCTGTGAACATAATATTTAAATCCTTAATTTTATCGGAACACACTCGCTAGACAAGGTAATATAGTAGAAACCTGCCAATCCAAACCGAAATTCCGAAATGAAAGAAGTTCTCAAATTTATGAACTTAAGGGAAGTAAAGAAGGAAATATTCAATATTTGGCAATGAAAAAATGGTTTTACCACAGTCTAGTATATATAGTCGCGAAGCTCAATACGTAGTAAATATACAAACATTAGATAGTTGCTCACCACTAGGATCGCTAATATCGCCTCATTACAGGCAATGCAAAATAGAACTGTCATAGTCTAGTGTTTCTAGCACCCTCAAAACTCAAGCTTCGTGACTGTATATAGTAGACTGTGGTTTTACTATGTTTAAGGGATCAAATCCCAATACTGTTTTTTAAAAAATGACATTACAGTAGTCGACAAAAACATATTTGTCTTTTGACCTTGCATTGCAAATGCTTTGCGGGGGTGGGGGGAAACAACTTTACTACTACAGTGGCTTAGTGCTAGATCATTGGGGATATCTTTTAATGGTATTCACCCCCCCCCCCAAAATATTGTAGTAATTTTGTATTGTAACTGGCGTACTACGGACGACGACAGTCTGAGGAGGGATAGTGTGTTTTCGGAATGGAGAGTGGAAGGGCACTCTAGTGGGACTCATCAGAACCTTAAGCTATATGGCTGAATCGACAGATGGCACCATATAGCTGAGTCAATGTATTTACAGAAGCGTGGCCGTTCGGACTTAAAAAAAACAATTAACTTCAGAGAAGCGCTCAGTAAGTTAATGTTATATGATCGAAATGTCTACGCAACTAAACCAAAGTTCAGGGTTCCCTCAAAAGCAGGAGGACACATATTAAAAAGGACCTAAATTATCAACATTTCTTCATTTTAATTTTTTATATTGCAGTCAGTTATAAGATCAAATCTGGATTTTTTTTTTGGGGGGGGGGGGTTAATCTTACTCATGCTGCAATTTGTAAGTCATCCGTATATCCCCTCGCCCGAAACGAAAATCTTCACGCGAAACATTTCAGTTAACTTCTTGTGCTGAAATTATTTTTTGAAACGACTGTACTTATGTGTGTGTGCAGAACAACTGCGGTTGGCGTAAATAAATAAATATTAAGAGAACACATCATTTAATACTTTCGGCTGAATAGTTAAATTTTGCATGAAGATTTTATTTCATATTGCATTGTCAATTTAAATCGAGCGCAATATTACAATGTTCATTTGTTTAAATTATTTTGTTTTGTGGGTTAGGTGAATGCTTTGCATCATGGGACACTGGATTTGCAACGCCATTAAGTTTAGAGAGGTGTTACATGTTTGAGAGATAATAGTTACCTATCTGTCATTATTATAAAATAAAATATTGCAATATGTGTTTAGTGGAATTATTGAATCTTTGAAAGTGTTATGTGCAGTATTCTGTGTATAGGCAAAGCAATACAGTAGAAGAAAACACCAGACGTTACCACTATTAGGCCTACAGTAACCAGGAGCGAAAAGGTACAATACTCTGGTTTTTAGCAATGTTTTCCTTCGAATATTCACAGGTTTGTTTTCTGGGCAAAGCTGATTCACATTTTCTGTGTATTAATATAATATTATTATGCCGCACTGCAGAGTGGAAATGTGATCTTTTTTTATTATGTTAGGGCCTAGAAACTTTCTGAACTTCTTTGTGTGACATTTTGAACGTTTTATACATTTTTAATCGTATAATTGTTTTTCTTCGATGTGTTTACATAACATCGAAGATAACTGTTATTAACGTGGCTGTTTTTATTTCGGATGATAGGTGTGGTTATTTTTAGTGTGACTCCCTACTATGTTGGTAAATGGAGCACCCTAAATGAGTGCGCTTAAAGACCCAGATGCTGATAGCGGTCTTAAATGTAGGAAATTTACTTTAGAAGGAGTTCATTGTCACAAAATCAGTTTTACTGCATGCAATATATTATATAAAATTACTGTAAGTGTAAGAAAAGCTTTCAATTTAGTCTAGTAATTATTTTGTAAATTTAATTCTTGACTTTCATCTGATCCACAAACTGGTTTGAACTGTTAATTAGAATTGAATTTATTAACACTTCATTGGTAAATATCTTCCCTATAATATTTGTTAATTCATCTTTCATAGGAACAGAGAAATTTTGGTTTTAGAGGCAATGTTTACATGCTATTCACAAGATTATCTACAAATTTTGTATGAATTAGGCACGTGGGCTCGTGTTATTTGATATTATTTACTTCATAATGAAACTACAGACCTAATTAGGTTAATGTACAGGTTACAAAATTACATAGACGCTTACTTTTCGTTAATTTGAACTGACTGCATGATCTATTTAACTTCAAATTACGGATGTGACCAACTTTTTATCCTACGACAATAGTAGGCCTATTTATTTTCTTATTATCAGACAAATGTTTACGCTTTTAGCTTCGTTGTACGTGAAATAGCATTAGTACAAGTAGGTAAGTTAAGTCGGCGCTAACCTTATCTCTAACCCTATATTGCATAACCTAAACTGGAGTGCGTCATATTGCATGCGTTGTTTAATATGAACGACTTATTAAGAACTTCGTTAGCGAAAGAAAAGCATAAGATTTAGTATTATTATTACAGTATAAGATCTGTTTTGGATTTTGGTGAAAAGATCAGTTTTCGGCATCATAATTTAAAGAACGTAGGATAATTCGGTAGAAAATATTGGTCACTATGACGGACCCTGAGGATCGGGGACAGGTTAGGTTTGGTTTGTTTAGGTTTATGGTGTGCCTTGCATATTACATGTTTTTCGTAGGCATACCATAAACCAGAACAAATCAAACTTAACCTGTTACTGATCTTCGATGATGTCCGCCATATTAACAAACGTTTTCTACCGCATAACCGAAAAAAGCTTAATACGCCGTGTGAATGTCCGCCCATAGGCTGCGTCTAAACTTTTTTCTTTTAAACTACTTGACGATTGAATTTAGTTAACATTCATTGAGGCAATCGTATTCCTACAGTGTAAGAGTTTTTATTTTAACGAAGTTCTTGAGATTTTCGTATATAAGTATAGTGATGTTCACGTAAAGTTAATTCCTAAAAGCTAATGTAGCTGTCTTTTCAATTTTACCAACTGTTACCAGATATCACTAAAGCAGATAAAATTACAATGCTATATACTGAAAAAAACAATAATAAATCTTATTCATTTATGATTGATGTAATATTAAAATGCATTTTCATGAACTTATAACATTTAGGAAGATGTAGAACCCTAGAAAAAGAACCTCAAAAATACTGAAGTGCAAGAGGGCTAATGGCTTTGTTGCCAAACGTCTAGACATTTTAACTACAACATACGAGGGGCTTAGAACAAAAAACAGGTAAGTGACATTATTAAAAAAATGAGGTAAGTGCGTGTTGTGATAGCCCAAAAGGATGTTTCTTTGGGATAAAATCAGGTAAATGATCGCACTGTGCAGTGCTGCTATATGGGCATCATTTCACCAAACTAGTTTATAATATTTCATTGCATGTAGAACTTTAACTGTAATTTCCTCAAAACTAGGTTTCTGTCACTTACCTGCTTTTTGTTCTAAGCCCCTCATACGTGATGAATTTTTCTGGCAGCATGAAATTCATTGGTTTGACTACATGAGACCTAACATGAAAATTTATTTTGTTTGACATCAACTGATCAGTACGAAATCCGAAAACAGAATATCATTTTAAAATGTGTATTGTTTACTTATTTAGCTTTAAAAATATTTCAAATTAATTAATGATAATAATAATAATAATAATAATTAATAATAATAATAATAATAATAATAAAAGCCGTAAATCCCCAGTGGGGCAAGGCCTCCTGCTTGGGCAGGGGTGGCTCAAGTCTTGACCATCAGAAGAGCCGACCTGATGGTCTATTTACATTCCTAGTTCTTTGTCCACAATTTCGCTAGCACTGGTTGTTGTTGCTCCCACTCAAAGTTGGTTGACTGCGTCCTTCCACCGTGTTCTTTGGCGTCCTATTCTGGTCCACAGTCCTCCTAGCTGCAACTTGAACTCGTCCTCCCATCTGGTCCTCGGTCGTCCATGGTTTCTCCAGCCAATTCTTGGATCCCACAGTGTCGCCGTGTGTGCCCATCTGGTAGGTTGCATTCGTATCACGTGTCCTCCCCAGCGCCATTTCATCCTTTTAGTGAGTGTCACCACGTCCTCTACGCTGCTTCGTCGCCATACTTCTTCGTTTCTGATTCTGTCTTTCAGGCTTATTCCGAGTATTTTCCTTTCCATTCTTCTTTGGCATCTTCCTAATTTTAATGCCTGTTTCTTGGTGAGTGACCAGGATTGCACCCCATATAGAAGTACAGGTGCAATGCAGCTGTTGAAGATCTGCCTCTTGTTCTGCAATTTCTGGCTCTTGTCCATTAGGATGAAGGACAGACTCCAAAACTTTCTCCATGCCGATGCTATTCGTCTATCAATTTCTTTGTCCATGCTGTTCTGAAATGATATAGTCTGGCCAAGGTAAATGTATTGTGTGACAAATTCGATGTTCGCATTGTTGACGATCATCTGCCCTTCTGCGTCGTTATTCAGTACTTTGGTTTTGCTGGTGTTGATTTTTAGGCCTACTGCCATCCTTTCTTCGCACAATTCGTTCAGCATCTCTTCCAATCGTTTCCTGGATCTGGCAAACAGAACCACATCATCGGCGAAGCGTAGATTGGTCAGTTTTCTTCTGTCGATAGATATGCCGTGCTTGCGACCCCAAGGTAACTTGCGAAAGACCTCCTCCAATACACAATTAAAGTTCTTCGGTGACAAGGGATCTCCTTGTCTTACCCCTCGCTGTATGTTGAATGGTGTTCCTTCTGTATCCAGTTTCACTTTTGTTGTGTTTCTTTGGTACAGCACGCCAAGCAGTCTATTATATTTGATTGGAACACCCTGATTCTTAAGTGCTTTCAAAACACTAATATGTTCTATCGAATCGAAAGCTTTTGCATAATCCACAAAGGCTATATACAATTTTAAATTGTGTTCCTCGACTTTTTCCATGATCTGCGTCAATGTCTGAATGTGGTCCGCTGTTGAAAATCCGGAACAAAATCCAGCTTGCTCCAGAGGTTGATTTTCTTCCAGCGTTCTTGTGATCCTGCGCAGTTAATTAATTACGAGGGTTGAAATATAAGTCATGGCAATTATTTTTTTTTTTTTATTTTTTTTTTGGTGAGAATTCGAGCATGGGTGGAAAATGTGAAATGTACAGATGAAAGGATAAGGAATGGACGAAATGTATGGACATTTAACAACACGCCAACATTTTGCTCCTCGTATTTATTATGGTCGTTGCCATAACATTACAGGATTCCTGTACCCTTTCTAAAGGATTCAAATTAGTCACCTGCAACGTTCACAACACACTGCCAACGATATGGGAGGCGCCAAATACCATCTGCTTCACCATTTTCCTCACTATGTGTGAATCTGGTCATCTGTTGTTGTACAGCATTGGCAATCTCCATTCGTGTCCCAAACTGTCTACCACGTAATGGTTTCCTTACCCTCCGTATGAGGTCAAAATCACATGGAGAAAAGTCCGGAGAGTATTGTGGAGTCCACACCTGTAGAGTAACGGTCAGCGCGTCTGGCGGCGAAACCAGGTGGCCCAGGTTCGAATCCCGGTCGGGGCAAGTTACCTGGTTGAGGTTTTTTCCGGGGTTTTCCCTCAACCCAATACGAGCAAATGCTGGGTAACTCTCGGTTCTGGACCCCGGACTCATTTCACCGGCATTATCACCTTCATATCATTCAAATGCTAAATAACCCAATAAAATAAAAATAAAGAGTATTGTGGATGCTCCAATTCTTTCCATCTCCAGCACTACAGGAGCCAATCTACAAACTATTTTTTATGTGTCATATCGGTCCACACACTCACTTGTCCTGCCTGTTGCCGATCGCTGGTTGCTTTATGTCCTCACTGAAACGCTGCTACCCACCTTGCGACTGTCCGATATGGAAGCGCATTATTCCCGACAGCTTCCACCAATTTTCTGCGGCATTCCTCCCACAGAGAATGGCTGTTTTGATATACGAGCATTGTTCAACAAAGGTTACATCCATCCTGCATAACGCTACACTGACAACTGATTTAACATTACTCTCTGTTTTACAGTGCGTCTAGAGATAGAGTGAACAGTATCTGGCAGTCGCGTCTGGCCGCGAAACCAGGTGGCTCGGGTTCGAACCCCGGTCGGGGCAAATTACCTGGTTGAGGTTTTTTCCACGGTTTTCCCTCAACCCAATACAAGCAAATGCTGGGTAACTTTCGGTGCTGGACCCCGGACTCATTTCACTGGCATTATCACCATTTCATTCAGACGCTAAATAACCTAGATGTTGATACAGTGTCGTAAAATAACCCAATAAAAAAAATAAATCTGGCAGTAGATACGGCAACTCTCGCCCAGTCTAAGGCTGCCGCCACAGTCCACTCTATCTCTAGATGCACTGTATTATAGATAAGCATAGAGCCATCTTGTGTTGTGTACACACACAGTATGACTGCACGGATTTCGTGCGATATGTGACTTTTGTGATACCAACCCTTATCTTTGAAAAAAAAATAGTTCCCATGACTTATGCCCCAACCCTCATATTTAGTAATTAATAGTTATATTCAAATTTCAAATAAAAGTCGCAAGTAACTTTCGTTTTACGAATGTTGGCATCCTGAAAGGCAAACGATGCTGTCAACATAACAGAAAGTAACTTACAGTTGTAGAGTTGGCGTCCACGCAAAAGAAAATAGCCGCGAAACCAACCTGACAACAATATGAGTAAATGCTGGGTAACTTTCGGTGTTGGACCCCGGACTCATTTCACCGGCATTATCACCTTCATCTCATTCAGACGCTAAATAACCAAAGCTGTTGATAAAGCGTCGTAAAATAACCTACTAAAATAAATAAAATAGAGTTGGCAAAAGAAAATCCAACCTGACAACTATAAAATCAGTGTAATTCACTAGCGTAATTATTATGTAGTACGGTAATAGGGAGAAAATGGTTAGGTTTTACCCTTGGAGTATAAAGTAAGAAAACCCAGGCTCTAGAGTTAAATAGGTCTACTATTCTTACGCAAGCAGTTTTGAATGATCATCTTTATTCTTAATATTATATTTTGTGTGTCTTAAGACATGTAGCCTGTTACTTGTATGATCCTAAACTCAATCTTTTATTGGGCATTTCTCCAGAAAAGCTACACCCAAAAAGACACAGTTTTCTTTCACTTCACTGGCTGCTGTGAGATGGAAATTGTTCCGGGGCTGGGTATCAATCCCGGAACCTTTGGCTGAATGCACCAACACTCTACCGACTGAGCTACCCAAGAACTTCATCCCACATTGTCTCAATTTTTCCCCTTTATGTCCACATAATTCGAGTGGGCTGATGAGATGCCAGAAACCCACATCGAGTGCACACAAACTCTGTGTGTCTTGAAATTGTGGTTTTCTGTTAACATACTGTATCTACAGTGACATGTTATGCAAATGTAGCTTTCAGGTAAAGCTCTCTGTGAAGCAGACTTGAATAATTTCAAGGGAAAAATTGTTCCGGGGCCAGATATCGATCCCGGGACCTTTGGCTGAACAATTTTTGTGTTGAAAGTATTTGTGGCTGTACACTAAAACCAAGTGTATACATTACTGTATACATGTCACAGAAGCCAGTGAAGCTAAAGAAAATTGTGCCTTTTTGGTTGTAGCTTTTCTGGAGAATTACCTTCTTTTCTTATAGATACTGTTATCTAGATCCCAGCCAAGAACAATACTAATGTATCACTATGCACGTGGTAAACAGAAAAGATCAAGTACACATTAATGTATAGGTACATATTTATTTGTATATTTTGGCGTATTTGCTGTTTCAACATCTAATACCTATGAAATGATCTTGATGTGTCATCTGTTTGTCTGTGTATGTGTGTACGTGTCTGGCCATCAGTCATTGTTCTCCAAACTACAAAATTTGTATTCTGTATATACAAATAACTGGTCACCGTACCCCACGGCTTAGTTGCCTCATGAGTGAAGCATTGTTGATGTCACTTGAACAGCAACAGTTTATATTCAAAAGGAAATAATTATTGAAATCTTCAGTCAATTTATGTTTTATTCAAACGATGATACTGCAGTTTAAGATTGTCCTAATGCAGTATTTTTTTTACATGTCTGTACTAATCAGAAGTTAAAATTTGTAAACCCTTTTCTTTCCCCGTTGCCCTTCTCACACCCCTGTTCCTCACCCTCGACGTAAGAGGAAATTTTAAGTAATTTTCATGGACTTTTTACATGCTTGCGTGCAGAAAGCTTAACAATACAGTAGAACCTCTATTATCCGTGGTAATGAAGGGGGTGGATCGAAAAAATCGGATAATCTGTACCATAAATTTTTTTCGCAAATTTAGTGAATAATACTTACACTTCGGTAATTTCCTCTATGGCCTTTGTATTTAACAAGCTAGTGGATAGTTCCGACCATTGGTAATTCTGTGCCCCTCAAGATAGGATCTAAGAACTGAACCTTAATTCCTTTCCAGCCTTGGCATGGATTCCACTAATTTCAAATATTCTTCATTTCCTGAAACCATATTCCTATTCATCTTCTCTTTTCAATCCATTTTTTTGCATTCTTCTTTCTCTCCCCACTTCTCAATGGGGTTGATTTGAGCCTTCTGAATATTCTTCTGGAAGTTTAGTTTTTGAGACATTGGCATAGTCCAGTCTTGTTGTCAACTCAACATGAATATTTTTGCAGCTACGGATTCTGGTGAAAAGTGAATATTTTTAAGAATTCATCATTTTGCATAAGTCAATTCCAGAGCCATTACAACCATTACTTTAAATTTAAATTATGGATAAGTTAATAATTAACCTTACAGTATTATAAGCAATATTCAAGAGACATGATCCATTCTTGCCATTTGTCCAGTGTTAATGTAAGTTTGGCAATATGCCTAGGGGTTGGCTTAAAGGTTCGTGGCCTGCTGTTTGACGCACTGTTGGGAGAGAAACTGGTGGAATGGGGTGAGTAGAGTTAGTCTAGGATTTAATTTACTTTTCCTAACAATTAAACGATCACAGTGCTGAAGGGCATAGTTTCGATGGTCCGGGGTGTGATGGATCCAGTCACCTGTATCGTTTTATGATCGAATTAACAGTCTGGCTGCAAACCAGGTGGCAGCAATTTGCCTCTGTGTCATAGAAGAATGCTCTGCTAATGTTACCTGGTTGAGGCCGTTTTCGTGGGTTTTCTCAACTCAAAACGACAGAATTCAGGTAATTGCGGTGCTGGACCCGGAAACTCATTTCAAAACGACAGGCAAATTATCACATATTCATTTCATTCAGACCTAAATAACCTAGATGTTGATACAGCGTCGTAAAATGACCCAATAAAATGAAAAAAATAAACAATAGTGGATCATTAAGTTCACTAATTTCAATCTCATTGTTAATGATGGGTTTTAATGGGTAAAGAAAATCTTTGTAATGGCTGACTGTGGAAAGATATGAATAGTAGAGGTCTCGTGTTGTAGATTTACATACTTTATAGACTCCAAACTCATATCCTGTTGCGAGATGAGCCACAGTTCCTCTTCCCCCCAAATCACTCAGTTATTTACACTTTTTTTTTTTCCGATACTTGGCACAACAAGATTTCTTTTGACATCTGTAGAAGACATATTATGTAGAAGTTATACAGTACCCAATTCGATCAGTAGACCATACTGTGTAAAGAAAAAGGCTTGTAATAACACTCTCAAGGGAAAAAAAAAAATAATATGCTAATACAATGTACAGTAGGCTACTTCATATATTTGTGTAGCAAAAAAAAAAAAGCGACAGAAAGATAGACAGATAATCCACCAATCGGTTAATAGGATGACGGATAATCAGGGTTCTGCTGTAGTAGTAGAGTGCATTGAACTATTTCCAAGTAAAATATACCTTCGCCACTTTTTTTTTAGCGTACTGGATCACTGTGATCAATGAGTGAAGGTCAGTTTCCTTAACATAGTAAAATATTAAGCAGAGGAAAAGTAGCAACTATGGTTTGTCTATAAGATTACTGGAAACCAAAACAAAATTTTTTAAAATCCAGTAGAAACCAATATGAGTCGGTGGAAAGGATTTTTAGTACGCCGCTCCCCCCCCCCCCCTCAAGACCTGTTAGATAAAATGCGAAAAAAAAAAAAAAAAAAAGCAGGCTAACAAAAAAAATTGCATATTTTGTTTCATTACTTACTTACTGGCTTTTAAGGAACCCGAAGGTTCATTGCCGCCCTCACATAAGCCTGCCATTGGTCCCTATCCTGAGCAAGGTTAATCCAGTCTCTACCATCATATCCCACCTCCCTCAAATCCATTTTAATATTATCTTCCCACCTATGTCTCGGCCTCCCCAAAGGTCTTTTTCCCTCCGGCCTCCCAACTAACACTCTATATGCATTTCTGGATTCGCCCATATGTGCTACATGTCCTGCCCATCTCAAACGTCTGGATTTTATGTTCCTAATTATGTCAGGTGAAGAATACAATGTGTGCAGTTCTGCATTGTGTAACTTTCTCCGTTCTCCTGTAACTTCATCCCTCTTAGACCCAAATATTTTCCTGAGAAGCTTATTCTCAAACACCCTTAATCTATGTTCCTCTCTCAAAGTGAGAGTCCAAGTTTCACAACCATACAGAACAACTGGTAATATAACTGTTTTATAAATTCTAACTTTTAGATTTTTGACAGAAGACTAGATGACAAAAGCTTCTCAACCGAATAATAACTCACATTTCCCATATTTATTCTGCATTTAATTTCCTCCCGAGTGTTATTTATATTTGTTACTGTTGCTCCAAGATATTTGAATTTTTCCACCTCTTCGAAAGATAAATCTCCAATTTTTATATTTCCATTTCGTACAATATTCTGGTCATGAGACATAATCATATACTTAGTCTTTTCGGGATTTACTTCCAAACCGATCGCTTTCCTTGCTTCAACTAGAATTTCCGCGTTTTCCCTAATCGTTTGTGGATTTTCTCCTAGCATATGTTTTGTTTCATTATGTCATAAAATTAAGTACTGTGTTAAAGGACATCGTTTTGAAGAAAAATGACATTTCATCAACATCCGCCCTCTAGTAATGACTATAGTTGAAGAAGACTAATCGAAGTTGTACTGTATATAAATGAAGTATTCATTAGCCACAATTTGCAGAAATTCCAGCCAAGTTAACTAACTGATGCTAACTAAGGTATAATAGGCTGATACTGCATGACTCAGTCAAGAAGCATATGATTCAGTGCAATATTTTATCGCCTTGTTATTACTCTCATGGTAGCATTATATACAGGGTGAACCATAAGTAATGTCATTAATTTCAGGGGGTTATTCTTTGAGATATTTCAAACAAAAACTTTTCGATAATCCATTTTGAATCTTGCATACACTATTTTTAACACTTGAATATAAGTAATTGATTAACTAGCGGACTTGTGTTAATTATGTAAGTCTGTGCTGCTTACAGCTGTTTCGGTGCTTCATCACACCATCCTCAGAGCCTACCAGATCTCGGCGTCATCTCGAACTTCTCTGCCTGTTGTGTGGGTGCGTTTGATTGTTGAAAAGTGGAGTCAAATAGTGTGTGTGTACTGAAATTGATCTGTGTGTTGAGAATTTGATTGGGTTGTGTTTTAGTGTGTTTCATGGTCTAGTGGTCAGAGCTTCTGGCTATAGTTCTTGAGGTCCCAGCTTCGATTCCCGGTTAGAGCACAGGAATTTTTCCTTAAAGGGGATTATTCCTGTGTTCGTCCATGGTCTGGAATTTAGGTTAAGTTTAGATTTAAGACCTCTCCTGGCACCACATTATCATAATCATCCTATCACATCATCGGGGTAATGTAACTCCGCCTTCCAGGCGCCCCAACCTCAGAAGTGGGTTACAACTAAGCCACGGCCAGGAGAGAAGACCAGAAATGTCGAAAAGACAACCTGGTGGCATTGGATTAAAAAAAAAACATATTATTTTTAAAGACGTTCAATATAGTAATAATTATAAATTGGAAACTTACCAGTGCAATTTCACCTAAATTGCACTGTTAATTATTGTTTTTAAATATTTGCAAAAATTAAGTAAACTCTACAACTCCACTAAAGTTACTGCATTTGTAATGCAAGTAACATTAAGGAAGATGAAAAAATCAACAAGATTCCAGACTCATCATAGACTGGGGAAAAAAAGACAGACGTATATCACAGCCTGCTGGAGTATAGTAAACACAGAAAACATTTTATAGCAACAATGTTGAAGATAGATATATTTGTTTTGCAAAGTTGCCATCATTGAACAGAAACCAAGATGGAGAATTGCAACTAATTAGAAATTCGTCTTTCAGGTATGTAATAAACTATCTTCGCACAAAAACGTTTCGATACACGAGCGGTATTTGTTTTCATGTTCTCGGAAATTAAAAAAGCTCAACTTTTGCTTTTTCAGTCTTTTTCGAACATGAAAACGTCAAATTGTTTTGTAAGTATGAAACATTTCATAGCGTGTTTTAGGAAAGCCATTGATTTAGTTTCCATTATGCTCACAATATGTCAGTCAATATAAGATAGTAGTGTATTATGATTTTTTTAATTGAATTGAATTTAATGGAGGGGGGCACTATGGCCCAGCACTGCGACCTGTTAAGATCTATTGCGCTGATCCTCTGGTGACGCATTCCCAAACCCACACTGGCCAACCACACTAAGGTTCTCTGTGTACCCAGGTTTCGAGCAGGCACTCCACCGTTCCTAGGCCAGCACCCTCCAGGTGTCGCCAGCTGACGTTTGGGGAATGCTACGGAATGATAACGAAATGAAGAAATGGTGATGGAATGATGTAAATGCCTAATTTGTGGAAAAACGGGAGAATCCTGAGAAAAACCCCAACTGCGACCTTGTCCGCCACAAGTGTCACTATGATTTTTTCAATGGAAAAAAATCCCAGACCTGACCAGGAATCGAACCCGGGCCATCAGCGAGACAGTCTGAAGGTCTGGCCATTCAGCCACCGCAGAGGGTGGTGTATTATGATAATAGATAATTGAAAGAAATTTTAGTTTTGTCCTTTAAATATGCAAAACTTGAATAAATGTAACATTTTAAAATTCCTTTAAGAATGAAAAGTTACATTTGTTCCGATCAAACTTTTGCACATTTAAAGGACGAAAATAAAGTTCTTACAATCTTTAAATTAACACAATACACTGTTCTCCTAAATTGACTGAGCATATTGGGAATTAAATCATTTGCTTTCCCAAAACACGCTATGAAATGTTTGATATAAAACAATTTTTATCTCGAAAAAGAAGCAAAAATGAGCAAAATGATATTAAACTTTTTTGTTTGAAATATCTCAAAGAATAATCCCCTCAAATGAATGACATTATGTACGGTTCACTCAGTATATTCCATTATATAGTCGCCCTCGATAGCGTAGTTGGTATAGCGCTGGCCTTCTATGCTCGAGATTGCGGATTTGATCTGGCCAAGGTCGATGGCATTTAAGTGTGTTTAAATGCGACAGGCTCATGTCAGTAGATTTACAGGCATGTAAAAGAACTGCTGCGGGACAAAATTTCGGCACAGCGGCGACACTGATATAACCTCTGCAGTTGCGAGCGTCGTGAAATAATAATAATAATAATAATAATATATATAGAAACTGTAGCACAATATTGGAATTTATGTTTTCTTAAATATTGATAGATGAAAAAAAAAAAAAAAAAGCAAGATGGCTACTTGAAAATATCTGTAATTGGCTAATTCACATTGCTATCTCGAAAATACTATTATTTTTTATAGTGCCGTATTTATCCGAATATAAGACGAGAATTTTGTTTTTCCAATCTTGCATTTGAAAAATGGGAGTTGATTTTAGATTTGCGTATTAGGGTATATGCAGGTGAACAACCACAAATATCAGAAAATGCAGGCTCTAAATTTCTAAAATTTTATAGGAAAATGAACTCACAATTAGACAAAAATTACACGGTACCACAACAAAACTTACTAGAATTTAAATATCTTATAAAGGTATAAAAAGTTTGCTATTAATATTTTTCAAACCAGTTTTATCAAGCTCTATGAAAAAAAAATTCTGCATTACATCATTTGTAACTTCATAACATTGTTATGGTCCTCCATCTTTAATATTTTTCTGCATGTAATAAACACTTATTTCTGAAAAGCAGACTACTCTCAGACATGTAGAGTTGTTTATTTTAATACAATTAATTTGTTATTTGTCCCATATAGAATATATTAAAATTTAATAATGTTTTGTGACCTAATTTTTCTATTTTCAAAGAAATAGGCATAGTCTACCTTTTAATAAATGCATGTTAAATCAGTGTGCAATATTTAAGAATTCTATCTCTAATGTTTTTAGTTATGAAATAATATGTGTGAAAATTTTCAAATATTGGAAAATTTAATTTAAAGTAAAAAGTGAATTCTAAAAATTTTATTAGTATTTTTTTATACTTTTATCAGATATTTAAGTTCTAATAAGTTTTGTTGTGGTACCTTGTAATTTTTGTCCAATTGTGAGGTCTTTTCCTTACAAAATTTTATAAATTTAAAGCCTGCATTTTCTGATAATATTTGTGGTTGTTCACGTAATATCTTCTTCTTCTTGGCAACGGCCCTTGTAGATGGCCTCCTTAGGATCTTGGTCCATTCCTGTCCAACCAGAGCCTTCTGCCTCCATCTTCTCACGCCTAGATTAAATCCTCCACTCCATTCAACCATCTTAGTTTCTGTCTCAATATTGCGCCTACCTTCTGGTTTTGTGTTTAGAATTTTTTTGTATTCTCTGATCATTCATCCTGATTACATGTCTAACCATTCCAATGGCTTTGATTTCAGCAAAATATCTAAAATTGAGTTTTCAGTTCTGTATTACATCTAATTCTCCAGTGCCCATTCTCACATTAGGACCATAGATTTTCCTTAGAATTTTTCTTTCCCATGTCATCAGTTGTTCCATTTTCTTCGAGAGAGTCCAAGTTTCACTTATAAAACAATTTATGAAATTTTATATAATGTAAGTTTTGCTTTTTTACTTATGCATCTTGCTCTCAAAGTTTTGTTAAGGGCTTCAGGCATCTATCAATTTTTTTATCATATCCCATCTGCAGTGTTTTCTTTAATTAGAAAATATTTAAAAGAATCTACTTCCTCATATTTCTGTCCATTTATTATAAATCTTTATTACAAATGCACTTGGTCTTATGTTAGTAATATTTAGTTTTCTCTTTATTAATTTTTAAATGTAATGCTTCTACTTGAATTTGGTTTACTATTTCATTTAGCACTAGAAACTCATGACCACAATATCATCCGCGAATTTCTGGTTTTTAAATATTGGTACCATTAAAATTTATATCAATGTTCCTAATGACTTTTTCAAGGCCGATGTTAAACAGAATTGTAGATAAGGAGTCTCCTTGCCTCACCCCATTTACTGTTAAGAATTTATCAGATAGTTTTGTTTGTATCTTTACCTTATTATATGTTTTGGAGAGGGTTATTTTTGTTAAATTTACCAATTTTAGGGATACCAAATATAAGACCAGAATTTTAAATGGATTCATGTTATCAAATGCCTTTAAAGTCTATAAAAAGCATATGTTCACATTCGTGTATGAAAAATACACCTACTTACCCTCTTGCTATTCTACCTTGTAAGTGTAGAGGTTTTTGGAGGAAACACCACTGTATTCTATCCAAAGGTAACTTTCTCGCTTGTCCCCAGTTCATCCCATGTTACTCTTCTTCCTTGAGGTCCTTGAAATTACACAAGTTGCTTATTTTTTATGTTGTACAGTACAATAAATAATGCCACAGGCGCAGTTTCTCCTGTGGCCTGTTTGTTTAAAATATTATTCATTTGCGTGATTTATGAGAAAAAACTTTTCCACATGTTTACCATACTTCAGTTTTAATCCTATAAAGCCATTTAGCTAGTTCGTGTACAAGTGTTTTGAGGAACTTGAAATTGGATTACTCCTGCACTAGAGTTCTCTAATTGTTTTGCTGTGAATTTGTATTGTATGATTTCAGATATCAGTAGACCTATTACAACACAATCAGGATGTTTTGGAAATTTAATCATGGTCCATCACCTCACATTGAGACACTTCTTAACAAGGAGGTAAGTAGTCTGTAATTAATTTCAGTTTTTATTATATGACATAAATTCTGTAGTGCTAGAAACGAAAATATCTCTTTGTAGTAACTTTGGACAACTGAATTCATGTAATTCTCTTTGAAGCCCAATGTTTCTCATAGGATAGCTTATGATTGTTAATACATTTTGCTAATGTTTTATTTATTTTATATGTGTGAATAAAACATAATTCTAATGTCGTCACTTTTATTGATCAGCCATTCTAAAAAGTTTGTCATATATTGTGTGTAACTGGATTGTGGTGGACCCCAAAAAATATATTTTACAGTTATGCTACCATTTACGTGACACTTGGGAGAAGTGTTTGATAAACTACTTAAACTTATTTATTTAACTTACTGGCAGTTTAACGCAAAACCCTAAGGTTCATTGCTGAACAACATAATATGCATTGGTCCCTATCCTGAGCAAGATTAATCCAGTCTCTATCATCATGTCCCACCTCCCTCAAATCCATTTTAATATTATCTCCCCATCTACGTCTCAGCCTCCCCAAAGGTCTTTTTCCTCCAGCCTTCCAACTAACACTCTATATGCATTTTTGGATTTCCCCAGTACATGCGACGATGCCCTGCCCTGCCCTTCTCAGACGTCTGATTTAATGTTCCTAATTATGTTAGGTGTGAAGAATACATTTGCGTGCAGTTCTGTTTTGTGTAACTTTCTCCATTCTCCTGTTTCATCCCTCTTAGACCCAAATATTTTCCTAAGCACCTTATTCTCAAACACCCTTAACCTATGTTCCTCTCTCAAAGTGAGAGTCCAAGTTTCACAACCATAAAGAACAACTGTAATATAACTGTTTTATAAACATTGATCTAACTTTCAGATTTTTTGACAGTTGACTGAAGATGATAACAGCTTTCAATCAAATAAAATGGACAGGCATTTTGATATTTATTCTGTGTTTGATTTCCTCCTGAGTATCATTTATATTTGTTACTGTTGCTCCCAATTTGAAGTTTTCCTGGGAAAAATCTTCAAAAAATAAATTTCCAATTTTTATATTTCTTTTTGTGCAATATTCTCGTCACGAGACATAATCATATACTTTGTCTTTTAGGGATTTACTTCCAAACCTACTTCTTTACTTGCTTCAGTAAAATTCATGTGTTTTCTCTAATCGTGTTTGATATACAATACATAAATATTTGAAGTGTTATTTAAATACCATTTTCAGTTTATCTGGCATTTACCCTAACTTTCTTATTTCACATGAAACACTCTGTAAATTCTTACATATTTTTGCTCCTCTCTAAATTCTGAATCCAAAGATGTATAACATGCCCAGATTTGAAGTGATAGTCTTTTGTTTAATTCAACAAACTGCAATAGTTGTTGCGAGAAATGTAGACATTCTCAGACAAAGTGAGAGAGGGGAGTAGGAGAAGAGACAAGCTTGCTTCCATAGGGTATTTCAGCAAAGGTCATAGCTATTCTTCTCTGCTGATGGAAGTCACTAGACCAAGGCCATTTGTCAACAGAACATGCATCATTTTTTTTTGTATGCTCTTGAATGCATTTAAAAGTAATTGACTATATAACCCTAGCACCCAAACAACTAAACGTGATTGATCACCGTATTTGTGATTTGATTAATAGAAATGGATCTCTAGGCTGACGAGACAAATGACTGTAGACTTCACTCATATTATCTGAGAAGTTTTACATACAGAAGAAAAGGCCTTGAATAATGCTGCAGCCCAAAAATTGTTTCCAACAATTTTCTCGTGAAATATATTTCAAATTGTAAATTAAAGGGATAAGAAGGATAAAGTCCTAAGCCACAAAGACAAAATTTTACGTTGTCTATGTGGATGACGTGACTATGTTATGAGAAAATCCATCAACTATTAGGGAAAACACGGGAATTTTATTTGAAGCAAGTAAAGAGATAGGTTTGGAAGTAAATCCCGAAAAGACAAAGTATATGATTATGTCTTGTGAAGTAATAGAACAGTGATTATGTCTTATGACTAGAAAATGAAAAATATATAAATTGGAAATTTATCCTTTGAAGAGGTGGAAAAATTCAAATATCTTGGATCGACAGTAACAAATATAAATTACACTCAGTAGGAAATTAAACTCTGCCTGCTGTTATTTGGTTGAGAAGCTTTTGTTATCCAATGTACTCTCAAAAAAGCTGAAAGTTAAAATTTATAAAACAATTATATTACCGGTTGTTCTGTATGGTTGTGAAGCTTGGACTCTCACTTCGAGAGAGAAACAGAGGTTAAGGGTGTTTGAGAATAAGGTGCTTAGGAAAATATTTGGGGCAAAGAGGGATGAAGTTACAGGAGAATGGAGAAAGTTACACAATGCAGAACTGCACGCATTGCTTTTTTCACCCGACATAATTAGGAACATTAAATCGAGATGTTTGAGATGGGCAGGGCATGTAGCACGTATGGGTGAATCCAAGAATGCATATAGAGTGTTAGTTGGGAGTTGGGAGACCTTTTGGGAGGCCGGAAATGGGACCTTTTGGGAGGCCGAGATGTAGATGGGAGGATAATATTAAAATGGATTTGAAGGAGGTGGGATATGATGGTAGGAACTGGATTAATTTTGCTCAGGATAGAGACCAAGGGCGGGCTTATGTGAGGGCGGCAATGAACTTTCGGGTTTCTTAAGAACCATTTGTAAGTAAGTAAGTTAGAAAGGTTTATATTTTCTGTTCTGTAAATTAGGTTTCTTATTCATGTGACATCCCAGTGGAAACAAATTCCTGTTCATAGTTAGGCCTTTTTTTTTATTATTATCACATTGTTTCTGCACTTTTCAAGTTACAGGAAATACTCCTTGTGTTAATACAGTATTGTATTTGAGATTCATCTGTAGGTGTTACACAAATAATATTACAATTAGAAAATTTACTTTGTTTTAGGATGTTACACTCCATGAGATTATGGATGAGGAAGATGTTCTACAAGAGTGTAAAGTACAAAACAAGAAGTTAATAGAATAGTGAGTATTCAGTGAAACAATGAAACATAAAATAACAACATAAAAAGTATTCGTATAATCTCTCATTACTTGACAATAATCGCTCTTCCTTTTTCCGTAATTGAAGCAGTTGTTGGACATGCTATTTCACAATTATTACCGAGTAATTCTTTTGTGAACTTTCTAGTTTATAATGGGCTTATTGGAAAACATTTTATTGTATGAGTGTTCATTTTGAGCTGTCTTAGTAGGGATTAGCTGCTAATACCTCCCTTAGGAAGTAAATATCATCAGTAATATTAAATCCAAAATCAGAAACCATCATATCACCATAATGTTAAGGTTCACGTTATCTGCTTTTGAATAGCCACTTCACTTGTTACAGTAATGCAAGGATCTCGATTATTTCTGGAGAAATACAATATTAATCACATTTCAATTACAGGTCTCCTCTTTTGTGCTAGAGGTGCCATAATAAAATTTTTCTTTCAATTGTAAGGAAAACATAAACTTGAGAAATCTCATGAGACAAAGATAGTATAATCAAGTATTCTGTGGTGATAGTAAGAAATCGTTTGTATGATACACACTGTTTAATTTTAAGGAATTTAATTATATTTTCTGTTCAATGTTCATCTTTTACTTTTCTTTTTTAACCTCATCAAACCATTGTATGAATTTCGATGATGTTTGGGTAAAGTGAGATAAGTCGTAAAAATGAGATCTGAGATAAATTAAAATTAAACTTCGAAACCTTATTGCAAATATCTTTGTACACAAACAAAACACATCAAATGATAGTATTTTATTATTATTATTATTAAATTATTATTATTATTATTATTATTAGTCTTATTATTTATATAATTTTTTAATTTTCGCAGTTTCAAAGAATTTAACTTGTGTATTGCTGTTGGTTATCTGAAGAACAAAAGCTTCCAGTAGGGTAAAAAATGACTTAACCCCTTTATCCGAACATCATCGAATTATAGTTTTTATTATTTTATGTCTGAGAGCAAACCCAAAAGTTGGGATCGGATGGAAACCTATAAAGTAATGTTTCTTAAAGGTGACTCTTAAGGTTACGGTCACATGTCACTACTTTTGCAGCGCTGCAGTACAAAAAATTGCGCAACTCTCGACGTGTGCCATTACCTTTAATATAGTCGTTAAAATATTAAACAACGGTAATAATAATAATAAAGTAATGATTTATTTAACCTGCTGCCCGCCTTTTCATGCTCAACCAGCTTAAAAGTAGCGTTGTGAACAGGGTTTCAGGGTTGCAACTGCAGCATTTTTGATATCGGTTTTGTTGAAAATTTTGCTGCATAATTGTGACCAGTGTTGCCACCCAAATGTGTCAATGATACTTTTATTGTTTGGATATAATTAATTTTAATGTTAAATGTGATGAAAATAAATTATTTGTAACGGTTATTAAATGCACAACACAGTCTGTGTATATTTGCAGACGATATAATTCATTTTTTAATTTTCCGAGCGTAGTTTCAAACAGGAGGGTTGCCAACATTGATTACGTGAATATGCTGTTGGTTATCATTTAAGTATATAGGCGTTTATAAAAGCTTTATAGTAAAAATAATGGCAATTTCTCAATACTAGTTAGGACAGAAAAGCATATAATAGATAAGTAAGAATTTTAGCGTGTTATGAGTTTCTTAATAATGCGAACATAACCACAAAATGTATATTGAGAAGTCAACACGGAGATGGAAACCTGCAGCATGACTGTGGCTGCAAAAGTAGCGCCTTGTGTGTGAACAGACTCTCAACCTCCAGTTGCAAGTTTTGCAGCATCTGATATCACGAACAAAACGTTTTGGTTACGGTGAACAGTGTCTGACCACGTCTGTTTTAATTTGCAGCTGCAGTATGATAAATCTTTTTAGCGCAGCAAAATAGCAATGTCTGACCGTACCTTTAATATAGTCGTTAAAATATTAAATGAGCGTGTACATTAAACTTTTTTTCTCTATGAATAGTTCAGAAGTGAATAGTGGGTTGATGCAGGGTCTGCATATCTGAAATTCATTATGAATAAAATGGATGCAAAAATGTTTGTTTTTTGTTGTAGTTTGGTGCGACCTGATGTGATGGAAGAACTAGTTACATTAACAACAGTTGAGCCATCTGGAGAAGTGGATGAGAGGGCGCGTTACAAATATCCTAATATCGCATGTGAACTGCTGACCTGCGATGTTCCGGCTCTGAATGAACGCCTGGCCGGTGACGAAGCACTGCTGGGAAAGTTGTATGCTTTCCTGGAGTCAGATAAACCACTCAACCCTCTCCTGGCATCTTTCTTTAGCAAAACAATTGGAGTTCTTGTCGCACGCAAGAGTGAGCAGGTTAGTTGGAAAGAACTACTGCATTGTAGTCTTTTCATAGCTTAGAGTGTCGTTTGTTAACCTGTATTGTTGCCATAGTAGTTTTGTTAGGTGTTTGTTTTGTTGTCTTATTGGAAGTGTTGTGGAGGCTTGGCTACAAGATTGTAAATTAACTAATAATAATAATAAGAAGAAATAAAATGAAAACGATAGTAACAGTGCTGTAGTTGGAAACAAATTTTAGGGGGTACTGTTGAAAACTCCTTGGTCAGACTGGACTCGTACTGCACTTCTTTCCCAAGGTTACTTCATCATGAAGATCTCCTTCCAGATCGCAGCCACAATTGAACATAAGGCAAGAAATGAAATGCTGACACTGGTGGCCCAATACTTTTTAGGAACAAAAGCCTAGGAAACTCTTTTACTGGAAGAGTATTCCTTTCTTAGTGCAGATATCCTTCATTACAGTAATGCTCATTCACATTCTTTAGTTGAAACTGGAATAGAATCTATAATATGTAACTGGACTCAAGATTCATGAACGCACGAAAAGTAACACTATTTCCCTCCTCTAGCGAACTGCTAGCATTACACAAGACCGTCTCCAATACTCAGACCTTAATATAGAAAAAGATGGCCGCCGTAGAGATCCAACCATTTCCATTTATATAGATGGTTCCGCCATATCTTTGTCAAAATACTTAAATTTTTCGTATTTCTGAAGTTGAATTACTAACTTTTGTCTTAAATAAACGTCCAGCGTTAATTTATGAGCAATGTTAAGTTCAATTTCAAAGGTGAGACAATACAATAAGATAAATACGGTACGAGTAGAAACACATTGCTGTGAAGTTATGAACTTGACAGTGCAATCGCAGCTTGAAAACACTTTTCAGTAAGTTGAAAATCATACCCTGAACTCCGTATAAGTTACTGCAGTATATGCAAACATTCACTAATAGTTGTTGGGCATACAAAAGGTTAACACATACTCAAAATCAATAACACAATTACACAATGTCAGCCAATATTAGGCCTACAAGGTCTACTAATACAAACTACTACTACTACTACTACTACTACTACTACTACTACTACTACTACTACTACTACTACTACTACTACTGCTACTGCTACTGCCACTACTACTGCCACTGCTGCACCACTACTGCTGCTACTACTACTGCTGCTGCTGCTGCTGGTACTACTGCTACTGCTACTGCACTGCTGGTACTACTGCCACTGCTGCTACTACTGCTGCTGCTGCTACTACTGCTACTGCTACTACTGCTACTGCTACTGCTACTGCTGCTGCTGCAGCTACTGCTACTATTTTTTAATTTTTAATATATGGATGTTGACAATGTAGGGTCCTTAGCCTAATTCGTCTTGAATTTCATTTCTTCATGTTTTGTCACTTTTAGGCTTAGGCCTAACTCTTCATGACTTCTTTTCATTTTTCTCGGTAATTGGTTTGAAATGTTTTTCTCTCGTTCAACACCTTTGTACAGTTATTAATGACAGAATTTCTTCTATACGGTCATCTTTCATATTTAAGTAAATAACAGTCACCTTAAACAACAGTCATAAATGAAACCACATTTGTTTCCTGAACATCACTTTGAAACTGATCGAAAGTGCTAATAATTTCCCTTTCACACCATTCCCTGAAAAATTCTTCTCTCCCCATCTGTTCCCCTTTCCGTTGATGTGGATTCTTTCTAGGCACTAGAATGACTGACAGTACGATATAAAGTTGGTTAGGAAATATGATTCTTTAGGCGTCATGGGTAAGATTCGAAATTTCCCGAGGAATACGAAAAGGATCACATTTACGATAGGAAAAATATCTTTCCCAATAACTAATTTAGGTTCAAAATGTTTTATGTGTAACACTGTCATTTTAGGAAGATACGAAATGGTCAGTCTACCTCATAATATCTTGGCTTAGTTGCCTCATAAGTGGTGCCTTGTTGGTATCATTTGTGATGTTCAGACCTGTCTTCGGACAGTTGACTAAACAACAACAAACTGTAATTTCCTTAACTTGGAAATTGTCACGATTATGCACCTAAACCATTTGTCGCGAGTAAAGTTGTACTTTTCGGAAACTCAAACACTGAAATATGAGACACAGATCCACTATTAGAATTACAACCCGGTACACAACACGAATGGCCGATTTCACGACGTAATTAACACAAGAAAACATCATAACAAAACCACGTGGTAATCATGCTTGGACCTCTACCGGCGCCATTTTGGCCACTATGGATACCTACATTAAGGTCTGAGTATTGGAGACGGTCTTGCATTACATCTGAGTGAGTTTAGATTATTAGAGAATCAGTGCAGCAGAATTCTTGAGGCGTTTCATAATAAAATTAGTGTTATGTGAAGGCATCTATGCAAGTTTTGAAATTAGTGAATCAGGGCAGCAGATTTCTTGAGGCTTCATGCCATAAAGTTAGTGTTAATTACTTATAGAAATACCATGGCGTTATTAAAGCTTGAAATTAAGAAATCACAACTAGCCTATTCCTGAAGTGCCAGGTTTTCGATAAAACAACAAGTGGACAAGGATACGAGATCCCAGCCACTACTTTTATGCCAGATATCAAAATCAAAATGTTTTTGAAATAGCTAATATCCTCCATTTCAAAGTATATTAAAGACTATTTAAACATAGTTAATATATTTTAGAGTCTATATTTTTTTCCGGTATGGTAACAGCGAGTTTTTATTTTAGACGGTTCAACGTACTGCCCTGTACCAGCCCAACTACAGCACTAGATAGTAATAATTAGAGATTGAATTTTTTTGTAGAGTTCATGACTGTGATCATGAAACTTCTACGGAAGTGACATCATGAATGATGCCAACACCAGAAATAGAAATATATCACATAACATTACTCATTTCAGTGGAAATAATATATTCTGGAAACTTTTTGAACCGTGTATGTATATAATCTATCGATGGCCCAGAACCAGACTGTTCCAAGTCCATTTTACTATTTTTTTTTTTTTTTTCAGAAGAGCTATTTTAAGCTCATGACATTCTAAGCTTCATGAAACAATTTGGAATAGCTTCATAGTAACCTTATCGAGAGGAATATTTATAACTTTGTTCGATTCATGTATGCAGACAAGCACTGGAACACGATGAAACACAGATTTCTTTCTTATAAAAAGTTGGATTTAGAACAGTCTGGTTCTCAGCCATCGCTATGTATGCTCCTCAGTAGAAGAAATGTGTGGTGTTGTGTATTGAAGGCTCACTAACAATAAAACCTTAGAAATTTAAGTGTGTAATGCATTTGAAATGTAATTCAACAAATATAATGTACGGTGTCTTAAATATTGACTATGCTGGTATTTCTGCTTTGTTCCATCCAGAAGTTGCAACGAAAACTGCATAAGTTGTTTAATTTAGTAATTAAATAATCACTATTTGTATTATACTTGCTTATGTCTAAGAACCAAATGGTCCAGGCTTCGATTCTCAATAAAAGAAATAAAAATAATCTCCTTTATATAGGGAATAGAGGTGTCTTGTCTTGTGCAGTTACGAACATTGGTATTGGAACATATTGGCTTCATTGTCAAAATGTCCTGCATTGTGTGAATGACTTGTTTATGCACGATATTTCCAAGACATTGAGATTTAATGATCAGTATATTGAAGGCAGATCATTGTGATAATTGTGTATGCAACTTCTATCACCCTAGTCGTCGAAAATTTCTTAAACATTTTATATAATAAATTATTAAAAATAAAGAAGCTAATATCATAAAATATTGAATAGAATATGACGATTATCTCTAGTCATAATTTTTTTATCACATTCACGTACATATTTAAAATAATTTTTTTGCTGTTTCTGTAAAAGGTATGTGTATTTATGAAGCCTTGACTAAAAGTGAGAGAGAGTTGTACTCTCGAACAACATAAATTGTGCCAGTACAATGGAGTTCCACAGTCTTTTAGGTGGGACTTCAACATGCAGGGCAGACATGTTTTATGCAGCTGGGTTTCTCTGATATTTCTCCATGCATGTCAAATTCCATGTGTCTTGTGGGAATATGTCTCATAATTGTTAAGATTGCTAGTGTTTATACAGGGAGTGGGAGATGTGTACATAATATATATTTTTTTCCATCTACTTCACATTTGGAAGTAATTTATAGATATCTTTTCGAAGATATGTTATGCATGGTAGTTTTATAATTGTTCATTGGGAAAGCTTATGGTTGTGGAGTTGTTTTGATGTACTCTGATTGAATTCCTCAGTAAAAAAACGTTATTCATATGTTTTTGTCTATGCAGAGTAACCTAAGGTTACCAGACTCCTGACAGTCCCCAAGTTTTGCTTTCTGTCCCCAGACAAAATACATCCCCAGAATGTCTCCAGATTATTTTTTCCAGATATCCTCAGATTTTCATTGTTAATTATTAATATAGTTCAATGATCTTTGCACATTGGTGTGATAAATTTTGCTAATGCAACTTTGTATATACATTTATTCCACCATCAATCAAGCAACTTTTGGGTAACTTTAGAAGTGGCTCTTATTTCACAACAGAATTCTTAGTGTCTCTCGTGAATTTTATGAAAATGATGTTGAATATCTCACTGCCTGGGTTATTCATTCACAAAATAAGATATCTACGAAATTTATACTGCTGAGCCTTTCTTTACAAAGAGAAAAATTTGAAGAGACAATTATTTTTCTTCAAATTTAGATGGCCTTGACCTGGATGAAGATAATGTATTTGATGAAATTTCTTGTTTGAAGAAATATATGATTTCAGAGAAAATGGCAAAATGGAGAGGAGGGAGGGGGACAGATAGGGAGGGCAGGGGGGAGAGAGAGAGTGAGTGTGTATGTGTGTGTGAGAGAGAGAGACTATGTGTTTGTGTGTGTGTTGAAAAAGAGAAAAGAGAGAGAGAGAGAGTGTGTGTGTGTGTGTGTCTGTGTGCGCGTGCGCGCGTGTCCGTGTGCACGTGCGTCGGCAAACTGGAATGTAGAAAATGCTATTCCTTGCTTAAAATGAGTGGACTGTGCACAACTTCAGAAGTTTATTGAACTATCTCATGTGTCCTGGAAGTAATGCTTCAGTGGAGAGAGAATCATCAATGGACATGATGTGAACATCCCAAAAATCCAGAATGAGTTTGGAAATTGTTAATGCCAGGTTTGCTATGTTAACCAACTTTAAATTGTGTAAAAACATCAGTGAATGGCATACTAACAGATATGATAAAGGTATTTTTATACGTCAATACTTGTCTCCAGAAATTATGAAAAAAATCTGGTAACCTTAGAGTAACCACATAGTTCATTGTTGAAATCATTGTTTTTTATATATTGCACTCGAACAGTATAATTATGACTTCTTTTTTTTACAATAATCTCATACACCTAAAGTTAACATTTTTACGTGGGTAATTAAAGAATTTCGTTACTTATGAATAGCAGTAATAGCTTTTACGAATTAGAGTGATACTCTTTCTCAAAATGCTGGTACTATATTATATGTATAAGATTAGTGTTACCTTACCCTGGTAATCAGCTGCCCACCTTTGGGACTGGAATATCATAATACCATCCCATTCAGGTCGTGTGAGATTTTTGGTGGATGGAGTGGCATATTTTTACTAGATACTCTGACTTACTTTGCCATTTCGTTAAACCATTGCTTCATTATTGCAGTCATAATGTGATTAAACTCTTGAACAGTTCCTGAATTAAGGGAATTTTAAAATAAGTAACTACAGAGGTGTGAAAATTATTAGAATAATCTTAATTTTAAAGGTTTTTTTAATAGTTCCTTCACAAATATTCATTGCATTGATGAATATTGGTGTATATTACTATACTGATGTAGGATATATTTACTACTAACAATGCCGGAAAGGATTGTTGTACATTGGTATTTTTCTTATTTTACAATTGTTATGGGAATTCAGAAATTATTATACAGTGGAACCTCGATTTATTGTTCCCGGATGTATCATTTTCCCGGATCCATCATTCAAATTCGTTGGTCCCTGAACATATTCTATTTAAACTATGACTATAAAGCCCGCATCTATCGTTCCTCGATTTATCGTTTTCCCGGATCTATTGGCCAGATTTTTTAGCCCTGAAGTGTGTAAATCCCAGATTGATCAGTTTTAAGAAATAGCAACAAGCTTACAAATGCTTGTAGCAGTTGATGTCTTCAGAATGTTGTGCTGCAAGCTCCAATTGTAGAGTTTTATGGTTATTGGCCTGCTTACGCACCGACCTTCCTCACAGCTTGCCTGGCAAGACAATGTAGAAAGGTCCATGTTTCCTATCGATCGTTTTCTATTGTAAAAATTGCAGTCCGCGCTTCCACCAAGCTGTGTACGCAGTCTATCACACGTGTTCGATTCTCGACAGTTCGTATTTTTAACTTGGCAGTTTCTAATCTGATTTTCTCAGATATGGCATTTCCGTGTAAAAAAGTTCGCACTTTAGAAGAACGACTTCATATCATAGAAGAGGTGGAGAAAAATACAACAGAGAAGAGGATTGACATAGCTAAGCGTCTTGGCCTGCCACCTTCAACTCTAAATTGCATAATGGCAAAGAAAATAGAAATCAGACAGCAGGCTGATAAGTGTGGTACAGCAGCCAAAAAGAGGAAGGCAAGCAAAGAGTCAACTTACAGCAAACTCGAAAATGTCCTCTTTTCCTGGAATCAACAGGCACGAGCATTAGGCATTCCCATTGATGGGACCATCTTGAAGGAGAAATCTCTGAAAATAGCTGAAAAAATCTGCATTGAATGGCTGGATCTCTTGTTTCAAACAATGCCATGGCTTGGTGTTTAAGAAACTGGCTGGGGAAAGTGCTGCTGTGGACACCAATGTTACGGATCTCTGGTTTCAAAGACTCCCGGAGCTGCTGGAAGAGTACGAGCCTCGGGACATCTATAATGCAGATGAAACAGGCCTCTTTTTCAACTGTCTTCCAGACCGTACGCTGGCACTTAAAGGAGAATCCTGTCACGGAGGCAAAAGTGCGAAGGAGTGACTGACTGTACTGCTGTGCACAAACTCCGACTATGCTAATTCCAAAGCATGGATGACATCGGAGATTTTCAGAGACATTCTTCACGCTCTTGATAAATTCTTTGGTGCAAAAGGCAGGAAAATCCTCCTTTTTATTGATAATTGTGCTGCACATTCTCCAGACACATCCCCTTTGAAGAATGTGAATGTGATGTTTTATCCCCCAAAATGCACCAGTGTTGTACAGCCACTTGATTTAGGAGTTATAAAGAACTTCAAGCAGGCATATAGGAAGCAGCTAGTGCAGGGGCTTAATGTTTGATGGATGAAAGGAAAGAAGTAAAAATGAAGATAGACATACTACAGGCCATTCATTTTATTGTTTTGGCATGGCAACAAGTGACTCAGTTCACAATTCAGAACTGTTTCGTAAAATGTGGTTACGGGACAGAAATGAAGAGTCAGACATGTTGGAAGTCAACAGAAATGATGAAGACGAAGACTGGAATCAGCTGGAGACTGGAACCACTGGCGTTGATTTCGACACTTATGTGTCTGTGGACCAAGAACTCGCGACATGTGGTGTGCTGTCTGTGGAAGAAATGTGTGAGGAAGTGGCGAGTGGAAGTTCCATGGAGGAGGGACAAGTCGACAGTGATGATAATGATGAAGTTGTTCCCAAACCAGTGCCGAGTTTTTAAGAAGCACTAAGTGCGTTCGAGACCATGAGAGCGTTCATACATGCTCACAAGATCGCCGATAGAGACCAAGTGAACATTATTAATATTGAGAAGCTACTGTGTAGCTTAAAAGTAAAAAGGTGCAAGTAAGCAAATGAAAATTAGTGACTTTTTTAACAAGAAATGAAGTGAGTTAATAAAAAAAATCATTCATGTACCACACATTCTTTAGTATATGAATACACGTGTGTACTATAAGTAAATTTGACTGCTTATATTTATTTTAGACAGGTTCCCGTATCAATCGTTTTCCCGTTTCCACCGTTTTTTTTTTTTTTCAGAAGTCCAGAACAAAACGATGAATCGAGGTTTCACTGTATTATGTTGGTGGAATTGGAAACATCAAAAATTAATTAAGAAATGCTTTAAACAAATTGTTCTTTGTGTTTACATTGTTGTGAAGTTCAAATGAACATATACATCTGTTTTGTGCATATAATTTTTATGTTTCCAATTCCACCAACATAATATAATAATTTCCGAATTCCCATAACAATTGTAAAATAAGAAAAATACCAATGTACAACAGTGCTTTCCGGCATTGTTAGTAGTAAATATATCCTACATCAGTATAGTAATATATACCAATATTCATCAATTCAATTAATATTTGTGAAGGAACTATTAAAAAACCTTTAAAATTAAGATTATTCTAATAATTTTCACACCTCTGTACTTTACCTATTTTTTTTTAATCTATTTCGTCTCTTCCCACTCTTCTCTCAGTTGCTCTCTGTTTTCTACTGTCTTCTCATTTTAACCTTTATCATTTTTTCTTTCTATACTCCCTTTCTCTCCCACCCATTTCTGTTCCTTTCTCCTTTTTCCTTCTCATCACTTTCCCTACATTTTCCTTTTTTCTCTCCTTTCTTCCCACGCCCCTCCTCTCCTTTCCTATTCTATCCTCTCTTCTCCTCTCCTCTCTGAATGTGATACAAAACATGCGTTTGCTTTGTTGCACAGAAGCATTAAAGGGTAGATGTCAATCAAAATGGTAAAAAATCGCAAAGAAATGTTATTGCTTCATTTAATAGTAAATATGTAGTTGCAAGAACCTTACCAAAAAAAAAAATTTGATGTCCAAATTTGGCCCTGATTATGGATATGTACAATTTGAAGGCATGTGAGGAACTTTAAGGTACTGAAAACACATTTTTCATTACTTATGCACCATTTTCTCATGAACCATTTGAGGAAATTTTATTAAACTTTGCATCCTAGATTTTATTGAATAGATTCATTTTATCTTGCAAAAGAATTGTGAAATATGTTCTCTTTTATTTTCTACTTTATAAAGAAGACTGATTTGTAATCCAAATTCATTTTATCAAAATTTAAAATTTAATAAAAAAATAAAAGGAGAGGAATATGGAAAAGTCTCTGCATAAAATGTTATATTTGTGTTCTCTTATTAAGCAGAAAAAAGTCAGATTGTTTAATTAACCAATTCGCGTAAAAAAAGTATATGTTTATAGTATTGCGAATTTTTTTAATCAATCTTCTTAATGTATCCAGCTGTTTGCTGACAACATGAAGTCCACTGTAGTCTATTCAGTTTCCCTCGTGGGTACTCACCTTATCGTGGTGAGGGGACTTAAACTTGTTGTTTAAGCTATCAAGTAACAAAGAGGTACCCACAGAAGCTGCATCAACACCAATGCAGTCCCACTATATTTTTCACTGCGAATTTTTTTTTATATAAAAAAATAATAAAAACTTTATTCATAAAAAATCTGAAGAAAAAAAAAAAAAAGAGAAGATATTAATGTTTTGCTGATACTTGGCATTTTGACTTATGTCCCCCATTAAAAGCACGGGTACAGGATTTTGTTTAGTATCATGCCGACTTTTTACTAAGTTTTTGTGGGAACCATTGTTCTAGTTCAAGAACTTTTTTCCAATGTATGTGAAGTGAAGTAATATGACATTTTACATCCGTAATTAAATTTTCCACCCTTGTTAATTCAGGATTTTATACAGGAAGTTTAAATTTATTGACGTCTTTATTAAATGTTTGTTTTAACGCCTATATTATAAATTTTAAAAGCTTGTGGTAAAAAACTGACATAATTTATAAAGCAAAATGTTGTTAAATAGTATGGTAACATTTCACTTCTTTTCCACTTCCTTGAAGGATGATCATCCTTGTTGGTCGAGTGGTTGCCAGGCTTGTTACCGGATGCAGGGTGATGGCTTTTAAGAGGCGGTTATGTTCCTTAGCATGGTTTCGTTTGGAAGTGAAGAAATACCAAAAATCTCATTATTCTCGACTACAGACTCCTGCATATAACCTTAAAAGGCTTTACAGGGCTGCAGTGAATTACAGACTTGCGGTGTTGCCTAGTAGCCATGCTTCATGCTAAAAAGATGAACAATCGGCTCTTCTTTTCTCCCTCCCTTTTCCCCTATCTCTCTTGTAGGAAAAAATGATTTGGCTACATTACAGTGCTCAACGGCTTTCATCGTGTACTGGAAATTTGTAGCAAATTAAGAAATCTTGAATCAGGAATGGAATGAAAAATGGGTTGGGAATGCAAAAGGTTCCTTTGCACTTCAGATACAGTCACACATCCCTACTTTTGCTGTGCAACGTTTCTGCTTCAGATGTAAACATTGTGCGTAACATTCACAGGAGCCGTCCACGCCTGTGGAGTAATGGTTAGCGCATCTAGCCGCGAAACCAGGTGGCCCGGGTTCGATTCCCGGTTGGGACAAGTTACCTGGTTGAGGTTTTTTTCCGGGGTTTTCCCTCAACCCAATATGAGCAAATGCTGGGTAACTTTCGGTGTTGGGTCCCGGACTCATTTCACCGCATTATCACCTTCATCTCATTTAGACGCTAAATAACCTGAGATGTTGATAAAGCGTCGTGAAATAACCTACTAAAATAAAATTCACAGGAGCCAGAAGTAGCATGCAGTGTGCTGCTTTTTGTGCTGCATAACCCAAGAGCTGCAGAAGTTGCGATAGGAGTTGCATTACTGTTCACACACAACACACTGTTTTTGGAGCTGCATCATTGCATCTCTGTGTTGATTCTTCAGTGTATTTTGTGATAACCAATAACTAGAAACTGTTTTTTGGTAATAGTAATACACACGAAATTTTCCACAATTACTTTCTATGTTGCATTTACCGTTCTACATACCAAAAATGCTATATTTAAGCAAAACAAACTTACAGTGTGGTAGATAATCATGTGAAGTTTCATTTCTGTGAGTGAAATTGTTTCTGAGCTATTAACAAAAATTTGCATATTTCAAAATGAAATTTAGCTCACTTCTTCGGTATAATGTTTGAAATTTTTTTTGCAAGACCAGTGGCATATTTAGAAAAACATAACGCATTAGTTTTCCTATATCTTTACTACAAAAGGGGGAAACATGTTTATTATCATTGCATACTAAAAATAGAAATTTTCCATTGCCACTATAAATATTTCATTTTTTATTTATAAAAGTATTCATTTATGGTAATCATAAAAACCCATGCACTATTTTGTTAACCAGAGTATATAGAACATGCAGTAAAAATTTCATGTTCCTATCATCAACATTGTAAAGCCCTTTACACTTCGAACCTGACGAAATGTGCTGGAAAAAAAAGTGTGAGAAAACAGTTTGTAAAATTTGCATGGAATTGAAGTTCAAGGGTGCAGCCATTTATAGTGTAATTTTTATGCTTTCGAGCATTGCAATGTACTGAAACTTGTCCAACATATAAATAAGAGATTACCAATTCATTTTGTACAAGAAAACGAAAATTCGATTTTTGATTGAAAATTACTAAAATTTCACCTATCACCCCCTTTACTACTACAGCAAAATGGTAATATCTTTTCGATCCTTTTTATGCAAGCAAATTTGGACAGTCAACTTCTTTCCGTAACTTGGCAACCGTTTAAATTACAATTTGTTTTAGATCTTAACTTACAAAATTGGTTATCCCAAATACGTAATATTTTTTTGTAAGATGAGTAAGTATTAATCCATTTTTTTAACACTAAGAAAGCTTAAGATTTTATGTAATCATAGTTTTGCTGAGGAAACAAGTGTGAGTTACATATTCTTATTAAACTATGCAACTTTCTCATCTCGAAAACTTTCAGTAGATTGGTGGCAGATTTGAAAATTAATGCAGTAATATAATTATGTGTAGTTTTTGGTTGTGATTTCTCTGACATTAACAAAAAGCATTGCATGGCTTAAATAAATGCTGCATTAATGTTTACTGTTAGTTCTGTTTCTCTCTGTTTTCTTGCAGAAAATGGTACTGTGGTGTATTTCTTGATGGATGGTTATTTTTATTTTCTGTTGACATTTCGTTTCATGGCAATACAGAGAAGCCCAGATGTGGAATATATTCTAGACATTATTATTAATAAGGAACTGCATCACATTTGGAACAGATGTTATATAAAATATTTTTCTCTCTCTCTCTTCCTTCTCCCTCTATCCCCAGAACTGGTATTCCTATCAGTTCACTTGTTTGCAGGTTTTGGAGTTTTTAAAATCTAAGGAAAACTGTATCAGTTTATTGCTGAAGCACTTGGGTACTTCTGCCATAATGGATTTAATGCTGAAGCTCATCACACATGTTGAAGGCGTGGAAATGAAGCAGAATATTCTGAACGTAAGTACAGGTAGTATATAGAAAGAAGTTTCACGATGTTTCAGTTTAATTTATTGCAAAGTCTGAGTTTTGTAAACAAAAAAAAATTTTTAGTACCAAAAGTAAACATTTCATTCATTGATATATGTATTGACATATATACTGATGGATCAAGTACAGAAAACCTTACTGGAGCTGGAGTTACATGTACACATTTTTCCTTTTATCATTCTGTTGGCAGAGACACAACAAATTATGATGGTGAAATAGAGGCTATACACATTGCTCTCCGACAATTATTAAATCTTCCCTTAAATAAATATAACAAGACAGTAATTCTTTCAGATTCTAAAGCTGCAATTCAGGGAATATGTTCAAATGCTACAAAGAAGTCAACAAAAATAAGAGAATGCTACAAAATGTTAACACAACTCCAAAAAGTTAATAAGATTGTCCATCTCCAATGGATTCCAGCACACTGTGGAGTCATGGGGAATGAAACCGCAGACACACTTGCCAAGAAAGGCACAACAATAAAACAAAAATCTAAATTTAATGTCTCATATTCCTCAATAAAACGCTTGATCACTACAAAATTTTCTCATTCATACCTACAAGAAATAGAATCAAATGCTAAAGACAAAAATGGATTACACTACTTTTCAACCCAGATATAATCCCCAGAGACCAAGGAAAACAGCAGTTGCAGCCTTCAGACTATTGACAAACTGACTGTCTAGCAAGTCATCTCTACAGAATAGGTATCTCAGCTTCAGCCATATGTGTCCTGTGTAACAATCCAGCAGAAATGAATGAAGATCACTTGAAGACTGTGAAGCATTAAGATCAGAAGAAACTACAGTTCAAAAGTATTGGAAAGCACGACTGCTAATGGCTTCATTGCCAAATGCAAGGCACTAGACAACAACAACAACATATATGTTTTCTAACACAAAACCAGATTGTATTTGTTACTATCAATCAAGTACAGTGTGTTCTCTATCATCTGGTGAGTAATAACATTTTAATTTCCATGATTTATTAGAATCTCTAGTTTTGGGAGCCATATCTGTTTAAACGTGCAACCTCTTGTACCTTTGAACACAAAAATCATCTTGTACCATGGAACATGTTCTAAGGTACACAATACTAGCGGTTTTTGTTTTTGTTTTATTTTAAGATCATGTCACCTATATCACAGACACACTCATTGCTAAAACTCCATGGAAATGGGTGATTCCAGAACATAGCATACAAATTCCAGGAAATCATTCCAAAAATGATCCTCCATACATTCTTAAGTTAGATGCCATGGAACTACTCTGCAGCACATATAAGGATCATCTTCAGACTTATACAGATGGGTCTCTAAATCCTAATAATGGGACATCAGGAGCAGGGTATTATATTCCAAAATATCAAAGTTATTTCATACCATGTTCATCCTCCTCCAGTCTTGACACTGAATTGCTAGCTATTGATGCTGCTCTTCAGTGTGTTACTCAAATTTCTGAAAAATCTATTTGCATACTTACTAATTCCAAGGGGCTATATTTAATATGTATAGTTAAATATGTACCAAATCTATACGCACATAGAATTATTCCAATTCAGAAACAACTAAGTAAACTAAAAAAATTCCAAAAAGAAATAACATTTCAATGGATACCTAGTCATTGTGGTATACCTGGAAATGAGAAAGTCGATAATATTGCAAAACAGGCAACATATTTGCAACCAAGACCTCTTCAAGTGGTATCTCTATCCAATGCTTTTGCTTCAGTAAAGTCTCATTTTACAAACCTATGGATCAACAATTGGCTCTCTTCTGACAAAGGAAAAATTTTACAGTTTGTACAAAAGAAACTAAATGACCTGGAAATGTACAAAAACTTGCCCAGACATGTTCAAACATTTTTAACAAGAGCCAGAACAGGTCACATTGTCACACAATTGTACCTACACCGATTTCACATTTCTGATAATCCTACTTGTCTGTGGCATGATGAAGATCTGGAACACATTCTTCTATACTGTCCATCCGTAAATCATAAAATAAATTAATTAAAATTATCAGTACCAGTTGCAGAAGACATAGCCCTGCAGTATATATTGACTACACCCCAACTCTGGCTACTAGCAACAGGCATCTATAATGAACACCGATCAAAATACCCCTCATTTCTCGTGAAAAACAAGAACTGAAAATACTACAGTGGACTTTATGTTGTCAGCAAACAACTGGATACATTAAGAAGATTGATTGATAAGATCATGTCACGAAGTAAGTCTGGAGTTAAGAGGCCCCCAATTGATCCGGATGCCTTGAAGAAAGCTGTTGAAGCAGTTATTGCTCCTCCAGGAAATAAAATCTCAATCAGAGAAGCCTGCTCTGGTATTTTTAAATATGATTGTCAGTTTTTATAGCTATATTCCCACCTATATTCCATGTGTTCCAACTTACAAGAGGGTATGTTCCAAGGTACATGAACCTGTTGTACCTTTGAACACATTACATATCGCCTTCATTTTATTTTTTCCATCCTTAATAGATATGTAAAACACGAAAATACATGCAGGACGTTGTAAAGAAATCTTCAATAATTATTTCAAGCATTTTTTTCATTAAAAACGGTTCATTTCCAAAATTAAAAACAATAAAATGTGAAAAATGTTTAAAGGTGCAACAGTCTACCCTAAATATTAAAACTATAAAAGAAGTTTTATGTATATACGAATTTGTAGGAATAACTGGAAAGATCATGTTAGCAGAATGGATCAGGAAAGAATAAAAAAAATTAATCTTGCACTGTACTTCAAGAGAACTCTGAAATTTAGGAAGAAGACTTACGAAAATATGGGTGGTGACTGTAACAGACTAGAGAGACCTAATACTTGAACGTTATTGGTAATGGTTTTAAGTATGTGGCAGTGTAAGTGATAATGGGACGTCATCCAAGTGATAATAAATGCAAATTAATTTGTTTTGCAGTGGCTGGACAGTCAGAGAGTGGTTCAGTGTCTCGTTGCATTGCTGGATCCTGCTGTCGACCCTGAGCGTCACTGTAATGCAGCTCAGCTTCTATGCGACGTTATTAAAATGTCGAGGGAAAATCAGCACACATCTGCAGAACGAACAGATCCGGATCCAATACTCAACACACTCGAGTCGTAAGTGCAGAAATTTCTTAATGGAAGTCTGCATAATTTAGTAATTTTATGTAAGTAGATTGTGATAGCAAATATGTAACTAAATTTTTGTTTCTTTTGTTGTGGCAGACCTGAAACTGTGAAACAACTTTTGGATCACATATTGGGAAAAGAGAAGAGCGAGTCATCAATAGTTGGCGGAATTTCTGTGTTGTTAACTCTGCTCGACTTCAGTAAACCAAGGTAAATTTACACTTCCAAGCAAATATTCTTCCTTTTATCTGTCACTAATTGTAATGATTCCATAGTAAAGTATACTTAGAGCGAGGAGGAAGTATTGAGACATTACTTACTTACAAATGGCTTTTAAGGAACCCGAAGGTTCATTGCCGCCCTCACATAAGCCCGCCAGCGGTCCCTATCCTGAGCAAGATTAATCCAGTCTCTACCATCATATCCCACCTCCCTCAAATCCATTTTAATATTATCCTCCCATCTACGTCTCGGCCTCCCTAAAGGTCTTTTTCCTCCGGTCTCCCAACTAATACTCTATATGCATTTCTGGATTCGCCCATACGTGCTACATGCCCTGCCCATCTCAAACGTCTGGATTTAATGTTCCTAGTTATATCAGGTGAAGAATACAATGCGTGTAGTTCTGCATTGTGTAACTTTCTCCATTCTCCTGTAACTTCATCCCACTTAGCCACAAATATTTTCCTAAGCACCTTATTCTCAAACACCCTTAACCTATGTTCCTCTCTCAGAGTGAGAGTCCAAGTTTCACAACCATACAGAACAACCGGTAATATAACTGTTTTATATATTCTAACTTTCAGATTTTTGGACAGCAGACAGGATGATAAAAGCTTCTCAACCGAATATTGAGACATTATTTTTTTAATATATTATTATAAATGAAGTTCTCCAAAAACCCTTTTAGTGACAACTATCTTTATATATGATGAAGGATGGGTGGAGTGGAGAAAAATTTTCTCTGGCACTGGGACTTGAACCCGGTTTTCAGCTCTACGTGCTGCTGATGCTTTATCCACTAGGCCATACCAGATTCCAGTTCAGGTGCTGGATTGAATCCTCTCAGTTTAAGTTTCATCTCTTAGTTTTCCCTCTAGTGGCCAACCCTCATGCACTGTGTCACAATGTGTGACAGTGACACAACGTCCAACACACTGTGTGCAGAAGTGCACTCATTACGAGCAACTAAGTGGCCGGGATCCGATGGATTCCAGTTCAGATGCTGGATTGAATCCTCTCAGTTTAAGTTCTATCTCTTACTTTCCCTTTAGTGGCCAACCCTCATGCACTGTGTCACAGATGTGTGACAGTGGCACAACGTCCAACACACTTTGTGCAGAAGTGCACTCATTACGAGTGACTAAGTGGCCGGGATCCGATGGATTCCAGTTCAGATGCTGGATTGAATCCTCTCAGTTTAAGTTCCATCTCTTAGTTTCCCTTTAGTGGCCAACCCTCATGCACTGTGTCACAGATGTGTGACAGTGGCACAACGTCCAACACACTATGTGCAGAAGTGCACTCATTACGAGTGACTAAGTGGCTGGGATCTGACAGAGTGAACGCCATCCTAAATCACAAAGTGATTATTTACATATATTATTGTAATGTACCGAAGTACATATGATATTTCTGTGCAGGAGTTCTGTGGATGATTTAAGACACCTCTTTCTTAGAAATAATATTTTTTATTTTATGTGTTTTGCTTGTAAACTGACGATATGTACTCATTGTAATCCTTCCTTCACTTCCTTTTGACAACAAGACTAATGTCATGACTGTTACATTTGCATGCATGATAGGTTTGTTCATTTTATTAATGGATAAGAAATGGATTGAATGGATTATTCCCATATTTGCCTTTTCTAAGTGGACTTGCCCAACTGTGTGATGTAATTAGTCATCAATAAGCAGTAGTGTGATGGAACTGATTACCGATGCTAAGTGATTTCAGAATAGTGTGACATAACATGTTGCTATTGCTATGCAACTTTCGTCAGAAGTTGAAACTTCCGCAACATTTTATCCAGTTAGCCTTGGAGTATAAATTTTTTATGTTAAAACTAGCCGTACCCATGTGCTCCGCTGCACCCGTTAGAAATAAATATAAAGTAATTACATAATTAAAATAGGACGTTTGATTCAGGGAACATTCGTGTTTGATAGAAGGATAAATCGTTTAATATGTTACTTAATTTAAATTGTATCCAAATAATTAAAATGCGATCATTTTGGTCCAGAGACACTTATTTGGTGCAATGACAATTCCTTTAACATGTTTCTTAATTTTTATTACATGCAACCATAGTTTAATGAAGATTGACATCATTTAGATTTAATGTGTATATTTTATTTTACTTGTTATAGGTTTCCATTGAATTATGGTAATAACTTAATTTTAACCCTTGTTTTCTACGTATTCAGTAAATGGCGCTTGGCCCACTATGGTTGTGAATCCTTCAAATAACTTATATTATATTATATTATATTATATTATATTATATTATATTATATTATATTATATTATATTATATTATATTATATTATATTATATTATATTATATTATATTATATTATATTATATTATATTATATTATATTATATTATATTATATTATATTATATTATATTATATTATATTATATTATATTATATTATATTATATTATATTATATTATATTATATTATATTATATTATATTATATTATATTATATTATATTATATTATATTATATTATATTATATTATATTATATTATATTATATTATATTATATTATATTATATTATATTATATTATATTATATTATATTATATTATATTATATTATATTATATTATATTATATTATATTATATTATATTATATTATATTATATTATATTATATTATATTATATTATATTATATTATATTATATTATATTATATTATATTATATTATATTATATTATATTATATTATATTATATCAGAAGTTACTGTAATAACATTATAGCATTATGTCCATCTAGAGATACTACACTTTCCAATGGTGAAATAATAATTAATTATACAAATCGGTTAATTTAGCTTCCGATATTACTTCATACAAACACAGAAACATTCTCTGTAGGCTATCTTTCATAGCTTTCGATTATTGCTGTCCAAGGCCCCTTATAGACGAAGTCATTTGTTTTTTATTTCATTATACGGCCTTAGATGGCAGTTATTTTAATTTTGAAACTCATTTATCTCATTAAATATCAGTCCTATCAAAATTTTTCAAGGAATAAAACTTATCGCAAATTATTTTTAAAGGAACTTTTGTTATGTAACATATTTCACAAAAATCAATAATAAGCGAGATATTTCGATTTATTTAATTCAGGCACCCTTATAACCCCCCTTTTAAATAATGTATTTTGAATGCCATATAGCCTAAAATCTAAGTTACAACGAACTTAATTTATATTCCAATTTTCATTGAAATCCGTTCAGCCATTATCGCGTGAAAAGGTAACAAACATACAGACAGACATACAAACAAAAATTTCAAAAAAGCGATTTTCGGTTTCAGGATGGTTAATTGTATATGTTAGGACCAATTATTTTTGGAAAATCAAAAATTACCAGAAAAAATTTTGGCTACAGATTTATTATTAGTATAGATGATGAACGCGGGAGGGGATTACTGTTTTCAGTCCCTGAAGCTTTGTATGGATTTCACTAAACTATTAGGTTTTCTGTTGGTATGTAAAAAACTTGAGGAATGCATCACTTCTGTTTTAAGTTCATTGTTTATTTGTCTTCTATATCTGTTTTTCCTTTTAAAACAGTGTTCCGAGCGCTGATTCCAGTAACATATATGGAGGAGGAGGTGTTGGTGTTGGCGGTGGCGGTGGTGGTGGTCAGGGTGAGGAAATAGCAGGAAGTGCAGAAAATGAGCAGCCCTCAAAAGTGGTTTTAAGTACAGCATCAGCCGTCTTGCCTCGTCTTAAGGATTTCCACAATCTGTTACTAGATCCTCCTCATGTAAGTGCCTTGATCTCAGATATAAAGAGGGCCCCATACACGCAAATATTTATCTGATAAACTTACCTCCAGGAGGTACGTCTAAATTGGATGATTATCCGTCCAGACATGGTCAGACTAAACTTCTAGACTTTCAGTTCACAAAGAAATCTTAAGAGGTCGTTGAAGCCAATTGTTTCCGTATGAAGAAATGCAATCACTCGAAAAATACTTTTTCTTCATGGCCTTTACACTTTGAACTGTAGGATATGTGCTGAAAAAAATGTGTGAGAAAACTGTGTTTAAAGTTAGCATGCAATTCAAATAGTGAAATTTAAGGAGCGCAGTCAATTAAATATGACGTAAATTTTTAAGAGCTGCAGAGCACTAAAACTCGATCAATGTATGAATAAGAGATTGCTGATTAATTTTTAAAAATCTCTTTTTCTTTTTCTCTCTTAATCTTTTAAAAAATGGCCAAAATTTTAGCAAAATTAATCCATCTCATCATTTTAATCCATTTTAATCATTATCTTTGGTTGATTTAATATTTTGAGGAATAAAATTTATTCTTCCTCTTTCCCCTTTTCCCTGCCCATCTCAAATGTCTGGATTTTGTTCACTAATTTTTTTTTTCCTTTTTCTTAGTTTAATTTAATTTTTATATTTCTGTCTCCATATGCTCTTACAGTAAACAGATTGGTAACAATACTGTTTTAAGTTGAAAGGTGAATTTAATGTATTACGATTAAAAGCTTAGTTGTAAATAAGACAGGCATTCCTTTCTTAACTTTCATTATTTATAATACCAGATTCATATTTTTTTTTCAGAAACCACCCGTGAAGACAACAGCTGGGACATTAGATCCACCATTTGGTAACACGAGACTACAAGTAGCAAAACTGTTTGCAGCATTAGTTGCTACAAACAATGCAGAAATAAATAGAGAATTAGCCAATTTAGGCACAATTGAAGTTTTATTGGTAAATTTTCCATAAATAATCGTAATAACGAACAATGCATTTTTTCCTTCTGAGAGTAATATAAATATACAATTGCAATAGTTACCTGATGATACAGTTCATTTATTTACTTTATTTTCCTTGTTGCAGGACTTGTTTTTTAAGTATACATGGAACAACTTCCTACATTCGCAAGTGGAGCAATGTATAGCATTTGCTCTAAATTCGGAATTAAGTCTCTGTGTGGCCAGTGAAACAAGTGAAAGAGTACTATTAAAAAATGTAAGTATTTTTTTCTGATGGAAATTTTATTCATTCTCGTGGGATAATTATTGATGAGATTTGTATCTTTTCATTTCAGATTTTTCTAAAGTGCAAATTAATACAGAGGGTATTAGATGCATGGGATGATAACGAAGTTCAACAGTAAGTAATTGTATCTTGTCATGAAAGTGCGAAGATATATGAATTTCAGTGAATTTTATATTTTAAGTTTTGTTTCGTTACTTATTGGTTGTTTGGTGGTGATCTATGTTGCAAATGTGAAAGTATGGTTCTCAATTAGACCACCTGAGAAGAAGCAATGACCTAGTTATCAAATGCTTGGTATTAGAAACCAGCTAATCACTTTATTTTTTTAACCAATGCCACCAGGTTGTCATTCGACATTTCTGGTGTTCTCTCCTGGCAATGGCTTATTTGTAACCCACTTCTGAAGTTGGGATGCCTGGAAGGTGGAGTTATGCTGCCCCGATGATATTATGATAGGATGATTATGAATATGAAGTCAGGAGAGGTCTTAAATCTAAACCTAACCTTATTTCCAGACCATGAACACAAAAACAATTCCCTTTAAGGAAAAGTTTCTGTGTTCTAATCGGAAATCGAACCTGGGACGTCATGAACTGTAGTCAGAAGCTCTGACCACTAGACCATAAGGCTGGTCACTAATTACTTTATTCTTAGGGGTAAATTTATCTTTTTTTTTTTTCGATATATGATATCTATATATATAATTTGAACTGGTAATGGAAATTACGGGAAAACGGCTGAATGGATTTTTAATAAATGACCCCTCATTTTGAAGCTTGGAACTCAAAGTTTTTCAGAAAAATAGTAGTTTTCAGTGAAATGTGAATTTTTCAACATAATTTTCCTATTTTCCAAAATCCATCTGTCGTCAGTTTTGAGAACTAGCTAATTGCATTTCAGAATAAAACAAAACACACACTACAGTAAACAATATTACACGAAGGCCATGATCTGCAAGAATGCTGACATATTTAGAGCTCAAATTAAATTGGTTATTAAAACTTAACTTACTAAAAATAATTTACAGGTTCGATTTTGTGGTGTGTAATTTTCTGGGTACAGCTGTGTATTGAATATTAAAAACTACAAAACTTGAGGTAGATTGATGACATTATTACCATTAGAAATGAAATATTATTGTAGTTAATGCCATGATGTGACTATTTTTCATTAATTATACATATTAATGCTATATTGATGATATGAAAGTGAAACGTTTTGGGTTTATGTAAGTAGATGTAGAGAATAACTTAAATTAGATTTTGATTTCTATATTTTACTGGATGGCGGCTATATAGTATATATATTATATATTACTGAAAGCTATAAAACTTACGTAAGATAATAATATTATTAAAAATCAAATATTTTTATAGTTATTACTTATTAATCAAGTGCAGTTGGGTCTTTCTCATATATTTAATGGCGGTGTAGTGTAGATATTTATATGCGTGGTTTTCTTCAGTATTGGCTCGAGAAAGAGTAGCTTTCATTATTATGGAAGCAAATAACTTTCAGAATGTCTGGTATTCTTCATTGAAAATAAATCTGAAAAATGTTTATTTGAACGTCTAATGAACTTAGTTTGCAGCATTTGCTGTACAAGCCACTAGTATTAATATAAACTTCTGTGTTGTTTTTAATAGAGCTAAAACTGGCGGCCTCCGGAAAGGTTACATGGGTCATCTAATAAAGATAGCAAACCATATAGCACAACAGGCAGAGAAAGGTCCTCTCGGATCTTTTATCAAGGAGCATGTGGCAGCAGATACTGTGGCTGCATGGGAAGCATTTGTAGCTAACACACTAGCAGAGACAAATAAAACGCATCAGATATGTTTGGTAAGTTGTGTATGCTTGTGCATAATGTTTAGAAAACTAATTATGAAATAATACAAAAGTCATTAGCATGCATTGGGTAGTAAGAATAAAGCTTAAGTACTTTCTCAAGGTTTATACTTTTGAGTATGAGCACTTCCTGTGATTATATACTCGTAACGACTAGAACATACTCATATTCGTAAGAATAAAGACATTCTACCTAACGCAAATATATATTCATCTCTACAGCCTTCTTGATCGTTTAAAAGTTAGTATGTACTCGTGTTACCTATCCTCTTTGACCACATTGTGTCGTGATGCTCAGTTTTTTTTTTTATAGACTTTCATACTATCTGCATGCTGTAGTAGTTTGTGTTTTGGTTTTTATAAAGAAACAAATAAATAAATAAATACGTAAATAAATAAACAAACAAATAAGTAAATAAATAAACAAATTAATTAAATAAATTAATTAAATAAATAAATGAGTAAATAAATGAATGAATAAATAAATAAATAAACATGAAAGAGAGAGAGAATAAGATAAGTGACGTTAGTAAACAGGAAACAAGAAAATAGTACTGGGAAATCGTCATTACGGGATGTTTGATAGAGATTACAATCCATTTCTATAATACCAGTTATGCTAATTCTATTTTTATTATGGAGAGTTATATATATATATAATTTAAAGTTACAAGTAATTGCATTTTGCAATTCAAATTTTACAAAATAAACTGTAATTGTTAATTATGTTTAACAATACAGTCTAACCTTATAATTTGATAGCCATTCATACTTTTATAGGTTATGTTTTTGTATGAATAACAAATACGTGTTTAACCTTTTTCACATTCACTTTTGTGAAGCGTTAAAGGGTTCTGAAGTTCATGTCTTTTTCTATATTTTTCCGTGAGGTACTACATTGTTCATAAATTCTGCCTTTTTTTTTTTTATTTATTTAACTTTAAACTGAACACAAATTAACAAATACTCATAATTGAGCCTGCTACAAACCATACTCAGAATAACATGAGAACGAACTTATAAATATGAGAATATACTAGCTTTTATTCTTATCAAGCATGAGTATATATTCTGTACAAGATGGACACTTGAGTATATTCTGCTATGCTTCCATGTTATGAGTATGTAATCAAAAATGAGTAGGTACTCAAATGTTTTTATTCTTACTAACAAGAGTATATACTAAAAAAAGTCCAGTATATACTATACACTCATGTTTATTCTTACCACGGATTATCTCGTATAAAGCATGCACTGTCGGATGTAACTGTATAACACGTAATTTTGTTGTAGGGTGGTGCACATCCTGTTCACTCCAGTTCCGAGGATGATGATGCGGAATATAGAGACATTCCATTCTCTCAGGACCCAGCGTTACAGCAGGTAGTATGTATTGCAGTTTTATGGAGTGGATCCTTATCCTTGCTTGAAGATCCCTGTTGGTGTGTAGCTGTTTTAATTTTGAATGTAGTTTAGTTTTGCCGTACTAATAATACAGCTGGCTCTCGATTTTTTTGCTGCTATTATTATTATTAAATTTATTTCATCATTCCAATAGCATGGTCATGGCAGATTAGATGTAGTTCAGTTCATAATCTGCCGTTACCATCTATAGAATGATCATAAATTACAGAGAATATGACAACACTTAAGTACCTATTTAAAATGCTTTGAGTTTCAAATAAATGCTATTAATTCTTTATTTATCATTATGTTAACCATTATTTTCCTATTTGCTCTATATGTCACAGTGATGGTGAATTTTATGCGTACCCATATAACTAGGGGGCGGATGTTGATGGAAAGTCATCTTCGTATTTTTCACATTAGGATGATGTCTATTAATATAGAAATCCTTTCTGTGTTAATATCAACATAAAAAAGTAATTTCTTATATTGCATTTTTTTGACGTTTTTGAACTAATAGGTCATTTTTATATTTTTTTCGGTATTTTTTGTTCGTTTTTAATACTCTGAAGAATTTTTAGATTATTTGGAATGCATTTTACTTTACCAAATAGGTCAGTAGTAATTACGTACTGAATAAGTGAATAACAGCGAAGTTTGAGTTTTATAGTTTGGAACAGACTCTTAAAGTCCATCCCTCATTCCACTGAAGGCTTGACTTCACACAACAGAAATAATATAAAATGCTTGGCAGCAGTGTAGTTTAAGTGACGACTTTGACCGCTACTATTCTTTTGTCGGTATGAGGTTGTCTTTAGAATTTATGTTTAGAAGGGAAGATACTTTCACCATGTCCTGAACAGGACGTTGTGTCCTCAACATGATTCGGAAGAGATGTCTACTGTGGTAGACAGTATTTTTAACACAAAGATTGCAAGAATGCATGCTTCACGCACAATTTGTTTTGCCATTTACACTCCCCATCTGGAAGATCTGGTAACAAAAGTGGAGCACGGAAGGAGGAGATAGAATGAAGGCACTGACATGGACCACCCCTTATTGAAACACATTGTACACCCTCATTAAAATCTATAGTTTTCCCTTAAAACTTTCTTTTTGTTGTATGTTCTTTTCCTTTATCTTAGCTAAATTCCAGGAAGTTGCCTCCTCTCTCTCCGAGATTTGCAGGGCAATCATTGAAACAAGGTGATTAATTTTTAAGAAGTTGTGGTGCGAGTACGGTGAATAATATTTAAATGTTGTTTTCTTTTAATTTTATGTCATTTTTCCATTAGTTTAAGGGCATTTTAATGATCATTTTAAGTAGATTTTAGGTCATCAACATCCGCCCCCTATATATAACCTTCCATCACTACATAATAAAAGCGTGAAGACAAAAAAAAATAGTAATTTATAGTGTAAGAGAGGAAAATTAGATTTAATGCGTCTTGGGTGATAATTTCCACAAACACATAAAATCTGTTTACTCTCGTGTCTGTACAATATTTCGACAGTTTAGAACAGGCGTCTCAAGGCCAACGCATAAAAGTTGTCACAGAGAGCGAGTGTAAATAACGTAATCAGCTGAAGAGATAAGCGCAGTACCCGAAGATAGCCGATCGCTGATTAATGTTACAAGCATGAGCGAGCTAAGTTGTAACTGTCGCGGAAGAAATGCCACAAAGCTGCACTGTCACAATAGACGGTTGTTTTCGGAAGGAATTTCTTAAGTAGTTTGCAATAATAATGATAATAATACATTTATTTTCTAATTATATACTATCAATGAGTAAAAAGAAGACATCTGAAGCACGAAGAACCATACATGTTACGTAATTATTTAAGCACAAGGAACTGGCCACCTTACTCCATTATCTCCTGGCCTAGTTGACTCATAAGTGGTGCCTTGTTGGTATCACTTGTGAGGTTCAGACCTGTCTTCAGACAGTTGACTAAACAATAACAATATTTCATTTCTAGTAAAGGTTCTTGGTATCGCTCTTTTTTTAAGTTTATACTATATTTAATAAAATAAAATTCAATTAAATAATAATAATAAAATTACAATTAAACTTGTTGGTTGTTAAAGTAAGTATTCTTACGTTACGCTAATATTAATATATTAATTACAATAATAGTTAAATAATATATTTCGTAATGTTTTCAATAATTAAAAATAACCTAAACACCTTAGAAAATCACAAGCAATTATTTTAAATTAGAACTATTCAAATCTTAAATCTGGTCTGAAATTCTTTTGTCGAGTCCTTCAGTATTTCATTATATTTGTTACACTGGTCTCGATTCAAATCAGGTAACAATTTTGGATTAATAAAGTGATACCCACTGAAACTTGCGTCTCCCACAATTTCGCTTTCCTTATGAAATCTTTTATTTCTTCATACATTTGCGGTAATAAGAACATTCTTTCCTCGGAGATGGACACAATGACTGACTGTTACATCGTAGCGGTTGCAGATGTCTATTCAAACGTCGCGGTCAATGACGTCATCCGGAGATACACGAACTGCTCCTGCATCTTGTTTCACTCTTACATTGAAAAAGAGAAAGAGGAGGAAATGCTCTGAGAAGGCCCTATTGAGACGTCTGGTTTAGAACAACACTATCCTAACTATCATCCCAGATCACGTAACAGACTGATCAGCTAATGAACTTTCAATTTAACCATGCTGCCATCTAGCAACTGCAAAAGAAGTCATGTTATTACCCTTAACAGAATTGCTTTGAGCAACTGCACTTTCAACTAGCAGTCATTGCCGAAAAATGCCTTTTCAATGGTGGAGGCTCCAGTGGTTGTTCTGATTTTGTGTTATCAGATGAAATATTCTTCATACTCATAAAAACAATATTGATTACAATTATATTTTCACTAATAATTATTGCTATGCAAATCAAGCTTTCAGGTATAACTCCCTGTAAAGTTGGTTTGAATAATTTTTCCCGTGAAATTATTCAAATGAACTTTGCAGGGAGTTATACCTGAAAGCTTGATTTGCATAATACAAGTCGCTATTCGTTAACAGAAAACCACAACTGAATTCACACAGAGTTAGTATGCACTCAGTGTTGGTTGCTTGACAGTTGTCAGCTCACTTTGAGCAGTGGCGGTTATTCAAGTGAAGTACATGAAGGCCACCTTCACCCCTTTTTCGTGCTTTAATAAAATATATTTTATCAAGAAATTAAAATAAAATGAATTCTTCACTAAACCATATTTTGCTCTATTTTTTAATATCTTGTTCGGCGTAATCCCCTCAGTTAACGTTCACTGCAGCACTTCATACGAACCCCTCACCAGTCAGGCCACGTGGCTAGCAGACCAGCTGAAGGTCCGAATGAGGCTTTCCTTTTCGCCTTCAGTAAACACACCGGTTGCCATGACAACGAGTTGCTTACTATGAATTACTGGTCCCTTTTGCGAGGCTATTATGAGGGTCTGTGGACCAGGCATTCATCTCCTTTCTCTATTCTTGAAAGACAGAATCTCTCTCTCGTCCAAACATTGGATCAGGGTGGCAAACTGTAATATTTTGCAACTAAATAAGAAAACATAAAATATTCTGTAAAGAAGTTAAATATTGTTTAAATTTAGTATATAAAGTATATATTTTGGTATTTTTAACGTTAGCACCTCTTGAATATTATGTTTTTATGGATTTTGAAATAATTTGAGTACCCTGTAATAAAGAAAGTTGGCATAACATTTGAAACTACGTTCTACATTTCGCTGACCAGAGTATTCTTTGTTGTGACAAGTGCAGCGAAGTGTGAAGGTGATACTACGTGTATTAATGCGATGAAAACATGAATCCGTTAAGCGATTTAGTGTGTAATCTTTTGGAGACACCGTTCTCTCGTTGGTGTGCAGAAGATAAGCAAGATATTTTTAAATACTGCAGAACAACAAGTCACATTAATATAACTATGAAAAAGTGAAAAGTGGTGGTCGGTCATACAATATTCAGTTTCAAGATTCGTGATATGCCGATTGCAACTGGTTATGTGGGAGTCACTATAACGAGAAGTTATATTGTTGGCCTTGTCTTCTTCTGGGGAACAAGAAACCCGCTTGGAATTCAACTGGATCTTGCGATTTCAGAAATGTCAATTGCGGTCTTCACAGCCATGCAGATTCAGCTGAAACATTAAATGTATTTTGCAATTAAAGGCACTGCAGAAGAACATGAACACCATTGCGGATGCACTAAAGGAAAGTTATAGGTTATACGTAAGTCAATTTAATGAAAACGTACGTTTAAATAGACTGGTAATGCACAGTGCAATCGTACGGTATTGTTTCTAAGCAAGCAGGAGTTGGCTTTTCGCTGTCATGATGAGAGTATTTCGTCACAGAACAGGGGGAATTTCAAAGAATTATTGGCTCTCATTTCATTGGCCCTATGAAAATTAGAAATCACTATGAAAAAATTAGGCCTGTTCTTTCTGGGAAATCTAAAACGATTCAAAATGAAATAATTGATTGTATTTCTGAATGCATCAATGAACTTGTAAGAGATGAAATTACTAATGCCCCTTTCTTTTCCGTTCAAGTGTAAGTTTTCTGTTCAACAGAATACTGCTTTGATTTAATCGTAGCTGCTTGATTTTACTGGAGAGGTATGCTTATATTGGAAGTTGCATGTTCCAAGTTGATTTAAAATATGAATACAGTTTACGGTTATGATTGTGATTTTGCATTTTGTTATGGGTCCTATTTCTTGTGTACTCTTTTAATTTGATGTGTTGTATAAAATGTGTTAAATTTTGTCTTTTTTATGTCATGTGGACTTGTGGTTGTTTTATTATGTTGTGGTATGTATTGTGTGGAAGTTTTGTTGGGACAGTGAATTCTTCGGGATTAAGGGGACGTAGCTTCCGAAAATGTTGAAAATTTGTTTATTTTATATGCTGTGCTTTTCATAAAACTTAAGAAAATGGTGAATATATTACATTAATTCAATATGCCCATCGTATAGGTTACAAAAGCATTCGCGACGTCACGGGTATATAACGATTCCAGGAAATTACCTAGAATTCTATTGACCTTCACCTAATTTATCCGGCACGAGCCGCCACTGACTTTGAGGTCTATGGATAAAGAGAAAAAAAATTGGATCGGTGTCTGGTAGAGTTCCCAGGTAGCTCAGTTGGTAGAGCTTTGGTATGTTTAACCAAAGGTCCCAGGTTCGATGCCTGGCCCCGGAACAGTTTTTCCCTCGAAATTATTCAAATCAACTTTACAGTGAGTTATACCTGAAAACTTGATTTGCATAATACACGTCACTGTTCGTTAACAGAAACCACAACGTAAGTCACACAGAGTTAGTGTGCACTCAATGTTGGTGTTTGACTGTTGTTAGCCCACATTGAAGTCTGTGGGTAAAGAGGAAAAAATTGGATCGGTGTCTGGTAGAGTTCCTGGGTAGCGCAGTTGATAGAGCTTTGGTACATTTAACCAAAGGTTCTGGGTTCGATGCCCGGCCCCAGAACAATTTTTCCCTCGAAATTATTCAATTATTGCCTTTTCATAACATGGGAATGGTCAATCTGATATAATGTGATCAGGACTACCACTATTGGCACTGCTAGTTATGATAGTATTTTTTCCATTATTGGTATTCTAAATTTAATTTTAAATTGTAGGTCTTTTCTTTGTAATGTGTTGTTTGTGAAGAAATAAAAAATGAATGAATGCATGGATTTAATTTTTGCTAATGCGTTGATTGTCATAGAGAGAGTGATTTAAAAATTTTAATTCACTGCTGTGAATTCAAAACTTCTGGTTCTCTGCTGTGAATAAAGCCATTGTTTAGGTTGCTAAGGATGCTGAGAGAAAGACCAGTTTAGATACCAGTTATGGTACAAATGCAACAGTATGAAATTCCTTTGGAGAACAGAAAGTTACATTTCTTCGGATCAAATTTCTGCACATTTAAAGGAGGAAACTAAAATTCTTTCAATGTTTTATTATTGTAATACACTGCTCTCTTTAATTGACTGAGCTTATTGGGAATTAAATCTATGGCTCTCTGAAAACATGCTATGAAATGTTTCAGATAAAAACCATTTTTGTTTGAAATATCTCAAAGAATAACCCCTTAAAATTAATGACATTACTTTCGGTTCATTCTGTATATCATAAGCAAAGTGTTTTGTGTTGACTTGATGGTTTTAGTGTAGATCTTTTGAAACATCTCCAGTGGTGACAGCACCATGAAAATGTTGTTAATTACAGTGGTCTTTTAAATGTCTGAACCTTCCTATTAAAACAATATCAGTTTTGTGAGGTACTAAAAGAACGTTGTGGTAACTTGTCTCTGAAGTTAGAGTTGCAGTCTTACAGGCAGTGGGGCAGAATAGAAGTTATAAAAATATTTCCATTGAGAACCCAGTCTGCCTTATTTTTATAATTCTGTCCTCATTTTGATGTAATATATATTTTTTTCATTGCTTCATAGGTGTTCTCTGACTACCAGATGCAGCAGATGGCTCCACAGTTCATTGAAAATTATGGCTTCCATGATGATGAGTTTACAGATGGTGAAGATACATTGCAGTACGTACATTCTATTTATTTTGACTTGCTTTTTATTTTTATTTATGTGTATATACGTTATTGAACAGAGGAAAATATAGCTCCTATAATAATAAGCTCATTGATTGAATAAGTAAGCAGTTTCAATATGTAATGGAAAGTGATGGGAAGTGCAGAATATTCTACTAGCCATGCTGAGATTACGAACGGATTTGTCATTTTTAATCTACAAATTTTAGTCATTCAGGAAGTACTCCATTTAATATATGTTAGCAAATAACGAACCTAAGCAGTTCATTATACGTATGGTAGAAATTTCCTATTAGGTGGCCTGGGTTTGATTCCCGGTCAGGGCATGTTACCTGCTTGAGGTTTTTCTGGGGTTTTCCCTCAACCCAATATGAGCAAATGCTGGGTAACTTTCAGTGCTGGACCCCAGATTTCACGGCATTATCACTATCTCATTCAGATGCTAAATAACCTAATATGTTGTTAAAGCATTGTAAAATAACCTACTAAAAGAAAACTGAGAACAAATATTGGGGAAAGTGACTTTTAACCCACCTTGTATTTTCCACAATCATGTTAATGCACTTTCAAAGCATCATTCAGTTAGGAAATGAGTCCATAAATTAATAGTATTCGGTAATTGTGTTCTGGGACTTCAATTATAAACGTATAAAAATGAAAAACTGACGATTTGAAGGAGCAATTAGTTTAAAATTTCGTCTGTCGGATGGAAGTACTGTTCAGGACTGGTGTCTTAGAACTTTCAGGATGAAGAAGTGAGGTGAGATGATAAACTGACACAGTGTAGCTATCAGATTGTCTTTTACATCTGTAGTAAAACTTCTTTTATACATTTCGCATTTATGTTTTTTTCACATTTATGTTGGTTTTTCTGAAGGCCTGGCAACATTCCTATATGTAACATGTTAATTTTATTTCGGTTATAATGTTTTTTTTTTAATTCTCTTTTTACACATATGTTCAGAATCAGTTTTATTCAAAATTAAATTTGCTGTAAAAATGTAAGAACTTGAAAATACAGTATGTATTCATTATTAAGATGTGGTCCACTTAGAAATTCGTGGAAATTCGAAGCTGTCAATGCCTGCCTCCACCAGTCTAATGTCCTTGAATGACGCTATTACTGCTTTAGAAACAGTGAAACATTTTGTGATACACTATGATGTACAAATTATGAAACAGTTTTGTCACAGTTTGAAAACTTGATTTATTCTTTAGAAGTAAGTAGTCCAAAATAATTGACTTTTTGTAAAATAGTCACATTTTACTAAATGAAGATCACACTGAAAGAAAAGGTAAGTCATTGTAAAATTTTTTGGATTGGAGTTTGAAATAATGTAATATACCAGCCAGCTTTTGTACTAAGCATATAAGATTTCCTAGAAATGATAATCTCCTATTCTTCTAGAATATGTGTTATAAATTTGAGTGCTGTGTTATAGATCAAGGATGACGTACCTATAAAGTTCTAAATTTCTCTTACGAAATTCACTTAACTCGTTGTTGCCACATAGTCTTTAAATGCTCTTCCAGATATTATTACTCCCTCTGTCCCATAATAATTGTCCGGTACGTTTTTATTTCTTGTCCCATAATAATTGTCCGATGTCCATAATTTTACACTGGCGTTTACATAGGAGCAAAATGAAACACATGAATGAGTAATACAACTGTATTACTCCAGAATCAGTACAAAATTGTCACTCAATTAGCAATAGTCGGGATCTGTATAAATTGGCCAATCATTCAGCCAAAAAAAAGAACATGAATACTACTTGTACAACTTTATGACTCCAGGATCAGTACAAATTGGCTAGTCATTGAGCCGAAAATAAATACTCCTAGGAGTGCAACTTTATTAACTCCAGGAGTAGTACAAATTGACCAGGAAGTGAAACAAAGAAAAACAATCTCCTACGAGTAAAGACAAAAAAACTGCCTGTTAGACCGGGAAGGTCGTCATTCTAACGGTTTGCCTAGAACCATAGACCTATTGCTGCAGTGCTACTGTAGCCTCGTCGTAAATGTTCCGAGGACACTCTAAGCAAGATGGCAGGATGTTGAGGTGGTCCAGGTGCCCCTTTTGCATATGGGGAATCTTGTTGTTGTTCCCGTCATTGACTTTCATTATTTCAATGAGATTGGACTGCAGAGTATTGAAGACATTGTTGTGCTTGTCGCGTGTGAGCTGAGAGAAGGCTGTTTCAATGATGGCGATGAACTCATCAATAGTTTGTGGAGCTGATTGATGCTGGAGAGACTGAATTGCCCGGAAGTAACCCAGATCTAAAACATTCATATCCAGATAGTTCGGCGGTTGGCACACGAGTTCCAAAGTGATTCCACTGGCTGCTGCAGCGTCCATCCAGGTGCGGTCATTGGGAGCGATATGCGGACGCGCATTGTCCTGCTGAACTGACACCTGAATTCTTCCTGTGCGCGGTCCAGGAGGCCATTTTGCATTTATTGCTGGGATTAATTTGGTGATGAGCATGGATCCACTTTCCAAAGATTGCCGCCCTCTTTACCAAATGCAGCGTGCTGTTCTTTTACTGGCATGACATTTCTCGCCCGCACCTGTTATGGCACCTTTCTTCACTACGTCAGCTGTAGTGTTTTTCAACAAACACTTCTATACCGCCTGCTGTTCACTGTCTGTAAGGTTCTTGCTCCCCCTGTCACTCACTACCGCCAGTTGTGTTCCCAGGATGTCCATGTACGTACTCACTGCAGGAGTATGCTCTACTAACGATTTCCAGCTTGCTTTGCTACTCTGGTTTGTATATAATGTCATACCGGTGAGTTGAAAACCAATACCCACTTTCGGTAATCTTCTGGGTGGTGTGTGTTGCTTGTCTCAATAAGATCACGTTATTGTCCTGCATAACCTTGTGCACTGATCTACAGCACTTCTCCTCATACGTGCACTTCTCATTTGCCCCGTCGTCTGTAATTACTGTAATAACATTTCGGCGTACCGGACAATTATTATGGGACAGAGGGAGTAAGTGTTATTTCAGTTAAACGTTTTTCTTACGCGTTTTTTCCTTCAGATCCCCATAAAAATGTATAAGTGAAGTTTTACTGTAATTTATTGTTTCCATTTAGAAACATTTTCAGTGATGATTTTGAGTGTAGTAAGCATCAGTGGAGAGAGAGCAATATGTGCATTGTCGTCATTATTATTATTATTATTATTATTATTATTATTATTATTATTTGTATTTATTTATTTTGATTTTTATTTTTAATTTAATTATTGATATTGTGTATGGTGTGTCACTTTAGCTCTGTGGTTAGCATACATACTTACCATCCAAGTAGTCCGTGGTTCGATTCCCGGTGTGGACAGTGGAAGGAATTTATCTTCCATCCATGGGATCCTGGTGCTGTATCAGCTGTGGCCATGTGCCGTGCTGATAGATTGGAAGGCCGCAGTGTATGCCTGCCTAATGTTGGCTCAAAAATATGCACCCCTCACACCACATTGATTGTAAGTCACTATTAAAGGAAGAGGTAAAACGAGACAGAAAAAGAAAATATTGTATATGTGTGCATGTGCGAACTCTTAACCTATCCCCTCCAAAAATCGTAGTGATACATTGAGAAGCTTTGGAAATTGTAGTCAGCATTGTTAAGTATGACGAGGATCCTATGTTACACACAAAGCTGATAGTATGGCTTCGTGCTGAAAGATGAGGAAAAATCAGCTGAACAATATTACAGGATCAATCAAACCAGAAGAAAATGTTAGAAGATTGATACGATTTTGAAATGCCATGGTTACCGTGTTCTTCATATCTCCCTATTGCTCGAAATATGTGTGATTTAAACCCAATGGGACTTCCTTGGACAGAAGTAAAAGGAATTATAAGTACTTATATGCACAGAACTATTCGAGGATTGCATTGAGTTTTGAGCTTTTTCCATTGAAGTATAAAAGCCTACCAGATATAATGGAAATAATTGTTACTAGAGATGGCAACATTGTGATTATTGTAGTACAGCAATATTATGTCCACAAGATAAGTTTGTCTTCAGATGAATGAACATTAATAGACCAAGAGTGTATGGAAATCGGTTTGAGGAACATATTGCCTGAATGAAATTGCAGTCACGGATTTGGTAATAAGAATATAAGACAGCTTATCATGTATTACGCAGAAGAGTTATCCTTTGAGGCTACTGACCAAGTACTAATAGTTATTTGGATTTTATGTAACTTTTATTTTGTGAATAATATTGTGTTAATGTCTAGATTTCCCAATTAGTATCATGCATGACTAATTCCAGTTACCTGAATATAGTAGAATTATGTCCTCATTCGTTAAATCCTTTATCAGTTAACAAAACTTTCAAGAAACCAAGTAGTAAAATTATGGAATTAGTAACTTAAGGATTGGTAACTAATGAGTCATTATCTCATGTTTTAAGGGCTAGTGGGTAAGGAATTACGAATGAGTTTGTAATTAAGCAGTAAATGAAATGCACTGTAGTAGTGTGACAAAAATTCAAGTAATGTGTTTGGGAATAGACAGCAGTGTGAAAGAACAGGAATGTGCTAGTGATGGACAACTACACAGAAGAAAATGAAGATTCAGTCGTATCAAGTCAGTCATTTAAAACTGCTGTCGAGGCAGATTATTGTAAATCTTCACCAAGAATAATTTTCAGAAAGACAGATTTAATTGAAACAAAAAGTAAAAGACCTGAAGCACTAAAACACTGTTAGAGCTGTTTTTACAGTTTCATTTATTATTGTTTTGGGTAAAATTCATTAAACAGTTAAAGAAAAAGTTGTTTTGTAATTATTTTCTTGTAAACTATTACATGGACAAGGACTGCAGCACATGGGAGTCCATAATACAGAGTGTTCTAGCGATAAGTACCAGTTTATTCTTTGACCGCTGGGCAGCACGGTGCTTGAGCGACTGCCGGAAACTGAGCCCTTAAACTCACGGCAATTCACTGAATTAAAAATTACATGCATACTTACTAACCATAATATGTTTTATTTAACATTAATTATTATATGTTATATTAATTACAGAATTTTGTACTCACCCTCATGACAGTAGCTGCTGGAAGTGTTGACTATTTTGTGCTATATAGAGTTCACATCACCATAAAAACCATCATTCACATTCATGAGCTCCACTGTACTGATTTGTTTGTGTCACGAATGTTATCTTTCAGTTCAATTGTGCGAGGATTATTTGCATACTCTGTTTTTTAGTGTTCCTGTAAATAAAAATCTAATGGTGTTAGATCTGGGGAACGAGCTGGCCATAACCTCCTACTGATAATTCTCCGCCCAAAGATACAGCTGAGCTCTGTCATAGATGCATTGGCAGTAAGAGCTGTTGCATTATCCTGTTGAAAATACCCCGTTAACCATTCATGGTATTATAAATTTTATTCTCTTTAATCACCACACACCCAACGACAATGTGACTTTCATTCTTAATAATTCACCTGACAACTATGGGTATTTCACTCAACACAGCAACACAATCGTCGTTATTGCACTCCACATGACGACAGTGACAATACACGACGTGTATTATTGAGAAGAACAACAATGTACTCCTAATTTCAATTAATGTTCACAAAGCAGTGTGTGCAGAACAATACTGTCAGTTCACAGTTCGCTTGCCTTGGTTAGTTCTTCTAGCTCACTGTCCGAGTTCACTGCACATCGAACTCCAGTCTTCAGATGCGGTTCCACTGCACATCGAACTCTGGTCTTCCGGACTGCGTCGCACTCGCCTGGTGGACACTGCCACAGTTATGGACTCACTCAAGTTCACTGCATGTCGAACCCAAGTCTTCCAGATGCGGTTCCACTGCACGTCGAACCCAAGTCTTTCAGATGTGGTTCCACTGCATGTCGAACTCCGGTCTTCCAGATGCTCTCGAAGGCTGGCTTCCTTGCTTGCTCACTTGAAAACTCCAGACTGATTCACTCGGGCAATCGCACTTTTATTTATTAAACCACATGTTCGTGAATCTTTGATTCACGTGGCTTTCAGAATCTTCGAGAGAGATCCGCTTCTCAATGTTTCTCTTGCTCTCTCCGCCCCGTGCCGTCACCATAGCTTTCTCCCCTTGCTCCATACTGCGCTACAACTCCTACTGAAGCTGGAGTTTGCATTTCCCCGTGCCTTCCTTCTCACTAGATGCGTGCCCAACTCCCTGACGTGACCAGAACATTCCAGATGGATGCCACAATATGTCGGTTCTTCACAAAATTGTCCCAAAATAACGCGTATGTAACTTTCACTGTTTATTGTCACTTCGTAGAATTCTGTATAGTGCAAAATGGTCAACACTTCCAGCAGCTACTGTCATGAGGGAGAGTACAAAATTCTGTAATTGATTAACACATAATAATTATGGTTAGTAAGTATGCATGTAAGTTTTAATGTTTTGAAGTGCCGTGAGTTTAAGGTCCCTGTTGCCGGCGGTTGCTCAAGAATAAACCGGTACTTATCGCTGGAACACTCTGTATTGTGCTAGTTAAGACTTTATGATTAACAACGCTTCATCAACTGTCTTGAGACACCCTTCAATAAAATAGTTTAGTCTGCACTACAGGTAGAAATAAAAATTCTCACTGACTCTTGCCCACATTCATTTCAAGTTTGAAGGTACCAGTCCTACACAGTACTCCATTACGTTTTTCTTTTCTTTTTACTTGCAAAGAGACTGTAGAAAATTATTTTGTTGGTCTGAGTTTTATTTCCCCAGAGAACTATTTGACCAGAGGTTTTCTTTGTGTTTTATGTCTTCGAAATTAACAGTGAACAAATATATAACAAAAAGATACACATTGAAGTCTGAAGAAAGAGTTTTGATTGCAGTGCATCTGTGGATCGACTTACAAGTATGACCTTCAGCCTAAGTGAAGATGACCTTGATAGGCAGGCTGAATTATTCAAGCAAGTGTGTGCCCAGAAATTACATACATTGAATGATGGAGAAGAGGACATTTGGGATGATCGGGAACAAGAGCTCACCTTTCAAACTGTCATAGATACAAGAAACAGGTAATATTTTGATTACAATCGGCTTTTATGATGAAAGTGCCTGTATAAGACTATCACACTCAGCTAAACGTATGCATATTGCAGTTACCTAAATTTATATTGTATCTGAAAATAACACTTTCAGCCTGGAACTATTTAAATGTGCTTACATCACTTTGTGCTGGAGGGTTTCAGTGGGTTAGTGGGGAGAAGGGGAGGAATATCTTTTTTTAGTTTTGGAAGTCCTAAATACTGTACCAGAATTTACAGTGTTGCCAGAAAGTTTAGGGACACCTTATAATTCGTATAAAATGCTACTCTTGCCTTAAATTATTAGAGAAACTAACAATGTTTTCAACTGTTGATTACAATAGAAAAAATTGATTTTTTTAGTTCAGTTTCGGTATTTATATAATGACTGTTAGTCCTTACAGAGAATTTATGTTTATCAAACAAAATAAAAAATCTTACATTTTCAGTATTAAAGTTGAAAATGAATGAGTAACTAATTGGTACACGATTTTCAACTGTTGCTGGATGATGTAGGATATATTATTAAAGATCAAATATTTGTAAAAAAATCTCTTTGTGAATGTCCTGGCAGTTTCTAAGGTTTGAAGTTTAAAAAATGGGGAAATTTTGTTATTCGGTTTATCTGTAACTGTTGAATGGAGGCTCATAGCTATGAGGTTTGTACAGCTGCGTCCCCTCTACCACTTGATCCCAAGGAACACAGTTCAATTTAACAGTTACAGATGAACCGACCAATAACAAAATTTCCCCATTTTCTTTAATCTTCAAACCTTAGAAACTGCTAGGACATTCACAAAGAACATTTTTTACAATTATTTGATCTTTTCTAATTTAAAGAGTAACATATCCTACATTATCCAGGAACAGTTGAGAATCGTACACCAATTAGTTACTTATTAATTTTCAACTTTAATACAGAAAATGTAAGATTTTTTAATTCTCTTTGAAAAACTTTATTCTCTGTAAAGACTAACAGTCATCATATTAATACCGAAATTGCATTAAAAATTGTCTTTCCTATTGTTAATCAAGTCTCATTTTACAAACCTATGGATCAACAATTGGCTCTCTTCTGACAAAGGAAAAATTTTACAATCTGTACAAAAGAAACCAAATGACCTGGAAATGTACAAAAACTTGCCCAGACTTGTTCAAACGTTTTTAACAAGAGCCAAAACAGGTCACATTGTCACTCAACTGTACCTACACCAATTTCACATTTCTGATAATCCTACTTGCCTGTGGTGTAATAATCACGATGAAGATCTGGAACACATTCTTCTATACTGTCCATCCATAAACCACAAAAGAAGTAAATTAAACTCATCAGTACCAGTTGCAGAAGAAACAGCCCTGCAGTATATATTGACTACACCCCCAACTCTGGCTACTAGCAACAGGCATCTATAATGAACTGATCAAAATACCCCCTCATTTCTCGTGAAAAACAACAACTGAATAGACTACAGTGGACTATAATGGACTTTATGTTATCAGCAAACAGCTGGATACATTAAGAAGATTGATTGATTAATCAACAGTTTAAAACCATTGTTAGTTTCTCTAATCATTTTAAGGCCAGGGCAGCATTTTATTACAATTATAAAGTGTCCTTAAACTTTCTGGCAACACTGTATTTATAAATATCCTGTTGTTTAAATTAAAGATTTGATGCATTGTTTTCAGTTTTATATGCTGAAGTACAGTGGGATGTAATACTCACAGTAGATTACTATTATAAATAACACAGCTCAAGCCAATCCTATATGAACTATCTGTAGCTTGTTCACACATACACCCTACATGTACGTTGAATCTTTTATATAATGCACTGTTCATGTATTTACAATGCACACATTTCACATTATCAGTAGACTTGCAGATATTAATTTTGCTTCAACACAGCTATTGTGACAAGTAATTTGAAATACCCAATGTGCAACAATGGTGGAGCAGGGGTAAGGAGGTAAGATTTACCTCCCTAAAGAATTCAGAGGGGTAAATAGTATAGTTTTCATCTTCCTAAAATATTAGATTTATAGCATAGTTTTTCCTCTTTTTGTGATCAAAATTTCAAGTTATAATTCATAATTTATTTTAATGGAAAGAAAAAACTTCAAAGTTATTTTATTATAATAACAAAAATAGCAAAATTCGAACCTGTGCGACAGTGACATGAAACAGATATTTTTTGTGGTTCAAAACATCACAACAGTGGCTTCAAAAGCAATTTCAACATTATCGAAGTCACGCACTCAACGAGGTGCTGTGTTCGGTGTTTTAGGTATTTATTCGTCAATTTATTTGTTTAGTGTTAATTTGATTTTTTTTTATAGTGCAAAGTTTTATTTGTTTGTTTTTTTGTTTTGTTGATTTAATTTTGTTTAAAATGCCTGGCAGGACACTTGTGGCATTTAGATACCCAGCTACCAGGGAAAGAGTTAAAGCTAGTAAACATAGATTTGCTCCAGCAGATAGTAACTCTGTCAAACCCTAGTCACACGTTTTGATTTCTGCTCATTTTTGGTCTATTGTTTTCAAAATCAGTTGAATTTACATTTGATTTTATGCTTCTAAGTGTGGTGACAGATGATTCCCTAAGGTTTAAAATTGCCTTTGCTTTTGTTTGTAAGGGAATGGCATGGAGAAGATGCAGCAGGTAACAGTAGTTCAGATGAGGAGGAGAGAGCTGGTCCAGAAGGAAGAGAAGAAGTGCACATGGAAGTGGATTCCACAGATCGTGAGTATTGTACGTTTTTATCTACTGTATATTCACCTGTTCAGTTGCCCAATCTATACTAATAATAAATCTGTAGCCGAAATTTTTCTGGTAATTTTCGATTTTCCAAAAATAATTGGTCCTAACATATATAATTAACCACCCTGAAACCGAAAATCGCTTTTTTTTAATTTTTGTCGGTATGTCTGTCTGTCTGTCTGTCTATGTTTGTTACCTTTTCACGCGATAATGGCTGAACGGATTTCGATGAAAATTGGAATATAAATTAAGTTCGTTGTAACTTAGATTTTAGGCTATATGGCATTCAAAATACATTATTTAAAAGGGGGGTTATAACGGGGCCTGAATTAAATAAATCGAAATATCTCGCTTATTATTGATTTTTGTGAAAAATGTTACATAACAAAAGTTTCTTTAAAAATAATTTGCGATAAGTTTTATTCCTTGAAAAATTTTGATAGGACTGATATTTAATGAGATAAATGAGTTTTAAAATTGAAATAACTGCCATCTAAGGCCGTGTAATGAATTAAAAACAAATGACTTCGTCTATAAGGGGCCTTGGACAGCAACAATCGAAAGCTATGAAAGATAGCCTACAGAGAATGTTTCTGTGTTTGTATGAAGTAATATCGGAAGCTGAATTAACCGATTTGTATAATTAATTATTATTTCACCATTGGAAAGTGTAGTTTCTCTAGATGGACATAATGCTATAATGTTATTACAGTAACTCCTGATATAATATAATATAATATGATTCCCGGTTAGAGCACAGGAATTTTTCCTTAAAGGGGATTATTCCTGTGTTCGTCCATGGTCTGGAATTTAGGTTAAGTTTAGATTTAAGACCTCTCCTGGCACCACATTATCATAATCATCCTATCACATCATCGGGTAATGTAACTCCGCCTTCCAGGCGCCCCAACCTCAGAAGTGGGTTACAACTAAGCCACGGCCAGGAGAGAAGACCAGAAATGTCGAAAGACAACCTGGTGGCATTGGATAAAAAATAAAAAAAAATTATATAATATAATTTAAGTTATTTGAAGGGTTCAGAACCATAGTGGGCCAAGCGCCATTTACTGAATACGTAGAAAACAAGGGTTAAAATTAAGTTATTACCATAATTCAATGGAAACCTATAACAAGTAAAATAAAGTATACACGTTAAATCTAAATGATGTCAATCTTCATTAAACTATGGATGCATGTAATAAAAATTAAGAAACATGTTTAAGGAATTGTCATTGCACCAAATGAGTGTCTCTGGACCAAAATGATCGCATTTTAATTATTTGGATGCAATTTAAATTAAGTAACATATTAAACGATTTATCCTTCTATCAAACACGAATGTTCCCTGGATCAAATGTCCTATTTTAATTATGTAATTACTTTATATTCATTTCTAATGGGTGCAGCAGAGTGCACGGGTACAGCTAGTTTGTTTTATAAATACCTACACAGTGAAAGGTAATTCAGCTGTTTATGATGAGAATTGGCCCAGTTTTGCTGTTTTGTCAATGACTATTTCATAATCTGCGTTTCTCTTTAACTCTTTAAAAGTTTACATTGGCAGTTGTAAGCTTGAACTAATGAAAAATATCTGTAGAAGATTGGGAAATGAGTGGATCATTTCAGTTCTGTAAATAGGGAAGAAAAGATGGACCAACAAGTCTCGGAACTTGTGAGCTGTCCTTTAACAGTCTGCTGTTAAGAGCTGAGCTAACAGAGATCCTTGGCAGGAGTGAGAAGAAGGTAGAAGTATTGACTAAATAGATGACAGATCACCCACCAGTTTTGCTGCCAGTAACATGGCAACCCAATCTGGAGTTGTGCTCTGGCACGGGTTCGATTCCCGCTTGGGCTGATTACCTGGTTGGGTTTTATTCCGAGGTTTTCCCCTACTGTAAGATAAATATATCAAATCTATGGTGAATCCCCAGCCTCATCTCGTCAAATATCATATCGTTATCACCAATCCGTCCCGTGCCGTGGCATCGCTGTGTAAGGCATCCCGCCTAGGACTCGCATTACGGAATGCGCGCTGGTTCGAGTCCTCATGGGGGAAGAAATTTTCTCATGAAATTTCGGCCAGTGTATGGGACCAGTGCCCACCCAGCATCGTGATGCACTTGGGGAGCTACGATAGGTAGCGAAATCCGGTTGTAAATACCAGCTATAACGGCTGAGGGGATCATCGTGCTAACCACACGATATCTCCATTCTGGTTGGATGATCGTCCACCTCTGCTTCGGCATGTGGGCGTGAGGCCAGCAGTCGACTGGTCGGTCTAGGCTCTTCACGGGCTGTAGCGCCATGGATTATTATCGCCAATCCCATTGACATTACGTAACCTCGTAGTTGATACAGCGTCGTTAAATAACCAAGTAAAAACACGGCAACCTTTGAGCGCTGTGTAATTTGATTTTGCTGTACTTTGAGGGCACCATCCCACAATTAATTGTTAACACTCAAAAGATTTGGAATCCATGACATCATTCCTAAACTAATCACTTCAATCATTAAAAGATCTGTGACAGAAAAACCATTTATACTGAATATTACAGTCCCCCCCCCCTTTTTTTCCGTTAGTGTGTGATGTAGTAAATATATATAATTTGTATTATTTCTAAAATTTATGTTCTATGTTCACGTAAATTTGACATATCTACTTACTGTAATCAGTTATTATTCTTGTATGCATAATGTTATTCTGTGTTCTTGACAACCCAGGATGCCTGGGCAGACGATTTTTTGAAAATAAATTATATCATAGGGGAGAAGTGGGTACAGTAAGACAGGGAGAACAATGAGACATTTTTTATTAGATGGTAAATTTTGATGTTGAGATGTTGGTAACAGTGGAATTGTATGTTGCATGAGTAAAGTAACAGTATTTTCATACTCGAATTGATTCTAGTTATAAAGGTGAGTGATGAGAAAATAATTCGTAATTTTTCACTCTAGAAGTAAAATTTTGGCTTGTGTTTAATAAAGGTTATATTTGATATACACATGAAATAGAAATATGAATGTTTTGTTACCTAATACTATGGTATTTGAGGTTATGTTTGGCGAAGTTTCGTCTTTTTTGTTTTAATTTTTAAGTGATGGTGTCATTTTTAAATGAACTATGCGTAAAGGGAACAGTGAGACATGCCACTGAAGGGTACACTGAGACGTCTCACTGTTCCCTTGTATCAATGATTTGCAAAAACAAACTCTAATTATATTACATTTACCGGTAGCTAACATTAAAAATGAACATACTAGTAACCAATTTAGGAACTATAGCTTAAAATAATGGATACATTACATTTTAATGGTTTCATAAATAAAAAATTATTCACAAAATTTAAGAAAACGTTAAAAAATAATAAAGAATTAAATTAAATTCTTATAATTATAAGCTTTGTTGTCACCAAAAATTAATTTCATTTTTTCGCAAAAGTTTGAAATGTCATGGAAAATTCACTTTTCCAAATGTTCCAGATGTTTCAATGGTTTCGAAGTCTGACATCAAAATGATTTCTAAATAAGCCTGCAGAACATGTCAAGATAAAGAGACAGCAAGCTTTCCTTTCTTTTGAAATAAATGTAAATCATTTCAATGTCCGTTAATAGACACTGTGGTGTCTCACTGTACCCTCCTGAATGGGAACCGTGAGACATTTGCATTTTTTTGACAAACACGTATTGTATATTATGTCTTTTATCTATTAACATTTTTGTTTATGTATTATTGTACTCCATGTTTTAATGTCTATTTCTATTGCACTTGATTTTAAAAATACTTGAATTATCACTTGCATACATGTCTTAATATTTTATGTCTCACTGTACCCACTACTCCCCTATATCATAACTTCGGTCTTAAGGTACGGTTTGTTTATGGCGATCATCGTTGGACGCACATCGCCGGCGATTATAAACGCTGGCGATGATCGCCGAGAAGTGGTTTCTTTATTGACGCACATCGCTGTAGATTCTCATTTGTTTATTCCTTCATCTACTACATATGGTCAAGTAAATTAATGTAGGCCACGGACATAACCTAAAAATTATAATGAATAAATCCAAGATAATGAAGTTGCTATTTATTCTAGAAGAGGGAGATGACGATATCAAAATCTCGCATGCGTATTATAAAAGGAACAAGCTACAGACTAATGAAATATTCAGGAATAGGTTTACAGAATTCTGTTTTAACACATTGATAATGAGACATCTTTATAAAAACGCTACAAAATTTAAGGAATATTTCAGACTCTCACCTGACCAGTTTGATTATGTTTTGAGTTTAAATGAAAATGACAATGTCAAATTACCTACAAATTTTGTCAAGACCCCTGTAACTCCAGTTGAAAGATTGGCAGTAACTCAGGTTATGAACTGATTATTATTATTATTATTATTATTATTATTATTATTATTATGATACTGTATTACATTACATGGTGTATTCCAAACAATGATTAAAAAAAAAAAATTGGCTAAACCAGCGCTGAGGTAGTTCCCTTCGTAATCCGCTTATACACTTTACATGTACGAACATGTGTTAGGTTAGGTTTGGTTCGTTTGGGCTTTTATTATGCCTTGTATGTACAATCAACTACATCTCTACAAAAAAAAAAAAACCGCTATATTTCAGAATACTGCGTAAGTACTTAGGTAGGCCTAGTCACAGAAAACTTACAGAAGAGAGAATTTCCCCTTACCCAACACTGAACGAAATTCTCTGGGGCTCGGGCGTGATAAAAATGTAATATGTAATGTAAGGGTTTATTGTTTAATTTGTTTATTAATTCACATGCTCATATTAAAAAGAGCATTATGTTGTGACACATATTCAATAATAATTTCGTCTTCAGACCGCGAAAAATTACAAAAGTCTTGATTTGTTTTGCAGCCAAAACGTAGACGTGGTTAACGTGTACAGATTAGATATTCGATATTACAACATGACCTTGTCTAAATATCGATTATTGAACACGAATGCGGCGATGTGCGTCCTGAATTTGCTTCAGAAGCAACCTCCAGCGATCTGCGTCACGTCCAACGAACTGCGCTGGCGGTCTTTGCTGTAAAGAAACCGTGCCCATTCATTTCAACTGCTAGCAACTCTGGCGACAATTGCTGGCGATGTGCGCCCGGCGATGATCGCCGTAAACAAACCGTAGCCTTAAACAGAAGTGTTAAAATCAGTGATTCTGTAAGGTATCTTCTGCTTCTCACCAATATGTGAGTGAACTAAATACGTAAAAATATGAGGAGTAACATATGATTTTATCTTTACAGCTTGGGCAGCAGCCGATCTTTCAAGTGAAGGTGCCGTAGCCCCTATAGCAGTAGATGCAAGTAATCCATGGGGCAACAACAGCGAGCCTACCCCAGCATTAGGGCCCACAGCGCCTGATGAGGGAGGGTGGGCAGACTTTGATTCAGCTGGGTTTGCTGATTTTGAAGCAAACTTTGGAGCAGCTGGTGTTACAGACATTTCTAGCAACATTAGTACAAGCAATTGCAAGAGTAGTCACCAAGAAACAGAAAAGACAGAAAGCAACGTAACAAACTCTACATCACTGGCAGAATGTAAGTTTGAAAGCCTGTTTGTACTAGATTAGGAATTTTAGTAACTGTATAATTTATTGCTGGTTTCCAGAAAAGAAAAAAAATCTTGAAAGATAATCACGTGTTTTTCTACAGAATTTAAAGTCACACTCCAACTAAGTTTTCTGTTCAATTTCTTTACAAAGTGATGCCTTTCATCTGCAATTTAATTACGTTATCTTTTGGTGAATATGTATTGTCTCTGTTTTCTAAATACGTTTAATTTCTGTACTTACGAATGGCTTTTAAAGAACATGAGGTTCATTGCCATCCTCACATAAGCCTGTCATCGGTCCCTATCATAAGCAAGATTAATTCAGTTCTCCCATCTATGTCTCGGCCTCCTCAAAGGTCTTTTTCCCTCAGGTCTTCCAACTAACACTCTATATGCATTTCTGGATTCACCTGTATGTGCTACATGCCCTGCCCATCTCAAATATCTGGATTTAATGTTTCTAATTATGTCAGGTGAAGAATACAATGTTTGCAGTTTCGTGTTGTGTAACTTCCTCCATTCTCCTGTAACTTCATCCCTCTTATACCTGCTTTGGTTTATCTTGTCTCAGTAGCAATAAAACCAAGTCCCTTCAAATGAGGGTGGAGATTATAGGAGGGTTGTAAATTTTCAGGATTCCTTTCAAAACCTTGTTATTGTACAGGCTGCCGGAACTCAGTTTCTTGAAAGACAAGCTCAGTGATGGAACTACACAGTACGAAGAGAGATATTTTGTTATTTTATTTTGCACTACAGAATGTATCAACTAGTCCTTTCCGCCACTGGATGTATGGACGGCATCACTTCCACTCCCCCATTGCCATAACAATACAGACGAAGTAAGACATATCTCCTTTCTCTCTCTTTCCACAGTGAGACAAGATTCATCACACAGGCTTTAGCACCAAATATTTTCCTAAGCACCTTATTCTCGAACACCCTTAACCTCTGTTCCTCTCTCAAAGTGAGACTTCAAGTTTCACATTCATACAGAACATCCGGTAATATAACTGTTTTATAAATTCTAACTTTCAGTTTTTTTTTTAAGCAGACTGGATGACAAAAGTTTACTAACCGAATCATAGCAAGCATTTCCATATTTATTCTGCGTTTAATTTCCTCTCGAGTGTCATTTATGTTTGTTACTGTTGCTCCAAGATATTTGAATTCTGGCGCTGTATTATTATTATTATTATTATTATTATTATTATTATTATCATCATCATCATCATCATCATCATCATCATCATCATCAACAACAACATTTTATTATTATAATTTTTTTATATTGCAAATGATTAATAACGAACATCTTTATCATGTATTGGCATTAAGGGAAGTGGGGGGAAAAAACCAGAGGTGGAATGCTACCCCAAGATTTTCCCATGGCATACCTCGATTTAAAAAAAAGCATATCCCCTCCCTTACAACATACACATAAATGATGTATACGATAAATTGTTTCGTGCAGTCAGTAACACAAATCTTTGAAGCTTACGCAACACGTTAAATTTCTTAATAAAATAATTTCAAGTTACTTCAGTTATTTACTAGACCATTTTATAATGTCCATTGAGACTTATCATTTAAAATAATGTTAAAACTTCAAAGTGCGTTACTTAATTATTTATAAAAAGTGCAACAACATAAAAAATTACAGTCACTAAATTGGCAACAATGGCCACCACAAGCTACAGACCACAGCCTTCTATACTTGAAATACTACTGCTGTAAGCCAGGGGTTGACTTATCAAATAAGCATATCTAAATCGGTGATCTCAACATTATACGTAGAACTCAATGATCTAAATACTCGTTGAATTCAGTTCCAGAAGGCTGTGGTTTAGATTTACGAAGCAAATAGATAGTAGATATATAGTAGCAAATAGATAGTATGCCTACTCTTAGGTGTGAAGAAATGTATAAACAAATTTTTACGGATCACATTTTTTCAGTGATGGTATGTCTTTTTTCACTAATTGTATGTTTTCTGACCATAGAAACCAGTAACAGTATTCCATACTGGCACATACCGTCTCACTTCCCTCACTGTGTATTGGTATCAGTAGTGTGTTGAGGATTGTACTCACTTTATTGCAGATGTCAAGTATGGCAGATTTCTAAATTGGATTTAGTAGCTGGACAAGAGTTTTCAGATAGGTGTGTGTTGCTGTGTTGCAGCTTCTAGCAAGACAGTAGTTCCTGAAACAGGTAGCAGTACTGAGACGGGGTCTGCTGGCGGGCCCCCAGACCAGGACTCCAAGCTTACCTCAGAGATTAAAACTCAAGAAAAGAATATGCCTGAAAAGGGGTTAGTTACTTTCTCCTGAAATTTTACTTGCTTAAGAAAGTGCTCTCTCTTTTCTTCTCCTTTTCATGGTGCACTCCAAATATGGCCAGGGAAAATAGATGTTGACACCTTAAAAACTCAACATTGCCTTGTTGGTCACTGACAGTAAGTAATATTTCTCCACGGTGTGTGGATAAGCTTCAGGGCTTCTACCGCATTGTCTTGGTGTTATTGGCTGACGTTTCGACCGCTGTGTTGTGGTCATCTTCAGAGCAGTTGTTGGATAAGGAAATAGTCTGCCAGCTCTTATATATATAGTAGTCTCGATGGGGGGAGTACTTGCTGTGATAGGTCGTAGGTTCTCCTTCTGGCATCTGAACCTATGACCTATCACAGCAAGTACTTCCCCCATCGAGACTACTATATATATAAGAGCTGGCAGACTATTTCCTTATCCAACAACTGCTCTGAAGATGGCCACAACACAGCAGTCGAAATGTCAGCCAATAACACCAAGACAACGCGGTAGAAGCCCTGAAGCTTATCCACACACCATGTACACCAGCTGCGGAAGCCTACGCGAACACTTAATATTTCTCCACCTCCTCGTAATAAAGAATATTTCAGTTTAACCTTGCTTTTGCTTCAAAATAAAAGCAAAAAATAATTTGTAATTAAAGTTTTCTTACAAAGAGGTTCTAAGATTTTGTATATAAGGTGGGTGCTCCTGTTATGGCCATGTTCCTGATATGGCCACCCCCCCTATTGTGAGTTACTTGATCAAAAAATCCGCTAAATTGCAGCAGGATCCAGTGAAAGGGCATCCTGGTATGTTACTTGACCGTTTTCCATCCAGTCAGGTTGAGCAATATGGCGTCAGTTGCCTGTTTTGCGGTTTTCATGTGACCTCTTCTTATTTTTCTCTGGTAAGTCTCCTTCGTTTTATGCATGTTTTTCAAAGACTTTTTTCATGAAAACCATAGTACTCCATTCAGTTTTTAGTGTTCTGTTGATTGGTGTTGTCGTTGATGGCGTATCTTTTACGAGTTGTTCATAATCAAATGATTTTCGTGAAAGCTTACCTGCTCCTGATATGGCCATATCAAGTTCATTTCACTTTTATTTTTTTCACCTGACAAATTTACATGCCTTATAGCTGGGATAATGCAAAAATTTTGTATTTTGAGAAAAACAACGTAATTTTTTATGGGAAAACCTTTTTTAACTACACTTTTGAATTATAAAAAAGATTATTAAGTGTCATGTTTATTCATTTTACACCAAAATTATTTAATTTTAGCACAACTGCGCTATCAAACTGAAAACAATCACGATTTGTAGAACATGGAACAAGGGTGGCCATATCATGTGCACATGTTCCTGATATGGCCACTAGGTAGTCTTTTGTAATTTGGGACTTTTTGGACAATCAAAGCTATTTTTATGGGGAAAGGAAACTGTTTTAAGAAAGTCTATTAGACTGAGAACGAGTAAGAAAAAAAGTGGTTTACATTTTTTTCAAAATGGTGGCTAGAAAAATTCTCAAACCTTAGCATGGCCATATCAAGGACACCTACCTTAACTTAATAATGCTATTTGGATGGCACCACATTATTCGTCATGAAAATGAGAAGAAGGAAGCCATTAATAACTTAAAAATAACCTTTGATATAATGGTAATGAGTAAAGAGAGTAGTGTATGGAAATCAGTTGTTTATAATGGAAAGATTCTTTATTTTCAATTGTTTATGCTTTTGAGTGTTTTTGTTCATTGTGATGGGATTACACCAAAGCAGCAATATGAAGCATACAACAGTACAGCATAGCCCATTACTCAAGTCCTGTGAAAGTGGTTTTATTTTTAAGGAAAATTCGTTTTAAAATTTCAAGTGTTCCATTCTCGAATGGGATACTGCAAGGAAGTGTTTTATCACCTAACCTTTTTAATAATTGAATCGCTCCATGCAGAAAGGGCTTCAGTCCATTAGACCTAGTTTTGAGAAAACTAAAGAAAACATTCTGTACACTGTATTCCTTTCTGCATAGAACTCTGAGCCTGACGCATCAGTTTCTATCTTTCCAAGCATTGGACTGAATACCTTTCTGCACAGGCTGATGGAGCCACCCATAAAGATATGATTTCCATCGATATCTCGTTTTTTCGAAATTTGTGACTGAAGCCCTTTCTGCATGGGACGATTCAATTATTGTTATGAACCAGATACTCAATAAAGTATTGGGAGAAAATTATATAGCCGATACAAAAACACTGTTTTATGCTGATGTTGTAATGATTTGGGGAGGAAATGAACAAGAATTAGAAATGAGACTGATATATTGAAATAGTGTAATAAATGAATATGGATTAGAAACAAAAAATGAAAGACTGTAACAATGGAAATAGCAAGAATATCAAAATCAAAGTCAGAATTAAATTAAGTTGAAAATATTTAGAGAAATACTAGGAAATTTCATGTATTTGCGAAATGAAATGAATAATGATGGTAAGATACAACATGAAATTACTAGAAGAATGGTATAGTGGTAGATGGTACCAACATGCGCGAACTTTAACTCAGCTAGTTACAATATGCATGCAACCTTTTCCTGCTGTGACAGTGTTATTCTACGTCACCAGTTGGTGTATGCACTTGATCAGGATATGGAATAAACTTCAAGAAATTCTCTTTGCAAAGGCATAAACCAGATTTATGTATAGTAAATACTATCTCAGAGGTGCACTTATTTTTTTTTTTTTTTTGGACACCTTTCATCCATACACTAAGTAGGCCTATCTAAGTAATAGCAATTGATTTTAACAGTTCATTTTTCAACTTACAGGCCTGATCTGGGATCAGATGATAATGCAAACCCTAGTGCTTCTATAGGAGAGGATCATCAACAGCTGCTTATAGATAATTATAGGTAATAAACATTGTGTTTCAATTTTAATTCTACAATGATTTTTACTGCTGCTTTAATCGTGTAATTTCTTCTCCCATCCCCCCGCCGCCCTAAAAATTGCGCGTAAAATATTTGTATGAAAATTAACTTATTGTCATTATTATTATTATTATTATTATTATTATTATTATTATTATTATTATTATTATTATTATTATTATTAAATCGTTGTAAGCTGCCACATGACAAAGCCTATCTTTTCAATCCTGAGTGGATAAATGTGCAAGTAATAAAAACAAACAATTAATAATGCATGTATTTGGTAAATATTTTTATAAATATGATAGTGAATGATGCCTAAGAATTTCCGTAAATATGAAAATAAGTGATACCTGTTCAAATTGGAACCTGAAAAATCCAGAATGCCGTCTGTTTCGGAACAATTTATTGGTCCCAGCGAAATTCGTATGTATTAAGTGTAATTTTTCCTGCATAAAATAGAAAGTGTCCAACACGGAAACAGAAACTGTCTGATACTGTTCAAAATGGAACCTGAAAAATCCAGAATGCCGTCTGTTTCGGAACAATTTATTGGTCCCAGCGAAATTCGTATGTATTAAGTGTAATTTTTCCTGCATAAAATAGAAAGTGTCCAACACGGAAACAGAAACTGTCTGATACTGTTCAAAATGGAACCTGAAAAATCCAGAATGCTGTCTATTTGGGAACAATTTATTGGTGCCAGCAAAATTCGTATGCATTAAGTGTAATTTTTCCTGCATAAAATAGAAAGTGTCCAACACGGAAACAGAAACTGTCTGATACTGTTCAAAATGGAACCTGAAAAATCCAGAATGCTGTCTATTTGGGAACAATTTATTGGTGCCAGCAAAATTCGTATGTATTAAGTGTAATTTTTCCTGCATAAAATAGAAAGTGTCCAACACGGAAACAGAAACTGTCTGATACTGTTCAAAATGGAACCTGAAAAATCCAGAATGCTGTCTATTTGGGAACAATTTATTGGTGCCAGCAAAATTCGTATGCATTAAGTGTAATTTTTCCTGCATAAATGTAGGTTGCTAAGACAATGTAGACTTTTTGGCCTGGTGATCAAATTTTAACCCTGGTTGACTATAGAAAGTGTCCAACACGGAAACAGAAACTGTCTGATACTGTTCAAAATGGAACCTGAAAAATCCAGAATGCTGTCTGTTTGGGAACAATTTATTGGTCCCAGCAAAATTCGTATGTATTAAGTGTAATTTTTCCTGCATAAAATAGAAAGTGTCCAACACGGAAACAGAAACTGTCTGATACTGTTCAAAATGGAACCTGAAAAATCCAGAATGCTGTCTATTTCGGAACAATTTATTGGTCCCAGCGAAATTCGTATGTATTAAGTGTAATTTTTCCTGCATAAAATAGAAAGTGTCTGATACTGTTCAAAATGGAAATAATATTTTGGACAAACTACTTTAATGTAAACTATATTTTGAAACAGTATGTGCTTTCAAGAAATGTACGAAATATGTAGGTTGCTAAGATAAGACAAGTTTTCTTTTGCAAAGTTTTAGAGGGTACAAGGGTATTTTGGCCTGGTGATCAAATTTTATTACCCTGTTGACTACCCTGACAAGTTCCTTCAAAGATGTTCAATGCTTCACACCCGTATACTGTCGTATCTGGGCAGAACCAATTTCTGGACCTATTCTACAAAGCAAACTCTTGAACTGACAAAGAAATTTGATAAGATAGAATTCAATAGAATAGAATGGAGGCTCCTAGTTCAATTAAATTAATAATGTGCAGTGATATACAGTATTATAGTATAGTGTTGATTTTGTGTGGTTAGTAAACTTTAATAGTGTTTAATGAGTTACAATAAAATTTGTACAGAAAATGACATTTTCATCAAGATGATTCACCAATGTAATAAGCGGTAAAATCGTAATACAGCAAACGCTAAGCTCCGCCCATGACCCCTTCCACTTTTCCCCTACTAGCTCACACCACACACTCTACGTGATAGGCGAGTGTTGTGTCGAATGCACATTTCATGTGGGTGGGGATAACTTCCCCTACTGGCGTTTGCTATATTGCGATTTATCCTAATAAGCAACAGAAAACTGATTTAATGTCTGTAGTGTTAAACAGAATATTTTGTACTTCCTGCAATTTGCGGCATGCCATTTTGTTTTTCATTTATACAAATAAAAATATTAGGACCATGTCACTTCCGTCTTGAACAGGTTTTACTGTATAAGATTTCATTGCGCAAATTTACGCAAAATTATAAGTGAAATAAAAGCCTTACTTTTGGAATTATGAAGAATTTTCGGAACAACTGGATAATACCCACGGCAGAGCAATGTCGATAGTCGACGTTACTCGCTGGCCACTAGTCACCAGGCCGTACCGAGCCGTGCCAAACAAAACACAATCGAAATGGTGGTAGTAAAATTCGCGACTATATTCTTAAATAATTCACTGCATTAGTCAAGTGCAAGACTTCTGGCTTCTGTTGCATTCAAACAATTATAAAATACGATAATTTGGTCCAGGGAGCATCCGTTTTTGATGTAAAGATAATTTGTTTGGCTTGTTTCTTAAATAAAATTACGAAATGGCGTTCCTGTGCTTAACATTTAATAAAAAAAGAAATATAGCAAAACTATTTTGTCTCGAGACTCTCATCTAAGTCACGTAATAGGTCACGTAATCTACTTCAATATATTTGCGCAAATATATCTTGTAGCTAACAGTGGTGCTATCTCTCAGTAATGTTCAGAACGAAGGAGGTAGAGAGAGAAAAGAAACAAATTTCTCCCTCCAACGATGCCACACACCAACGTCGTGTTCTTATGTTGGCAAGATTGTGTATTTACTTAAATTTGGTGCTAAACGTAACGGCACGGTTCAAAGATATCGTGGGAATTCTCCAGTTTAGCGGAATTTTCTTTGTGTATAATCCAGAAAACGAAAATTACTCTTCTTGTTTGAGTGTATAGTGAATGATTTTATTTACTCATGAAAACTGAATGGTCATTAAATGTATGTATTACCTTTGCGTCCCTTTTTTTTTTTTTAATTGTTTTCAGGGATTACAATACCCATCTCCACAGTCCCACATGTTTGTGAATCACAGCTTTATCTTGTATACAGGTTCTTATCAGCACAGGGTTTGATGGCAAGTAGCAGTGGTCAAGGTGAAGTACTGTCATCATCACAGCAGCGTGAGACTGAGCCGGTGTCAAAAGAGAATGGTCCAGTACAAGAAGCAGCCAAGAGCACAACTGAACCTGTAGATAACAGTCAGTCAGCATCTATGTAAGTGAAGTGGTAGACGTTGGATACACACAGATCTCAATGCATGATTGTCCAGATATTCAAGTTTGCTGTATAGAATTGTTGAAAATTGCTTTTCTAGTGTTACACTGATGTGATTTCAGATCCAAGCAGAGTGAAGCAAGTTCAAGTCAGTCTTGTCTAGGCGCAACTCCCAATGGTCCTGTTTGAATTCTTATGTCAGTATTGACAATTTAAATCTGTGTTCAGGTAAGCCTTGACTCTGACAGGACAGTAAAGGGCCTATACAACAAAGTGAACAGCATTATCACATGATTTGAACCATATCAGACTCTCCATGTAAGATGCGAGTATCGTGATCTGTGTACCACGGCTGTATTTGAGTGCTCGAAGAGTACAAGAGTGCCTCTCATGTTTTCCCAGCGTTCCTCTTGAGGTGCTCCATGCATTCTATAGTATTGTGTCTGGGCAGATTCATCAAATGGGACGAATATAGTGGTGCATTGATGTTGTAAATTTATTATAAAACATATGGTCTAAATCCTTTCAAGGTACCACAAGAGTTTTTGCTGTTGATCAAATGATTATGGCCGTTAAATACAAAGGTAGTCCCTTGGTGGAACAGTGAGCAGTTCAGCATAATGTGATAGGTAACTACATGACACCTGTTTTAATTTGAATTCTTTTATGCTTAGTTTTTGTAAAGTATAAATTATTGTAAAGCCTTTATTACAGTGCATAACTTTTATAATAATTTAGATTACTTAAGCTCCAGAATGTATTTGTATAATCGTCCTTTTTTTCTGAAAGTGAATTGTTGATATTAACTGTGTAATGAAAATCCTGTTTTAAGGCATTTCTAAATCTTTCATATCTAGCGTTGGAAGGGAACATTCATTCTGGTATAGTTTTCAAAAGCATAAATTGCCTGCATCAAATTTCTAATGACTTGAAAAATGTTATAAGATATTGCCCTTCGCATTCTACCAGTATTTTATGAATTCGAACAGTTTTATCTAAAAAAGATTATAGTTTGCTGTTGAAATTAAGATGCTAATGCATTTTTTTAAGTCGTGAAGTGTTTGGGCTGATTCTCCGTAGCACTGTTTATAATAATCCCTGAATTATATCATCCCTGACCCCCATTCTGTGATGTGGCTTCCAGTTTGCTCGCCATAAATTAGTTTTGCACAATTAAATGCTGTTTTGTGTATATGATGTTTGAAACAGTCACTGTGCAACATTAATATATAAAAAAATGTTAGGAAATGTTCGGTGAAATTCACTAGTTTCTATGAAATATAGCAGAACTAAGGGCCGATTTTCTGCTGAGAAGTGCTTTTACTTATGTAGCCCCCTTCCCCAGAATAACATGTTGCAGTTTGAAGTAAGCTTGGTACATTCTTACGAGAACAGTTTTGGCCTTCTATTGTTGTGTTTGTATTAACATTGGCTCAGTTATTGGATATCTGTACGAAGTAAACCATGTCTAAAGTTCCAGTTAAATAGACCTGGAAGTCAGTTGAGTACACAGGGATACAGTGGTTTATGTCAATTTTATTACATTCTTTTAAAGGCAAATGGAAATTATTTTTGTGCAATGTAGAAAATTTTAAATGAAAATTGTCAGATATGTATGTATGTATATATATACTGTATATGTATGTTAAGTACACCACAGTAATTTAAGAGTAAAGTTTTGACATGAAAATCTTGTATACTTACGAGATTGTTTTTGTGCACAATTTACAGTTGCAGGCCTCAACAAATTTGGTCCAGAGTTTGAAGCCATCCCTAAATTTTTAAGTGTTAGTATGGATAATTATTTTGGAAGTCAGTGTACTTTATGGATACAACATTGCTCAAAAATTAGGTGCCACAAGATAATTTTTAAGGTGCAGTAACAATCTGGCATCCAATATTTGTGGAGCCCTGTGTAATGCCACTATCTCTTTATACTGTGCTCCACAGTGCCCATGATTTTGGTTCATCGTGCTAAGTTTGCAATATAAATGCACCAAACGAATACAGATTAAATGATCCCAAATGATGGGCAGCATATATTATATCCAGGTGGAAATTCATGAGAATGGAATGTGCTTTTGTATTTGGATATATCCTTGCAGGATATTCAATTCAAAGATATATGAAGAGAAAGATTATAAATATATATAAAATAGTAAATATGTTTTATGATTAAGCACATAGTTCTTATAATGTATTAATTGTTGCAACAGAAGCAATATAATTATTAGCATTGTTGATAATCTACATTTTATGCTTCCATAAAACAGTCCACTATTACAGTTTTTTAAAAATACTTTCCTACATGGATGTGTAAATCTGTAAAACGAAGTGCACCCCTCCATCAACCTATGTGGAACATTTTAGTTAGTGCCAAGTCAAAGATTCTCGTATAATTGCAATATTATAGTTTGACGTTGCATTCCAGTCAGACAAGCACATAACAGTAAAATGAACTTTCTGCTTGTTGCGCAAAATGTGTTTGAAGTATTACAGTTAAGCTCCACTATAGTGAGACCTCGTATTATTCAGGAAAACCTCGTTATAACGAGTATTAGTAACAGAGGTGCCAACCTTTGAAGTGGGTTATCCGTATCCGTAAACCCCTCCCCTTGCTTTTCGAAAAGTCAGATCTGAACCATATTGTATATAATTACACACTACCTGTCAGTTCTTCAGCCATAAAACATTCTTTGTTGCTTTTTTTTTTTTTTTTTACATCTAAGAGCTGTTTTTCTGCAAAACTCTTCTTGAAACATACTTCTGATGTCATCGTGATTTTCTGGTCCAGAAGTGATTCTAGTATTGATGTGCTTAACACAGGCCTGAATTCTGTTTTATTCTTTAATTTTACATAATGTTTCATATTGTACTTGTCCACATTCATTTCTAAGATCAGCAGTTTTGCCACAATTTATATCTATTTATGTCCATTTGCAATGTTTTCAGGAAAAATTATCACATTAGTAATTGACAAATTCTTTGTCAAGCTTGTCTTGTTCACTTCCTTTCAGCAAATTTTTATATCTTTGAATAAAATATTCACGATATGAATATAATTCATCTTTGTCATCCGAGGCTTCTGTTGAGACTTGAAAGCAATGTGAAAATGACGCTCAATGGGTTGCTAGCCTAGAGAGGTACAATTGCATTTCCTCTGCATGGTTGTGAAGTGTGGACTGTGAAGAATAAAGATGTTAGTAGAATAACAGCAAGTGAGATGAGGTTCATGAGAGCAACAGCTGGATATACTCGCTGGGATCATAAAAAAATGAGGTCCTAATGCAAGAACTTCAAATAGAACCCATTATGCAGTTCATCAGCAAATATCAACTTCAGTGGAAGGGTCATCTCGAAAGAATGGATCGATGCAGAATTCCAAAAGCACTGTTTCATTACCATCCACATGGCAAAAGATCTCTAGGCCGTCCGAAGAAGAGATGGACTGAAAATTCTAGTTTGAGACCGTAACAGGCCACTCAGCCTAATACTTGTTAGGAAGACGACGACAATACGAATATGAAACATTTTTTGTGTGTGAAATATCCAAACTTTTGAATGCTTAAGAAATTCATCCTCTTGATTATTAACAAAGAATGAAGAAATGCGCTTGTTTTCCAATTTCACTTGTCCATATATTTCACGCTTCTTTGAATCAATGTGACTTCTATAATTGTTTCTGCCATCATGGGCTATAGAAAAATCACAGGAGCACATGCTACAAAACACGTGATTTTGACTAACACATGAAGCATGACAGCTTACCAATGCTACCCAATATACTCCAGGGACATAACGGATTTTTTTTGTCTGTGTTTTAACGCGTGAACAATGTAAAGAGTAAACACGATACGTGGCATGTGCGATCCATGAAAACCACTCACATCTTTGTCTGACTCTTCCCTTTCGCATGAATGACTATTTTTTTTTCTTTGGCCTAGCCGAAAGTGCTGTTGTTTTGGTATTGCCAGTTATTTGGGTGCCAGATAAGAAGCATTTTACTGTATATGATTTTTTCCCATAATATTATTTTTCTATAACAATTTTCCCTGATGAACTGTTAAGTCGTTTGAAGAAATAAATAACGTCTTCACAGCATTAACGTTATAAATTTTGATGTTATGTTACCTGATTGACTAGTTTCGATGTAGTTTGCGTCATCCTCTGAATCCTAGTGAGTTCCAACATTATTTTTTCGGTTTCTTTTTTGTTTTTTTTTTTTAAGTGGGTTATTTTACGATGCTTTATCAACATCTTAGGTTATTTAGAGTCTGAATGAAATGAAGATGATAATGCCAGTGAAATGATTCTGGGGTCCAGCACCGAAAGTTACCCAGCATTTGCTCATATTGGGTTGAGGGAAGACCCCGGAAAAAACCTCAATCAGGTAACTTGCCCTGACCGGGAATCGAACCCGGGCCACCTGGTTTCTCGGCCAGATGCGCTAACCATTACTTGACAGGTGTGGACGGTTTCTTGTTGTGGTGGGGTGTGTTGACCACTCAGTTAATCAGTGATTATATAAGTGTTAAAAAAAGTGTATTCAAGAATGAAAATGATTTTCCCTTTGACCGTAATTCTGTAATGAGGGAGGGGAATCCATAATAATTACGGACAACCCATAATAGTTGGCACCTCTGTAACATATAACTGTAAAAGGAAAATTTAGCAGCAGTCTTGATGTTTGTGTTTGGTACCGTCCTCTTGTAGTTTAGCACAATGGCTCAGTTTGTATGGGTTATTTGTTTTTGAGAGTGGACAACAACGTGGATGATGTTAAATAATATATCCTGCCAATTTCACTAACTCACAAAGAAGTATTATTTGGAATTTGGTGTTCAAATCTATGTTCTTCCTTTTTGATGTCATAATTGCAAGTATATGTGCACGAGTAAGTCTGAACATTGGAATACGTCCAATTTTTAAACACACATCACTTCCGGATACAATGAGAACTGCAGAAGCAGGAGGTGAAAGGTAGGTCATCCTGTTTTAGGCAGTATTTATAGCATTTGACACTATGACACCAGACTCTTATTTCACGAAGGTACAAATTACAAATTACAGGAGAAAAAAAGTTACAAATCACTGTATTTACAAATGTTTGCATTTCACGAAAATGCTGTTGTAAATTTGTAAGTGAAGTAGAGAATAACAGGTTCCAGGCCTGATGCTACAAATTCAATTGTCATTTGTTTTCAATTTTACAAATTCTATGTTACAAATTTACAAATTTTGTACAAATTCTTACCGTACTCAAGTATAAAAATACATATACAGGCATATAAAAAGATCAATTTACATTTCATATTACTACACTGATAAATTTGAAGACAATAGGAGATGTATAAATGACAAAAAAATCTATACTTACTTACAAATGGCTTTTAAGTAACCTACAGGTTCATTGCCACCCTCACATAAGCCCGCCATTGGTCCCTATACTGAGCAAGATTAATCCAGTCTCTGTCATCATATCCCACCTCCCTCAAATCCATTTTAATATCCTTCCATCTATGTCTGCCTCCCCAAAGGTCTTTCTCTCTCCGGCCTCCCAACTAACACTTTATATGCATTTCTGTATTCGCCCATACGTGCTACATGCCCTTCCGATCTCAAATGTTTGGATTTAATGTTCCTAATTATGTCAGGTGAAGAATACAATGCGTGCAGTTCTGCGTTGTGTAACTTTCTCCATTTTCCTGTAACTTCATCCCTCTTAGCCCCAAATATTTTCCTAAGAACCTTAATCTCTGTTCCTCTCTCGAAGTTAGAGTCCAAGTTTCACAACCATACAGAACAACCAGTAATATAACTGTTTTATGAATTCTAACTTTCAGATTTTTTTACAGCAGACTAGATGACAAAAGCTTCTCAACCGAATAATAACACGCATTTCCCATATTTATTCTGTGTTTAATTTCCTCCCAAGTGTCATTTATATTTGTTACTGTTGCTCTAAGATATCTGAATTTTTCCACCTCTTCAGAAGATAAATCTCCAATTTTTATATTTCCATTACGTAGAATATTTTGGTCATGAGACATAATAAAATACTTCGTCTTTTCGAGGTTTACTTCCAAACCTATCGCCTTACTTGCTTCAAGTAAAATTTCCGTGTTTTCCTTAATTGTTTGTGGATTTTCTCCTTACGTAGTCACGTCATCTTCATATACAAGAAGCTGATGTAACCCATTCAATTCTAAACCCTGTCTGTTATCCTAAACTTTCCTAGTGGCATATTCTAGAGCAAAGTTAAAAAGTAAAGGTGATAGTGCATCTCCTTGTTTTAGGCCACAGTGAATTGGAAAAGCATCAGACAGAAACTGGCCTATGCGGATTCTGCTGTTAGTTTTACTGAGACACATTTTAATTGATCTAACTAATTTCTTGGGAATACCAAATTCATTAATAATGTTATATAAAACTTCTCTCTTAACCGAGTCATATGCCTTTTTGAAATCTATGTATAACTGAGGTACTGTACCCTTATACTCCCATCAAACAATTCTTATTAATAGGTACATCATTTATTTAGTTGTAGTGTTCTAGTGACATGCTCTTCTGTTTCACATTCATTTGTTACTGATATTAAGTTCAACAATGACTTTTAGAAAATGCATGACCTACATTATATAAACAAAAGCCTGTTATGTAAATCACTCATGGCCTACATTTTATACAATTTAATCACTATTACAATTACAGGAATATTTTCGAAAGTTTTGTGAAAAATGTTTTACTGTAATTTGTATCTATAGCATCTACTTCCTGTAAATTTGTAATTTGTGCTTTAGTGAAATAGGGCTCAGGAACAGTCTAGAATGTCACTCTAACAATACTGCTGTAAGGATTTTGTGAATACACCAAAAATTTAAGAACATAGTTACCTGAAAGTTACTCCTTATGACGAGGGTTAAAAAATTATACTTCCTTTTTTTACTAAACATTTACGTTTTTCTCGTACTAAAACAGTATTCGTTTTGTTGGATTGTAGTGATGGAATTGTAATTGTTTTGATTGGAGGAGTGTGCTAGTATTGTGCAAGCAGTCAACACGTTGTGGTATTAACATGTTTTGCACATTCACAACTTTTTTTATATATATATTATTTATTAGCTAAATACATTTGTACCATTTTATTTCGAAATTGGAACATGAAGAGAATGAACGAGGCCAAAATATCCTTAATAGAAAACAAATACCTAACAAAGAAGGGAATCCTTTTAGAAACTCGATTCATGTTACTTGTATTGAATCCAGTTTCTACATATACCTCAAAAAATTGTGAAATATTTTGATTAATCAAGGGGACTTTGAATAGTTTTAGTACAAATATAATTGAATTGTTTAATTAGTCATACACTTCTGAAGTTGATCAAGTGTCAGCATTCTCCTACAGAACTTTGTAAATAATACCTACTGGAAAAACTACAGTACATAATGACCAAGCTTCAAACTTTATAGATCCTAGGTAAAATAAATATTGTTACAATTTGTTGGCTCTTGGTTTTGAATTGCATTGCATGATGTTAACTTTATTTCTTCAGTTTCCCATGAATCCGTAATCCACTGCATGACAATAAGAGACAAAAATAAAGGAACAGAGATGAGATTTAGAACAGTTATGTACTTAATCATAGTGTTGTTACTAACTCTTCTGATTTATGGGTTTGTAAATCTTTACTTTCAACGAGAAATGGGGAAAGAATTTTGGTATAGCAAAAAATTAGGATTTCAACACAGATAAACATTCTAACATCTCCTTGGCAACTGCTTCTGTCAGTCTACTTAACTATGTACTACAGCCCTTATAATCTGTTGGACGAATTTTGTTTGTATTCATATGTACAAATTAATTTTTTCACTAATAACGCACAAGAAATGTCACCATTTAATAACTCTAATTCGTCTCTGATGATTACTTTATACTTTCTACAATATACCTTTGCATTATCCAGTTATCATCCATCTTTCTCTCCCTTTTGTTAAGTTAGGGAGTGAGATTTCTTGAAATAGCATGGACTGAAATGTTTACATGTTTCAAACACAAGATGCAATACAAATTGCTCATATTTTCGCTAATGTTGTTGTTGTTTTCTAATGCCAGGCATTTGACAATAAAGTCATTTGACCTCTTACACTCCAATATTTTTCAAAGATATTATAATGACCAGCCACTGAAGCACAGATTTTGAGGTGTTCCGAATCCATTTCTTGGTTTGAGTTGCACAATGGACAGTTAGGGGACTGATATATTCCAGTTCTATGCAGGTGGTCTTACAAATCCATATACTGTCTAAGAATAGTTATTTATGGTACTTGTGAGGTAAGTGCATCTTTATTGCGCGAGTGGAAAGATTTAAGCATGAGGCGTCAGCCGAGTGCTTAAATTACACGAGCGCAATAAAGATCACGCTCACAAGTACCATACGTAATTTTATCCATGATCATAACGAAAAATTATGTTTTATAAAAGTAAATATGTTCAAAATAAGTCCTCATATAATCACCTATCATGGCATGGATTTTAGAATCGATACGTGTACTAGGTAGGTCATGATGTAGGAGGCCATGATTAGTGAAGAATGGTATCTAAGGCGTTGGATAAATAACAAATTATAATTAATTATATAATTGTAATATATATTTTTTTTTATTTTAAACATGTATTTTCGTCTTTTTGAAGTTTCAGGGATTATTTAGAAGTGTTCATGGGACTAATGTGATTAAAATAATTTCACATTTTACTTCTGTAAACTTAAGAGGAATATTAAAAAGTAGTTAATTATCGTGTCTAGCTCAGTTGACTAACGCGTGTTGTTATAAAATCCTAAATCCTATAAACCCAACTTTGCAGGTTCAAGTCTCCTCACCTTCCAAAAGGTAAATTATTACAACTTTAAAAAAAAAAATACATATTAAACAAGGATGCAATGCACAAATTACGATGTAGTAGATAGAGAAAAGAGAAGGAGATTGAGTGTATGTATATTTAAGAAATGGTAATAAAGAAGTAGAGGCAGTGACATCTAGTAACTAATATATTAACTTCTTGAGTAACAGTTGAATGGAAAAGTATACGTGTGTGCCCAGGTACTAATGAACTGTGAGATGAAGTTCAAACTGTGAGGTAAAGTCTTTATCTCACTAGTGGAATAAAGTAATGTTGAATAAAAGCCTACTTTACAAACACAAAAGTATTTAGTAAAGGCATGCTTTTCGTTATGGTCATGGATAAATTCATTTTTTAATATAAATATTCTGTTGTCATAGTAACGGCTTTGTTTAAAAATGATTGTATTTAATATGAATTAATCCTATTGGAATGGTATTTTATTAATTTATATTATACACATAGCTAGGGACAGGAATTGGTATAAACAAATATGCTCTTCCAACTTGGAGGCACAGTCAGATCTTCTGAAAATGTGGTACTGCCAAAAACACTTCGATATCATGCCAAGTTGAGTAAATCATACATAAGATATGTATAAATAATCAAGAACAGAAAACAGGTTTATTATTGTGATTTCTTTTCGTAATAGGTATACTACAATACAGGGTTGGGAAATGCTTTTTACAAAATCGAGGAAAAGTTTCAGAAACGAGCAGAACGACTTTTGCGATTTTTTCAATTTCCGAGATTTTGTAATGCACTTCACAATAGTAATATGCGTTACAAGAATGGTATGTTGAAGTTTTCATGTTCGAGGAAAAGTTTGAAAAAGCGAAACGTAGTTGAGCTTTTTTAATTTCCGAGAATAGAAAGAAAACATACCACTCGTGTATCGTACATTATTTTGTGCGAAGATCGTTTATTACATACCTGAAAGAGGAATTTCTAATTAGTTGCAATGAAATCTCCATCTTGGTTTCTGTTCAGTGACGGCAAATTTGCAAAACAAAAATATCTATCTTCAACATTGTTGCTTTAAAATGTTTTCTGTGTTTACTATAGTCCAGCAGGCCGTGTTATACGTCTGTCTTTTTTTTTTTCCCCCAGTCTATGATGAGTCTGGAATCTTGTTGATTTTTTCACGGCTTCCTTAATGTTACTTGCATCACGAATGCAGTAACTTTAGTGAAGTTGTAGAGTTTACTTAATTTTTGCAAATATTTAAAAACAATAATTAACAGTGCAATTTAGGTGAAATTGCAGTGGTAAGTTTCAATTTATAATTATATTACTATATTGAACGTCTCTAAAAATAATATGTTAAAAGCCTAAAGCAGTAAAATCAATATGTCACTTAAGCAGTAAGAAGAGGGAAATTGTTATGTGTGTTAGGTTGGGAATACTGAATGTGGAATTTTAGACTTTCCGCGGATTGGTTTTGTGCAGAAAGCAAGCAAATGTGCACGATCTCGCACAAAAGTGTATTGTACAACATTTTTTTTTTTGCACGATCGTGATTTTTTTTACACAGCTATTGTTGTTAGGCCTTGAAGGTTAGAATTCCCACACAGAACCATGTTGTTAAGGAAACCATTCTTCATAACATAAAACTATACTGAAATAGACACATTACAGTGCATTTATTGTTACTTAGTTACCATTACAATGCAGTTTTGCAAATGCTTTGGAATGATATTGCTCTAAATTTTCAATGCAAAATATATTGTGTTTGCAATTTTAAAAATATGATGGTGCAAAAAATTATTGTACAATAGAAATTTGTGAAGTGCATTACAAAATCTCGGAAATTGAAAAACTCCCTCTGCTTGTCTTTCAGACTTTTCCTCGATTTTGTAAAAAGCACTTTTCAACCTTGTATCATAATATACAATTGGACGACCATATTTTTAAAATTGCAAATACAATATATTTTGCATTGAAAATTTAGAACAATATTATTCCAAAGCCTTCGCAAAACTATACTGTAATGGTAACTAAGTAACAATAAGTGCACTGTAATGGATCTATTTCAGTATAGTTTTATGTTATGGAGAATGGTTACCCTAGCAAAATTTCTGTGTGGGAATTCTAACTTTCGAGGCTGTAAATAAAAAAAAAAAAACGATTGTACAAAAAATTTATTACAGTGTATGGCTATACTATATTCGCAGATTTTCAAACGAATGACTTCTTAGATTGTTGTTGAAACAGGATGTGTACCAAGAAGAGCTTATTTCTACATCACATGAAGTGACAGGTACAGACTTGAAAAAATATTACTATGTGCATGGCCAGTGCTTTGTATTCCATTTCCAGCATTTTTGCTAGCTTACCTCATTATAAACATTACTTCCAGATCTGTTGTGTGACATCACGATGGCCTCAATTAAACTCAACTGTTTTTAAACACTTAATAGTAAGAGAATTCAATGTTTACATTTAAAAAAATCGTATTTCTTTTAAATACTGTGGAAATCAAAGTTCTGGACGAATTTAACGTGGGAAATCAGTTTTTATCAGATATTCTCTCCCCTATTCATTTTAGGGGTAAATATTTATGTATATTTTTTTAAGAATTAAAAATTGAGTCAGAATACAGCAATAACATTTATTTTTGATATGCTTACAAATGGCTTTTAGAGAACTTGGGGTTCATTGCCGTCTTCACATAAGTCCGCCTTCGGTCCCTATCCTGATTAATCCAGTCCCTACCATCATATCACACCTCTCTCAAAACCACCTACGTCTTGGCTTCCCCACAGGTCATTTTCCTCAGGTCTTCTAACACTCACAGGTCATTTCTGGCCGTGAAACCAGGTGGCCCAGGTCTTCCTGGTCGGGGCAAGTTACCTGGTTAAACGGGGTTTTCCCTCAACCCAAGAAGAGCAAATGCTGGTAACTTTTGCTGGACCCGGACTCATTTCACTGGCATTATCACCTTGCCTCATTCAGCCTAAATAACTCTAAGCTGTTGATAAAGCGTCTAACCATTTAATGCATTTCTGGATTTCCTACATGCTATGTGCCCTGCCCATCTCAAACGTCTGGATTTAATGTTCCTAATTATGTCAGGTGAAGAATACAGTGTGTGCAGTTCTGCATTGTATAAAATTTCTCCATCCTCCTGTAACTTCATCCCTCTTAGCCCCAAATATTTTCGCAAGCACCTTATTCTCAAACACCCTTAACCTCTGTTCCTCTTTCAAAGTGACAGTTCCAAGTTTCACAACCATACAGAACAACTTTCAGTTTTCTGAGATCAAAGTACTTCCATTGTTCTGATACAGTTTCCTTTTCCCTAATAGCAAGTACAGAAGCTTATAAATTTCGCTAGATAATGCGCTTCCACTTTCTTGTATTAATTCTACTAAAATTTGATTGATACCTGGAGACTTGTACCTATTCAGTTTTTCTATCGCAATTTCGATTTCAGAAAGTGTGAGTTCGGGTATAAATGGCTCAGCAGTTTGTATTTGAATTTCGTCCTGATCATTTCCATTTGGCCTATGTATATTTGGTAGTTGTGGAAAATAGCTTTTCCATCTGTTCAGGATTAGAGTCTACAAGCAAGTCACCATTCTCATCCTTGATCACGTTTACTCTTGCCTGATATCCTTTCTTAAATTCCTTTTTGCCCTTGTATAATTTTTTTATTTACTGCTAGAGAAAATGAGTAATGTTACTGCTTTTATTAATTTTTATATTAAGTAATTCTGTTACATTAATGTGAGCCATGATCCATAACAGTATTACAACTTTAACAACTGAGGGCTATGAGATTTAAAAAAGGCATTTGGTGTTCAGAAAAATTATCTTTTATAGTGCTGTATATAATTTCAACCATGATATTATTTCACAAACAATAGCTTTTTCTACACATTGCAAACCACCCATTTCACTTAGTTTCAAAGCCCATGACCCCTAACTGGGGCTATTGGTGCAATAGTAACAATAACAGGTATGATTAAATGAATTCACCAATATAATCAAGAACTACTAATAATCGGTATAACTATTATATTATTAACAATAATTCAATGATGACGAGATATTGTACGAGAAGGTACTTATCAGGGTTACATACCAAAATGGTAACAAAAGGATTACGATGAGGTATAATCCTATTTATTATTTCAGAAGTATTCTTCTTCATTTCATTTTTGAGCATTTAATTTCAGGTTTAGTATTAATCAAAGGCGTTAATAGCAGAAAACTCCCATAACCTTTCTTTTTTATCTCATGGCCCATATCAAACAGAATTACTTGCTATTTTTCTCTAACAATAAATAAAAAATAAATTTGTAGTTTTGTTCTGATTAATTTCTTCATCCTTAAAAATAATATACAGTTTTCTCCTATGGTAAACAGAGGAGAGAGAGTTTGAGAAAAACGAATTTCCTATGTTCAATATCTATATCAATACTTCGATTTCTTCATTGTATAAAGAGCGTGTGTGCTTAAAAATTATAGAACATATGAGTAATTAAAAAACTTATTTCCTTATTTTTTGAAGATTTATTTTACAGTATTTGTTCACTGTTTTGGAATATTTTATTTCTATTCTAATTTCATTAAAAAACAACAAAAGAGAGAACTCATTACAAGAAACAGATGAATATAACAAAATTTTTCCAAGAAATTGTGTGTTGTAGTGTATTAGTATTTCAATAATATACGATTTTTGTACTGCTTCGTTGTTTACTAATAATTGTATATAACAATCCAGTTCTGAAAACATAATTTCAAATATAGTTATAAATTTGAAAATTTCCATTATTCTGTTACTTCTAGTTTCATTTAGCCAGGATAATCAAGACTACTATAATAAATAAATGGTTTCCAGTGGCATTGGGCTTACAGTTCTAAACTACTTACTTTCTTGTATCCCAATGTAAAACTGTCGGATCTTTTTCATCTCTTGTTAAAACCTTGTATCATATTAGGCAATCTCTGTTTACATTTGGACTGTCTTTCTTATAAAAGATGCATGTAGCACTGAATGCAAAATTCGATGTTGAGCAAGACATTTACATCCCATTTTAGTTTAATGGTTTAAAAAAATATGACTTCATAAACAACTAAATCAGAAGTTTAGTGTGTAAAAGGACCTACTGCCATGGGTGTAGCTCATGTGGTAGTGTGTTTGTTTGACTGTGATGGAGGACTACACTTCAGTATGGGTTATATTCCTCATTGGATATTTTTCAGAGGTTTTTCCCCAACAACAAGACGAATGTCAGGTAATGTCATAGCGAATCTCAGCCCCTCTCGCCAAATACCATCTCATTATCACCAATTTCATCAACGCCAAATAGCCTTGTAGTGCCATTTGATTTAAAAAGCATTGTAACACACGTTTTATCTAGATGTACATCAGCTTGGTGGATGTTAGAAAGCCCTCCTCATCATGGCTGTGGAATTTAGTGAAACTCTGGGAAAGAGGGGTGGGGGAGTAAATGCATAGCAAACAAAGTTTAATTATTAAAAGTATGCACTTTCTTTCAATATTTGAAACTTTATTGAAAATTACAAAAAGACACATGTATACATACACAGTAAACCTTCGTTAATAAAACAATTTTCCTGGTCCCAGCTCAAATATAGTGATTTTAATCAGTGACGGCTCCTGCATATTTCTTAAGAGGAGGAAAGAAATTAACAGCACTAAATGACACCTTCTTGAATGAAACATGCTACAAATTAGCCTACATGCATACATGTAAGACCAGGTAGTGTTAGAGTTGGCCTTCCCTTCTGTATAGCAATAATCTGTTCTTGTAAACAGAGTTTCCTAAATTGTCCAAAATATATTATGTTTTCACTTCCATTCATTGTTGAATAATTGCGCAAATTAACAATTACAAGGAAATTCACAACCTCGCAGCATTTTTTCGAGCACACTACAGCATCACACGTGTTGGAAGAGACTAGCTACTAACTCGTAACCAGAACAGTTTTACGGAAGTGGGAATGGGAAATAATCTGAGGAAAGCGAGAACACTGCACCCACCCACGTGGTCTGTGTTGCCACATGTACATTTTACAAGTTCAGTATCACATGCTTTTGAAGAATGTCAGTTCTTGTAAAGTCATACTACCATTATTGTTCAAAGCTGCCGGTGGCTGATTAATTTTTTGTGTTAAAAATGATGTAGTTTGGAGTACCTACTTTCAATTTCAAATATACTTGTACAAACCTGGCAACTTGGCTGTTGCCCTGTCTAGTAAACAATGAATAGAAGTGAATTTCAGGGGCCAACTACGTAGAACTACTTCCTCTTTGTTTTACATAAACCCGACTTTTAACTTTCAAATATCCACGAAAGTTTCAAACCATGAATAGTAGCCTATATAAAGTGCAATGAATAATATTTTTGACTTATAATATAAAAAAAAATTTACATGGTGTCTTTCATAGCGTTGCGTTAAAATTGTTTTTGTTGCGTCTCCTCCTAGATGTGTTATAGTCCGGTTGAATGCAGCATCGTTAGGTGGCAGTGGTAGCGAGCTTGCTGCAAGACCAGTTGGTTTCTATTTCCCACCCATGCGCTGATTCAGAGGAGGATCTCCTCCCTCTCCGTTCATTTACTCGCTTTAAAACTCTGCTTCTTTCTCTGGCCGCTAGTGCGCTGTTGTCTATGTGTGTTAACTGCAGTAGAGGAGGAATGGAGTGCCTTTCCTCTACCCAGACAATCTCGCATCTTTCTCACAGTTTTCCACAGCACATGAGCGCGCGTCATTTAAAACTCGATCAACCGAGGTTTTCTCATAGCTGTGAACTTAAAAATTATCGAATCTTCCTCGAATTTCAAGGCACATATTTTATTTGGTATTTCCTTTCAAAAGAAGAAAATGTGAGGAGGACGTTCCTCCCTTCCCTCCCCGAGGAACTGCCACTGATTTTAATACATCTTTATTCTGTTTATGCGAACTTCAAACAAATTTTTGTCCTCTTCTTTAATACGAACAAAAGACAACTTTTTATATACACCCTTTACAGTTTATTGCATGGTAATTATCTTCGCTTGCTCTCATAATAAAGGCTTCAAATGTCCTTCAGTATATCGATTAGAAGACATAATATGTATTGCTATATTTCTCACGGAAATCACAGTATTGATTGCTATCCGGCTGATTCCTTAGAGACTTATGAGTTGGTAAGTTTTACGTGAGTTAACCAGCCCACTGCACAACCTCCGCTCTCCTACCTTCTCCTAGGTAGATTGTACCAAGGCTAAAGAGATCTACCTTCCTGAGCTGATCGGTTTTATGGCGCCGAAAACTCGCCAGACACACCTTCACCTGGAAGAACTTTAGGAAGAAAAGCGAGAAAAGAAACTCAAATGAAATTTTTAGTTATGGCTGTACCTACTTATATATGGCTCTGAATCATGGACAATAACAAAAAAGAAGAATCACGTATACAATCAGCAGAGATGAAATTTATGAAATACGTAAGAAGATGCACTAAAGCCGATAAAATAAAAAATGAAACAATAAGATCAGATCTCAATATTTTCTCAGTACACGACATGGTAGAAGAAAATAAAACAAAATGGAAAGATCATGTTGACAGAATGGCAGAGAATAGGCTACCAAAGAAGATAATGAATTATCGCCCGATCGGGAAAAGGGATCTGGGTAGACCTCGCAAGAGGTGGCTGGACGATAGAGACCGGAACAGGTGATATCACCTAAACCTTGAAGGGAGAAGAAGAAGAAGAAGAAATCAAATTCTTCTGTGTGTCCTAACTCCAGAGGTGTAATTCAGTGCTACAGTGATTTAACTGTTTGTTTCCCACAGCCAGTGTTTGGGTTAACACCTCAATACGAGCAACAACATGGGTGAAAGAAGGAAAAAATCTATAGATATTAAAACTAAGTCCTGCGCCGTGGCGTCGCGTTCTAAAGCATCCCGCCTAGGACTCGCGTTATGGAATGCGCGCTGGTTCGAGTCCTCATAGGGGAAGAAATTTTCTCATTAAATTTCAGCCAGTGTATGGGACCGGTGCCCACCCAGCATCGTGATGCACTTGGGGAGCTACGATAGGTAGCGAAATCCGGTTGTGAATACCAGCTATAACGGCTGGGGGGATCATCGTGCTAACCATACGATACTTCCATTCTGGTTGGATGATCGTCCACCTCTGCTTCGGCATGTGGGCGTGAGGCCAGCAGCCAGCTGGTCGGTCTAGGCCCTTCACGGGCTGTAGCGCCACGAATTATTATTAAAACTAGAGTTAAAATTTTGAATGAAATGTCTCATGCATGGTACTATGACAAAAACTCAAATTCCAAAACCTACTCCTTTGGCCATAATAAAAAGGAAGATAAAATTTACGTTGCTGAAGCTTCTGGTTCTTCATCAGGAAAAATTAAGTGAATTCGTGCAGCAAAATATGAACAAGTGGAACAATGTGAATTAGAAGTGATATAAATTAAATTAATTGTGGTAATAAAAGTGATTTTATAAATTGAATAACCCCTACATCTGGAAGGGGAACTTGGAAAGATGGAAAGAGGCCAGATATTAATACATTCTTCAAGAAGTTCCACAGGTGGTTTACTATATATATAATTACAGACGTTTGTTTACACTATTACAAAAGAAAACTGAAAAGTTCCCCTCCCCTCATAACTGTCTCAATAAATTTCATGTTTGATGTGAGCACCCTTGGCTTTTGGTACTTTGACAAATAATCCCACAGGAAAAATCCAGACGATATTCTCCACCAGATTGATTGACGCATGTTTGATGTTACTGTAGCCATAACATCCCATGCGGGCTTTTATTGAGGTCTTTGACGTTCTTTACATAATCCCACAGGAAAAAATCCACTGGAGTTATATCTGGCGACAAAGGCCAAGAAATGTTCCAGATTGACTGCAGCATGTTTGGTGTTACCATAGCCATAACATCCCTTATGCGGGCTTTTAGGTGCTTAAGGTCTTTGATCTTGACCTGATAGACTATGTTCTTTACATAATCCCACAGGAAAAAATCCACTGGAGTTATATCTGGCGACAAAGGCCAAGAAATAGGCCCACCTCTGCCAATCCATCTCTCAGTAATTTCGCTGTCTAGGTAATCTCTAATGATGCTGCTAAAGTGTGGCGCATCATCATGTTGGAGAATGGTTTGGGGTGGTAACTGGGATAACGCAAATACTTTCAGCATGTCCAGGTACGAGTCTGTGGTTACAGTCTCTCCCGAAAAGAAGAAAGGCCCGATCAACTTATCGGACATCAAGCCAGCCCATACATTCACTTTAGCATTCTCTCTCCAGTTCACATGTGACTTGAGCAGACGGCGGTGGACATGAGTCTGAATCGCGACAATGCAGTTTTCCGCTTTTGTTTTTATATTGATAATGTAAATGTATGACTAAAAGAGTAGACAGAAAATGTAGATATTCGCAGTACTATAAAATACTGCACTTATCCTGTTTGCTGTATGGTATTAAAATGCGTGCAGAAAGTAAAGACGTTAAATGGTATTGGTAGATGATTGATAAAAACACGTAAAAAATGATGGGACAATAACCGGAATTTTTAACAACAAAAAAGAAGATATATATATCACAATTTTTAGTATATAAGCTTACTTCTATTTTGTAGTAAGCCTAATGTGTTTATAACAATAGTTTTGCTTTACAATAATATCAGTATGCGGAGAATTTTCCAAAATTATTACAATTTGGAGAAATTCCGATGTTTATTTAGGGAAATTTTGCATTAATTACTGGCGACCCTGGTTACTGTAAACGCGTCACTTCCTGCAACTTCCGGTCACTTGTGTTGCGTGTGTTAATGGTTAATTTTGTGCTTTGACTAAAACGTGACAATTAAACGCCAAAACGTATTCTTAAAACATGGTAAGAAGTGATTTAATACTCTAAAGTTTATTCCTAGTGCTGCATATTAGTGTGCATACTTTCTGAGTGTTCAGTGATAAAACTTGATTTGGGGTAACCATATTGTAAGAAACGATCGTATTCTAAGTCGAATTATTTTTATATTTAAATTAAATAAATAAATTAGATAAATTCACAGAATAAATGTTGAAGGGTGTCTGGCTTCGATTCGCTCCTAAGTGCTTGTTGTACACTAAAAACAAACCTAACCTGATCACATTATTAATAGGAATGAATGAAATCAAACATACGGAAATATAGCTATTATGGAAACAAATAGTAATTATTATTCTGGAGCAGGGCGGAAGGAGAATAAAAGGAGTAAGATTTTTCCTTTTTTCCATGGGCAGAGTTCAGTGCAATAATGTCATAAGTGACGATTAGTCCGATCTTTCTGACTTGCATAAATAATAGCACAAGCGGAAAAGGTTGATAATTCTTCATCTTGTTCATCGTTTCAAGTAGCCTACATATCTAACATTAACAGAGAGAAAAGTATTGTAGTCTGTGTGGTGAGAAAGCGAAAATTTAATACAAAATGTGGTAGGGATATATTGGTGCTGCTTGTGACATGGCGGTTTATGTTGCCAAAAATGTAAGTTTCGGTCTACGTTTTCTTTGCATATGCACGTATTATTTACTTTATCGATAGGCTATTTCTCCAATACGTCCTGTGTGACTTCCATCCAGCTTTGCTTCAGACTCACTCTCCGGAAGTTAGGTTAGAAGCGGCCAAGTGCGCTGTATGAATGGTGCAACATTTGCATTCGACAGCTACCGTATCGATAAAGTAAATAATTACCATAAAACCTAAGTAATAACTCAAAGTGATTATGTTGGATAATACCTTTACTTGCCTTCTTTGGACCATAAAATCCATTGAGACTGAGGTAGAGTAAAACTATAGTAGTTTGTGAAGATGTCCTTTATGTAAACCCCTGTTATAACTGAATAATATTGTATTTGCAGAAACCTTTGATGCTCCATGGACATGAGCGTTCTATAACGCAGATAAAATATAACAGAGAAGGAGATTTGTTGTTTTCCTCATCGAAGGATCACACCCCCAATGTATGGTATTCCCTAAATGGAGAACGACTTGGGTCATTCGACGGACATCAAGGCGCTGTGTGGGCTATTGATGTGAACTGGGATACCACACGTTTTATGTCAGGGGCGGCTGATCAGTGTCTTCGTATTTGGGATTGTGCAACAGGTATGGTTATAAAACGGATATTTCTCAGTGTAGTGTTCACATTAGAAATGTGTTTTGATACATTGTGGTATTGGATTAAGTAACACAGGCACACAACATGGCTAAACTAGTGGAGAGAGGCTCATTCACAATGAAAATTAAACATAACGTAAGCGTTAACTTAAGAATATAAACGTTGCGGTAAAATCAAGAAGTCATACCATCATTCACGATGGGAATATAAACATAACAGCAAACATACTTGGTAGCCATGGAAACATAACAACGACGCCATTTCCTCATATTCTGTCGTATACTTCAGCGCTCCACGATTGTGTTCTGTTTGCAAATCGCGTAAGCATAAGCATGAAAGTTTGGAGTTTGCAAACTTTCATGTTAACGTCTTACGGTAATGTTTATGTCAATGCTTATGTGAATCATTGTGAATGATCCCATTTGGTAGCCTGGGCGCAAACTTCTGTGTTTATGTTACGGTTATGTTTAATTTTCATTGTGAATAGTTCCCTTCATATTCCGCTTATACACTTTCAAGTGTTTAAAGCTCTTTTTTCAGTCATACCAACATAACTTTGGTGACAAGAGTTTCTCGCTATGCCTTTCATATACGAATTTGTGATGGGACAGGTTATTTTAGACTTTTGTTATGCCTTACACGTACGAATCTGCAGGATTTTCAAGCGCTGGGGAAAGACTGGTGATTTTTTTGTTTTGTGATGTCAGTACTGGTCACTTCCGAAATCACCAGAACTAAATATGCATTATACTAAAAGCCAGGTTATGAACCGACTAAACCGGAAGCAATGTTCTGTTGCTCTCTTTCTGAGCTCTGTTGCCACATGGTGGCGCGAGATTCAAAGCGTGTTCAGCGTTTGTCACTGATATGTTTAAAATAACTACTGTATATAGTTCTCAATAACACTATCAACAATATTAGTAATTAAAATTACTGTTTTAAGAAAGTGCGAGCTAATGACGCTGGTACAAAATGCGACTTGTAATGCACGTGGTACTCCAAAGGAACTGGGAAGTTTGGCTACACTGTCTCCGTGTTTCTGTTGCCAGATTTTCGTTAGCAGACGACATTTTCACGTGAGGTCCAATGAAAAGCTCCGTTCTCCTTCCCCCTCTGCCCCGCCATACTCAACGTGTCATCGCTGCACAGGCTACCCCTCTAACCCGCACTTTCCTCTCGCCCTGCCAACTACTTCCTGTTTGGTCGGTTCATAACCTGGCTTTTAGTATAGTTTTACCGTTGAGACTGTTAAAAATGAGCATATTAATTAATAAAGAATTTGCTGTGAATGTCATTCCATACAAAAAGACTCCGTATGTCAATAAATGCACATGTCTGAAGACCTTCCTATTGGCTGCAGGACAGAGAACCTCTTCATGAAATCTAGGACACAATGTTAATTAGTTTCCTGTCCGAAAGCAGAACCTGTTTTATTATATTTTGAAGTAGTAGTGGGAAATTTGTTGGTTTTCTGAACACGAAAAAGAAAGATAATTATGGAGTTTTACTACTACCGGTTTATTTAAATATCTTTTTGTTTTTCTGAATTTTTGTGAATTTTTTAAGTTACTCATACTTGCAAAAATTGGGAGTTTTCAGATTTTTTTTCCTTGAACTTTTTTCGAAAATTTAACGCTTTCCGCTCATTTTTTTCTGTTTTAATTTTTGGGGCAAAAATCGGGGGTTTTTTTTTGGTCTAAATGACAGAACCAGTATTAAAGAGATTTATCAAACTCCATAATTACTGAAGGAATTGCAATATGTAAAGCAGTTGGGTGTATTTCTGTATTATTGCATTATCATGCTGCAAAAAAATATATTTTTTTCCTTGAACTTTTTTCGAGAATTTAATGCTTTCCACTCATTTTTTCTAAGTGTTTTAATTTTTGGGGCAAAAATCGGGGTTTTTTTTGTTTTTTTTTTTTCTCGAAAGAACAGAACCAGTACTTAGAGAGATTTACCAAACTCCATAATTACCGAAGGAAATGCAATATGTAAAGCAGTTGGGGTGTATTTCTGTATTATTGCATTATCATGCTAAGATATGAATGTATTTACATACTTGGCTTCTAATCATTATTATTAATGGGAGTGAAAACAAAAGAAAGATAGAGTGACGATGCCAGTTTCGCACTGAAAGAAAGTGGAAAGTTGCTGTGAAAGTGGTAGCCAGTGAGAGGCAAGGGTCCTTGCATGTAAGCTTTTTGAAAGGTACATAGATAGAAAGTGAGTTTTTGTAATGTTGAGTATCAGTGAAGGTTACCGGTAGGTTTGGTTACTTCAAGATTTGGTATATCTTGGTCTGTAGGTGGGTGAGGATAGATATCCACCTTCCTTTGGCAACACATTTGTATACCATAACAGTTAAGTTGTGTAATTTATTTATGGTTGTTTCACCACTCAAAACCCTAACCTAAACATAGAAATAGAAATGGTGGTTGGTCATATTAGTTTCTGTTTGCTCCTTGAACTGTATTAGAATATGGTATCAGTGCTGTGCTGTAATAAATTGTTATTGTACCAGCAACATTGACGACGAAATTATCTTGAAATCTTTTGACTATTCTGAAAAAGATCAAAACTACCGACACATACTAAAAGAATACGTTAGCAACAAGTGAAAACGAATATTGATAATATGCTTCACAAAATTCACATTCATAACATGACGTGAAATGTGGAAGATCTTTGTAAATACCGGTACGGTACATGAAAGATGTTAATCCAGTTTTAAAACTGAAAAACTTTCAGAGGGCTGTCACAGTATACACTATCCTGGGAACAGTTTGTTGTAGACTATTGAGCTAACTCTTGAAATGGCTTCATTGTGTACAAGACCATAAAAAAGACAGTATGTGCAGCTTACATTCCTTTCTTTTTTTTTGAACTGATAGTTTTCTGTAAGAGTTCAGTGATTGCAGTATGAATACCGGAAATGATTATATTTTAAGCAAAATAGAAGCTTGTCTTCTGTGATATTTGCTAGATAGTATCTGATCTGGTATTCATTATTTAATTGAATTTAGATGCAATAGAGGGAAAGGAACTGGCCACCCTACCCCATTATCTCCTGGCCTAGTTGCCTCTTAAGTGGTGTCTTCTTGGCATCACTTGTGAGGTTCAGACCTATCTTCAGACAGTTGACCTACAACAACAATAATCCTGGGTAACTTTCGGTGCTGGATCCCAGACTCATTTCATCGGTATTAATACCTTCATCTCATTCAGACGCTAAATAACCTAAGATGTTGATAAAGCGTCGTAAAATAACAAAATAACAACAACAACATAGAAGGGAATCACATATCACTGATTTAACTAGTGATCATGAATGTTTCAATTGGTAACAATAGACGTACATAGATACATAAATATATAGATGCATAGTGATCTGCCCAAGGGCAGGTTTTCCGCTGCAAACTGGACATTTTCGTAAATATACTTGATTCATCAAAGAATCTTCTAGATTACACAGGATGCATTTTGATGAACCAGAAATTCCAATTTTAAACAGATGTGCTGCTAAACAATTATGGCCAGTTAGGCCGGGTGCATACAGAATCAGATGCGATGCAACATTTTGCCGTACAACTCCTCGAGACAGCTCAACATTGTCTGCTTGCGACAATTGATTTGCTGACTGTGTGGGTTGGAAAACTGGCCTAGCTAGAAAATGGCGCCAATGAAAGAGATTGTTTATGTGAGAAATTTTGTTGTATTTGGTTATTATTTCCTAAGGATGCGTAATACGCCTAAAAGTCTATAAGATTGAAAGAGTCTTAAAATTAGGGCCTACTACTAATGTAGTGCACAAACGCCATTTTGTATGTTTATGATTACTTCACGACTCACAATAAAGAAAAATAATACAGTGAAACTTGTGTAATTCGAATCTGAAGGGCATAAGAAAAAATTCGAATTATGGAAAAATTCGAATTAAAAAAATGGTACTGCAGAAGGCAAACTACAGGTGTACTGTATGTACTATGTATTACTATAACATTTCAAGACAACAGGGTATTATAATACAAGAAAATATAGTGCTGTATAATGATAGGCCTATTACATAAATACAGTACGGTACAGTAATTAGTAAACATTTATGCACAACACATACAGTAGTTAAAAAAACATACCTTACTAGGCCTTTGTTAAGTAGGATGTGATTTTAGTCTGCTTCTTTTTATTGATTTGCTGGGTTACTGTAAAGTCCTCCAGTTTATTTAATGCATCAAACAGAGAACCATGCACATTTTGGTGTCCCTCAATGAATCTTCTTAGCTCTCGGAAGTGAAAGATCGGGGTTTCGGAGTTTGTGAAAAGCAATGCACAGTGACCGTTTTAACTGAGTACAGTAACTGTACTTTCGAGGTGAATGACACTCCAAGGGTTGTCAACCCGCACTGGGACCACTTTCTCCGAAAAGGAGATACAATGCATTCGGTTCCAGCCTCCAACCCCTATGGTCAGGTCAATTTTGTTACAGTACTGGCTCGTTCCGCCTTTGCCACATTTCACTGTAAAACTCATGTCCATTCTGGATTTTTTTTTCTTCGAATTAAACAAAATTATGTTCGAATAAAAGACGATATTTATGCACTGTTTCCATAGGAAATTCAAGGGGACAAAGGAAAACTTCGAAATAAAGAATAATTCGAATTAAAAACGTTCGAATTACACAAGTTTCACTGTATATTAAATCAATAATAAGTGATAGTATAGAGCAGAGAAGTAGGCCTAGTACAAATTATTATTATTATTCAAATCAAGATTTTCAGGTATAACTCCCTTTAAAGTTGATTTGAATAATTTCGAGGAAAAAATTGTTAGCGGGTATCGAACCGGGACCTTTGGTTTAAATTACCAACGCTCTACCACTGAGCTACTCGGGAACTCTAACCGACACGATCCAATTTTTCCCTCTATATCCACAGACCTCAAAGTGGGCTTCAATTATTTTAACTCCGTGTGACTTAAATTGTGGTTTTCTGTTAACGAACAGTGATTATTATGCAAATCAAGATTTTCAGGTATAACTTGTAAAGTTGATTTGAATAATTTCGAGGAAAAATCGGAGCCGGGTATCGAACCCGGGACCTTTGATTTAACGTACCAACGCTCTACCACTGAGCTACTCTACTCTAACCGACACCGATCCAATTTTTCCCTCTATATCCATTAACTCCGTGTGACTTAAATTGTGGTTTTCTGTTAACGAACAGTGACGTGTATTCTGCAAATCAAGATTTTCAGGTATAACTCCCTGTCAGTTGATTTGAATAATTTCGAGGGAAAAATTGTTCCGGAGCCGGGTATCAAACCCGGGACCTTTGGTTTAACGTACCAACGCTCTACCACTGAGCTACTCAGGAACTCTAACCGACACCGATCCAATTTTTCCCTCTATATCCACAGACCTCAAAGTGGGCTGACAACCGTCAAGCAACCTGTGCACACTAACTCCGTGTGACTTAAATTGTGGTTTTCTGTTAACGAACAGTGATGTGTATTATGCAAATCAAGATTTTCAGGTATAACTCCTGTAAAGTTGATTTTTCCTCGAAATTATTATTATTATTATTATTATTATTATTATTATTATTATTATTATTATTATTATTATTCACCACCTGGTGCTTTCATGTCATTTACAATTTCTCACATATTTTTAGAAACCAAATTATTGTCGTGATATTGTTTCATAGATTATACAGAACATATCTTTCCTGTACTAAAAGAACTAATTTATCCACATTGAGCTCCATTATGAATAATGGGAACTACACAACAATAGTATTTGTAAAGCGTGCAATCATAGCCACTACTAACGCATGCACAGTACCCTGCAGCTATCAGATAGTCTCCTCGCGACGAACTTCAAGCAGTCATTTGATGTTGTCTCTTCGTGTCTGCTCACAACCATCGCGCCGCGTCTGATTCTGTGTGCATCCTATCATAAGAACTCAATGGGAGACAAGTACCATCAGGCAAAATGTCACTTCGCTCCACACCGCGTCTGATTCTGTGTGCATCCGGCCTTAGCATCCGAAATTGTGCTAGTGCATCATGTCGAAGAGAATCAGGTTTAATTTCTTTTTCAGTAACAATACTGACCAAGATTTATTATTACAGTTTTCTTGAAATTTCTTTAGAATTTTGATCTGAAATTGTGTTTGTATGAACAATTTGGCACTGTGATAAGATATCTTTTTCAAGGGTACTTGTAATATTTTAGTTCCTTTCTTTGCCAAACAATCTGCAATCTCATTGCCCATAATACCACAATGTGCAGGCATCCAGTAGAGATACAGGTTTTTATTTTGTTTGGCAGTATGTGTATGGATGATTGAATTTCTGCGATTTTGGAATTTGTAGGAATATTGATTGAAGCTATGGCTTAGATTGCAGAAACTGAGCCTCTAAATATAACAACATTTTTGAACATACGGTGAAACCTCTCATTTACGGACATCGAAGGGACGTAACAATCTCTCCGCATCTAGGAGGTGTCCTTAATTGGGAGGGAGGCTCCTGAATCTAACAGTAAATTTATATTATGCATTATGTATCCCTTTACACTTTAATGCCCACGTGCATCAACGTTGGTTAGTGTAACCATCGGTTAAAATTGTCACCTAATCCCTGATTAAGCATTTTTACGGTGGATCGACCTCGGTTACGACTTAAATAGGAGGTTAACCACAGTAATCTCTAACCGGCCAAATATGAGCGGTTGAAGGAGATAACCAGCGATTAGTAGAGAAGTAAAGCAAAATGGCGGCCAGAACCATAGGTTATTATTTCGAAGACGATTATTATTGTGCAGTACTTGAATTACTTGGATAGAGCGTGAGCGTGAAGGTTCTTTAGTGGAAAGAGAGAATTCTTACGAGGAATTAGGTGACAGAAAATTTCAGGAGGGATTTCGTTTGTCAAAATCTACAAATGGATCACTTGAAATAACACAAGAACAATCATATTTCTTCTACAGATCGGCTGCTTATATTACGATTCTATGTAACTGTTATTTTCTATATTTTAAGAGGGAATACTCGAATACCGGTATCTCTTTCTCTGTCACTGGCTGAACAAAGAGAGGTTATGGATGGATCTTAGGATAATGCACAATTCCCTGGTGTAAATGGGGTCCAAGATCGTACACACATTCCTACCAATCTTCTGCATCCTTTTCCTTTATGGATATTCCATCTTTTTTATATAATACATTTAAATCTAGTAATTAAGTCTATCGACACTTCAACCTAACATTGGGATATAATCATTTTTGGATTCAATTTTCCATTTTGTACTATTTTAACCTAACAGTACTGAAAAACAAAGAAATGGAACTCACAAATATAACAGCGCCCAAAGGCAAACAAATGCAATGCGAAAATGTAGGATATGTTCATTTCGATGTAGAACATAGTGAGCGCAGTCGTGTTTAGACATTGACTATTATCTTTGCAGCGGTATGGATGCTTTCCTTTAGTCATTTTGTAGAAACAATGTACCATCATAGACTTTACTCTGGTTAAATGAGGTGTCAGCTAGCCATGTTTTAGTAATCTGTGATTATGAATGGTGCACATAAATTACATTTTAACCACGGCTACTGTTTAACCGTCGTTTCGTAATTTATGATTACTGCATTTTTAATCAATGTTGATGCACTTCGCCATAAATGAAATGTATTACTATAGTTTAATTCTAAATGCAGTCTACTGTACTACATTAAATTCTTTGAAATTTTCAACTACAGTAGATAAGGTCGAAAAAAGAAAATACAGTATTGCGCAAGGCAATTTTATTCTAGGTCTACAGTTATGCAATACTGTAATTTAAAGTTTTCAACTTAACCTTTACGTTCAGGTGCCATGTCTCTCGAAATAGAACAACTGATTGAAGTGAAGAGAATAATCCTACTAACCCTATCATGTGTCGAGTACAATTTCACGATTGCGGAAACCTTGGACCCATCAGACAGGTTAAATTTTATGACTTTGTTTATCCACCAGCTTCCAGCTAACAAGGGGTAGCCGGCTGGGCTAGTGGTAGCCTATGAGACCATTGTTGTCCTCTTTCATGTTAAAGAATTTCTGTACAGTTCTCAAAACTAAATTTTCCATGTTTGTAACATATAAGGTCTTGAAATCCAAGTTCTGTCCATGGTCAGGAGGTCAAGCAAGCTGTCCGTGTCCGTGTCTGAGAGTGTCTGTAAACGAGAGTTAAATTTATCATTATTTCTATATTATTTCAGTTGGGACATAAAAATCTGTCCATATATGAGGAATGTCCGTAAGGAGAGGTTTCACTATATTAATTTGATAAATAAGTTGTGTTAATGTAATACAAAGAAATTGTAAATCTAGCACTACCCTGAAAGAGAGTGATAGCATGCTCAGGGGAGGATTCGATACATAATAAAGTTACATGCATAATTTACAATAAAATAACATCTAAAAATTAATTAATGTTGGAAACTAAAGTGTGATGTTGTATTATGGTGAAGGATTTATGAATTTATTGAATCTTTGTTACTTGTTATAGGATGCCAGATTGGAAAAATAGAAAACAATTCTTCAGTGCGATCATGCAACTTCAGTTATAGTGCCAATATGGCTGTTTATTCAACTGATGCACATTTGGGCCATCAGTGTGAGATGTTTATTATAGACGTGAGGAATGCAGATGAATCTATAGGTAAAGTTTATTGTTAGCACTTGTTTTTCTCAATAATCTTGTGTTTACAGGTTCTTTTGAGAACCCTTTTGATCTTGTATAGCTATAGCTATTTTTCATATTTTTTTGTGTGTTAAGTAAATACTCTTGAAATTTATACCAAAGAATAAAGAAAATGTTTCCATTGCTCTATTTTTCTCCCCCATGTTATTAAAAGACTACACCATTTTTTATTTATATCAAAATCTGGTCTCTCGCACTCTGGGAGACTGTAGGACTGTTCACATACAAAGTCACATTCAGTATATTTCGTAACTAACTTCACAGCAGTTTCAGGCCATATAAACTAAAATATAATCACTATTGGCACTGCTAGTACTGGCGTTTATATATTCTTTCAAACAGTTGCTTAATTTTTTTCACTTGATATAATAACAATGTCTTCATCAGAAATAGTATACAGGAATTCAAGGTGTACTAGTTATGTTTCTGATAATAGACCTAATAATCTATATTATCTGTATTAGAACCGTGTGGTTCTGAAGCACATGGTAATTCTAGAATGTCGGGTAATTTTTTTCTCCTGCCTTTGTTCTTTTTGAAGATCTTTTCTTACCCAATATTTTGCTTTTTAATTCACGAAGACAAAAACAAGCACAAAGAAAAACTTAGTTTCTTCTTCAAATTGTTGACAGGATGCAAAAGTACAAAGGAAATGTATAAACACAGATTCCACTATATTGTATTATATACTCAAAACATATTTGAATAATATCATAAATACTAGTTTTTTTATATATAATAGAAATAAAGTATAGAATACACAAAATAACATGTTCTGTTTTCCTAAAACCATTATACTAAAATTGTGTTAAAATACTATACAACTGTATGATTTTAAATGTTGATTTGACTACTGTAGTATCCATCATTATATGCTGTTAAAATTCAGTTTTTTTTTAGTTGTATCATTATTAAAATTCTTATTTGGCTATGTTATGGACATAAATAAGTACAAGGCACCGGTGTAGCTTTGTCGGTTAAGGTGCTTGCCTGCCGATCCGGACTTATGCTCGGGTTCGATTCCTACTTGGGCTGATTACCTGTTTGGGTTTTTTCCGAGGTTTTTCCCAACCATAAGGCAAATGTCAGGTAATCTATGGTGAATCCTCCACCTCATCTTGTCAGAAATGTCGCTATAACCAAGTCCATCAGCACTAAATAACCTTGTAGTTGATTCAACGCCATTAAATAACCAAGAAAAAAAAAGTGCAGATGAGTTTGTTGCGAGTATGCCAGTAGAATGCGAATATTAAATCTGTCTGTTAAGCTATTTAAAATTGGAGGTTTTAAAAATGTCGGTGCTAAACAGCTATGCTTTCGTTTGAAAATAAAGTTAACAGATTTTTTTTCATAAACTCTAAAAGTATATATTTTTTTTCGTCAGTTTTGGTCATGTTTGAGGACAAAGTCCCCTCCTTTTTTGTATTTTGTAAGAGAATAGCACATATGCTTTATACTTCAGTTTGAGCATGATTGCCAGAAATGATTAAACTTTAAGCACTGGAGAAGCTCGACTTCTATGAAAATTGCTAGATAGTATCTGATCTGGTAGTCGTGCTTTGTATATTTTAAATATTGTATTATATTAAATCATACAATTCTGCATATATTGCTCCGTCGATATGGAAAAAAACCAATGCTTACCTCTTAGATACAACACATGGATCAAGTCCCCTGCAATCAACAACCCTCATGATTAAATAGAGCAGACGTGGGCATTTAAAGAGATGCGCCGTACTACTCTGATTGCTGCAACACGCATCACCCGTTAACGTAATACTCAGCGGTGGATCGTGTGAAGTATTGAAACACGGAACGTTAAGTAATTAAGCAGGACAAAAAGATACACAGTTTTCTACAAATGTTATTTTTATGAATAATGACAATGAAAGAAAACATATTTTCCAAAACAAATACAAACTATTTTACAAAAAGCTGAAACATAACTTTATTTCTAATTTAAACAATTATTGTAAAAACCTTATAAAATGATATAAAACCGTACAATTCCACAACAGTTAAAAAGTAATGCCTTAATCTGAACCTATTTGTTTTGAAAGGGCATCAGTCACTAATTTGCATTCTTTGAAAATAAAATTAAGAAACTAAGGAAAAATAGATTCTTAACAAAATATCAAGCACATTACCAAGAAACAGAAAAGCAACAATTAGGCTATTTTTTAAACTTGTTACTGTAGTTCTTTGTTGTTTTTGTCAATTTACGTCAATTGACTCATGCCCTTAAAAGAAAGGATTCGTTTATTCTTCTTCGTCACGTAAATCAGCAAGTGTTTCAAAATTTGGAGTTATGTCAGACATTGCAATTGTGAGCTGATAGAATAAATTTTCGTCTGAAATGCGTGATCTTGATTTGGATTTTACAATGGCCAACTGAGAAAGAAACTGTTCACAAATAAGGGTTGAGCCAAACATAGAAGCAATTTTCATAACAAAACTCCGAAGATGTGAATATTTTACTTTGCAAAGTTGTTTAAGCTTATATACATCTAAACCAGCCATATTTGTGCACTTGCACTTGAGGTTTTGCGGCCAGACGTGCTAACCGTTAACTCCACAGGTGTGGACTATTATTATTATAAAAAATAAAATTTAAAAAAATTTGTTCCATTAAAACGAGTCTTTTCATAATGTCGCTGAAGGTGCTAGTAAAATTTTGTAGCATAATAAGCTCCTAACGCTTTCCCCTTCTTCGCAACAAAAGAATTAATTTTCCCATTCTTTATGGAAATAATATTTTTGGACTTTTTTTTACTTCAGGAGCTTCCTTAGAGAGCGACATTTTTTTTAGTGAAATCCACCGCTGACTGCCAGTATAGTACTTCAACCGGTTGGACAGATACCCCAGCTAGGGGTGTGGAGGGAGGGAGATCACGTCCTTGCGTTCGACTCCGTTCGACATGTACTACTGATGCCCACGTCTGAGATAGAGCATGAAAGTAAAGGAATATTATGAACAGTAAAAATCTATAATACGGGAATGGGTTTTTAAGAGATGTTAACTCATTATAACAAGTGAATCTCATATAACATTAATACAAATAAATTTTATTTCCTATAATCTTTTCGCTGTAAGAAAAATCCTAATGTAAACAATAGCACGTGACTTAAGTGAGGCTTCATTGGCCACTGTTTGGCGCAATAGATTCTCAGTACGTGTTCCCGCCTACTTTTGTACATTCTGTTTCATGTTAAACATTTCCCGTTACTCGTCAAGTAGCCCTAACCTCAGTGCTATGCATTCGTTTGCGTAGGAAACATTTATTTTATAATTAATGTAATTAAATTATTTTTAAGTCTTATGTCTTCACAATGGACAATTGAGGATGCAAAAGCCATACTTCAGTACCACGTGCTTACGTGAACAACTACGAGCTCAAGTGATGCCAGCTTGTTACAAGAACAGACTACCTCGGTATTACTGTTGGTATTCATCCGCATTCATAGTACATAACAAAATATAAAAGTAGCTTTTCTTTTACATAGCGTTTTACATATGAGTAAAGTTAAATGTTTCATCGTATTTAACAACTGGAATTCAATGTTTTATTTTCAAATAATACAATATTGTGGTTTCCAAATACGAACTATATTTTCCTGCGTCTTGTGAGTGTTCCGACTGGGAGCCAATCATGGGTATGATAGCAACGTGCTTATGTTTACATTATGATGTTTCTTACAGCGAAAACAGTATAGAATATATCTATCTGTAAAATACAATAACAAATTAAAAAAAAAAATTAAAAAAATAAGTAAATTAAAATCATTAGTACCAGTTGCAGAAGACACAGCCCTGCAGTATATATTGACTACACCCCAACTCTGGCTACTAGCAACAGGCACCTACAGTATAATGAACACCGATCAAAATACCCCTCATTTCTCGTGAAAAACAACTGAATAGATTACAGTGGACTATAGTGGACTTTATGTTGTCAGCAAACAGCTGGATACATTAAGAAGATTGATTGCTAAAATAACAAATAAATAAAATAAGTAAATATTACTTAAACTCTCTAGCAATATCCTTAATATTTATGCTGTTTTCAAGACTGGAATGAAAACATAGATCAGCTATTAGTTACAGAAGTAATTGTATAAGATTTTCAGATGTATCTTAGATTTCGTGGCCTAAGACTTTTGCCCATTACTTAATTTTAGTCATTATCCAAAATTACTAGAAATTTAGAGTCACTGTTTGTTTGGAAGTTTGATTTATTGAATTTCATTTTATTCAGAGGATGCCGATCCAATTCTTCGTATTCCTATTACTGGATCCAAAGTGACATCGTTGTTATGGGGAACATTGGACGAATTCATTATCACAGGTCATGAAAATGGGGAACTCACTCAGTGGGATTTACGGGTAAGTATGAAGTTTTACTCATATAAGTTGAATATGACTGAGAGAGAACGAAAGTGTAAAATGCTCCTGGAAAACTGTGCGATTATAAGTTTGGGTTCTTCTCTGTCATCAGGCAAGGAGAAGATTATGTAGCCTATACATTGGATCTATTGCAACTAGATATTTTAGTTTACAGGGCAGACTAATTTAACGAATTATATATACTTAATTTGCAGAGTAAGTTCTTTAATTTTCATTTTTCCTCTCAGACACAAAATATTTACAGAAGTGGCTGAAAGGAAACTCATTTTAAATAAGTGAATGAAATGAATCAGATTTGTTTAGAATAATAAAATTATACAAGGTATTAATAAAGTCTGGACACAAAGGAAAGGCATTTTTTCTCCTCTTCTTTGTCTATAGTTACTTATCTTTCTCTTTCCATTCTTTTCCTCCTTGTCTTTTCTCTATCACATCACAATGTTCAGAAAACAGCAATTTAAAGTAACTCGTTATAATTTCAAGATAGAAACTTCATTTTTGGCACATGACTTTTTTCATTTATTGCAAATCTAGATAGGGAGGAGGAAAAAAATGACACTGCTGTAAGATTGATAGAAATGGGGGCTACATGACTAGGATTTAAGTCATTTTGGCAGTAAACAAACCTCGTATATCTTCACTGCATTAACCCTTGGCAAGCTGGGCGAAGTCCATTTTGTACCTCATACTACATTATTCTTTGGATCTTGAAAACGAATGAAGAAATATGTCTGGTTTCTTTTATAGCTGAATATTTAGATTTTCTTTATTCGATGGTAAAAAATAATTACAATTATACAAATATAAATACAAAATTAAAATTACCTAACTTCCAATGATTGGGTTTGGAGAGAGATATATAATTACATATGTATATGGATTATATACATAAATAAATATATAGTCCGGATCAGCTTACTTAATACCCTAAGGGTGAAACCTAACCATTTTTCACTATTACTAAATATGCTAGTGGATTATAGTGATTTTCTAGCTCTCAGGTTGAATTTTCTTTTACCAACTTCATTTCGAATTTCGGGTATTGGCAAATACTAATACTGGCAGTTATTTTCTAACTGTTATGTTGGCAGCAATGAATTCGGTTTACAGTAAAGCAAACTGATGAAAATGCAAATAAGTAAATACATTTTTAGGTTAGGTCTCATGAATTGTAAACTCTTTACTCAAACCAATAAATTTCATGTTGCCTGACAAAATAAATTGTAATATTAGATCATGCTAATCCTATTACCACTGTAATATTCGAGAAGTCCAGGACGAAAATTGTATAAGCAAGACATTGTTATTGTTTGTTAATATTATTATTATTATTATTATTATTATTATTATTATTATTATTATTATTTCAGTACGTACCATTGTGATTTTATCCTCTTTGGTGATATCTGGTATTAGTTGGCAACACTGAAGAGACGGCCAAATTAGACTTTTAGGAATTATTCTTACGTGATCTCACTATATATATATATATATATATATATTTTAATCCAATGCCACCAGGTTGTCTTTTCGACATTTCTGGTCTTCTCTCCTGGCCGTGGCTTAGTTGTAACCCACTTCTGAGGTTGGGGCGCCTGGAAGGCGGAGTTACATTACCCCAATGATGTGATAGGATGATTATGATAATGTGGTGCCAGGAGAGGTCTTAAATCTAAACTTAACCTAAATTCCAGACCATGGACGAACATTCCTGTGCTCTAACCGGGAATCGAACCCGGGACCTCATGAACTATAGCCAGAAACTCTGACCACTAGACCATGAGGCTGGTCATATATATATATATATATTTATATTTATATATGTTTATTTATTAAAAAATATATCTCCAACTTTGTCTAAAGGGGCTGTTAAATTAGACTTATGCAATTTAAAAATTCAAAATGGTTTAACAAGATTTAATTAAAAAATGAAATATAAAATTTTGTACAAAGGCATTCCACAGATGGCGAGTTATATTTGTGTGGTCAGAAGATGTGCTGTCATTAGCAGATACAGTCTAAACCAGTTATAACGACTCTGAAGAGACTGCCAGTTTACAGTCATTATAGTCGATAGTCACACAAACCGGGTTCTGCATGTGTATTTCAGGTCAGCTTGTGGAGGGTTAAATGGAGAATTCATTACACTCATTTTCCCTATGTTGAACCTTATTATTTTCTAGATGGGCAAGATTCTGAACAGTGTTAACGACCATAGCAAATCAATAAATGACATGCAGATGAATAAGGATTGTACCATGTTCATCACTGCATCGAAAGACAACACAGCTAAGTTGTTTGATACAGACAGTCTGATGTGTCTGAAGTCGTACAAGACTGAGCGACCTGTGAACAGCGCAGCCATCTCACCTATCCTGGATCATGTAAGTTTATAAATGGATACTTCTGCTCCTCGTGGGCGTATTAGTAATTTATTTTTCACTGTTTATGGATGAAGAAACTGTTAGCAATCAAGTTCCTGGATTAAGCAAAAAGCAAGTTTGGAATGCTAATGGAGAATCTGCATATATATACAGTAGCGTGCAAATTAATCCGAACACGACATATTTTTACATTTTCTGTCATTGTTGGCCTCACAGCTGCTCATACCACTTTAATTGACATCTGTAGTACGTGTAATTCCATTGTTGAAGGTCTGTCATTTTTTTATAATACGTGACATTTTGCCTGTCGTTTTGTACTTATAAGCATTTCAGTTGTGTTGAAGACTTAATACTGCAATCCTGTGTACATTCTGTCGTCTTCACAAATGGATACAACTCCACGAAAACGGTCTAAAATTATAACATTAGCAGAGCATTCTTCTATGACACAGAGGCAAATTGCTGCAGAATGTCACATCGGTTTGGCTACTGTTAATTCGATCATAAAACGATACAGGGAGAATGGATCCATCACACCCCAGAAAAAGGAAACTGTGGCCGGAAAAGGAAGACTTCACCTGCAGATGATCGTTTAATTGTCAGGAAAAGTAAATTAAATCCTAGACTAACTGCTGTCGACTTAACCCGCAATTTAATGGCTACCACTGGGTGAATATTCACGTCACAACAGTGCGGCGTAGGCTTTTGGAAGCTGGACGAAGGGCTCGTAAGCCTATTAAGAAGCAACTGCTAACCCCTGTTATGTGCAAAAACGCTTAATTTGGGCAAAATTACATCAACACTGGACAGTGACTGACTGGAAGAATGTACTTTTTCCGATGAGTCTCATGTCGAGGTCCATGGCCACTGTGTTTCTTACGTATGGAAAGGATCTGAAAAAGTAACAGCAGCTCATCTCCAACAAGCACCCAAATACCCCCTAAAGTTGAATTTTTGTAAGTTCATGCATATGTATATACACTTTTTGCTGGTTGAGTGGAAGAGAAGGCCTTACAGCCTTAACTCTGCCAGCTAAAATAAATCATTATTATTATTATTATTATTATTATAAAATAATGTTTTGGGGTTGTTTTACACATGAAGGGCCTGGAGCATTAATACCTATCAAGGGAATGATGAATTCTGACAAATATATTCACTTATTGGAAACCAGAATCGTACCCCAGCTGCAAAAATCATTTCCGGATGGCAGAGGTGTGTTCCAACAAGATCTGGCACCATGCCATACGTCTCGAAAAACTACAGAATTCTTCAACAAGAAGAATATTCAGGTACTCCCCTGGCCAGGCAACTCACCCAACATCAACCCCATTGAGAACTTGCGGTCAATTTGCAAAAGAAGAATGCAAAAATGGATTGTTCTACAAAGGAGAAGATGATTTCTGCCCTCATTGGTGTATGGTTTCGCGATGAAGAAATGAAGAATATTTGTGGGAAATTAGTGGAATTCATGCCAAATCGTCTCAGAGCTGTTTGTTATTAGGAACAAGGAGGCCACATAGATTACTGAGGTATGTCTTAGATCTTTTTTATCCCGTTTGAGTGTTTTTGCATAAGTAATTACGTTGTTTGGATTAATTTGCACGCTACTGTATGTATGTATGTATATATATATATATATATATATGAGAACGATTGACAATTCTGATTAATTTAAATATGACAAACAATTTTTATGAAAAAATTCTACAATTAAATTGAAAATTTATTCAACATTATGAACATAAAATTCTGAAAAAAATCAAATGTATTGGGTAATCAACAGGTTTTGACAAACTAATTTTAATTCTTCTTTTCTGAATCAAAGACAGCGAAATGAGATGTGATTTAGCATTTCCTCATCTACCAACTTGTATGTGGAAGTGGTAAAAGTCTGTGAATGATGATGTAATTATGTTCCAGGTTGTGGTAGGTGGTGGTCAGGACGCTATGGATGTGACGACGACATCAACACGTATTGGAAAGTTCGATTCTCGGTTTTTCCATTTAGTGTTTGAAGAAGAGTTTGGTCGTGTGAAAGGCCATTTCGGACCTATAAACAGTGTAGCATTCCATCCCGATGGAAAGAGTTACAGTAGTGGAGGAGAAGATGGTTATATTCGTATTCATAATTTTGACACAGCCTATTTTGAATTCAACTTTGATTGTCAGTAAGAAGTTACTTGAAACCGTTCTTCAGTCTTTGCAATCTGAGAATTGTGATTCATGTTGTCATGGTATGTGATGTTGGAATGGACGAGTTGGATAAAGAAAATAAGATATTCGCTATTTACAATATTAATAAAACTTATACAAATCACTCTTTTCTTGTCTGTATATGCTGTTTGTAGTGTCTTTCACTGCAGTCTTTTTGTGAAACTTCTTTAGACAGGGTACAAATTGAATACTGTGAAAGAGAATTCTGTGATGTCTATTTATGTCAGGCTATACCTCCGACAAAACATCTAGTGTTTTTTTTTTCAATTTATATTATTTCTTTTTATAGCTGTTTATTTACAATCTGGTCCACACCTGTGGAGTAACGTCTAGCTCGTCTGGCCGTGAAACCAGGTGGCCCGGGTTCGATTCCCGGTTGGAGCAAGTTACATGGTAGAGGTTTTTTCTGGGGTTTTCCCTCAACCCAATATGTCCAAATGCTGGGTAACTTTCGGTGCTGGACCCCGGACTCATTTCACTGGCATTATCACCTTCATCTCATTCAGATGCTAAATAATAACGTAAGATGTTGATAAAGCGTCTTAAAATAACCTACTAAAATAAAAAAAAAATTTACGATCTGTTCTTTTAAGAGCATTGAAGCCAATAAATGAGTCGCCAATAAATCTGGGTTATGTACTTCGGAATGGGTATCTTCTTTGAAGATGAATGTAAATGTTGCAGCAGTAAGGGAGGTTCCTGGTAGGTCTTTGGATGGATCCCAGTGCAGATATGGATGCTCAGAGAACGAAACTCTTGCACATGTCCAAGGCCAATGTGATCATGAACTGTTACTGCATAATGCTCGACACCATGAAGTGAGGTCTTCAATTACTACAGCATTAAAGAAGAAATCCTGGGAGGTGGAAGAGGCTTATTGTATAGCAACAAATAGCTCTTTTAGACGCATAGACATATTGGCATATGTAGATTGAAAACTCAAAAAAGTTTCATATCCATTGTTCAAGAATTAAAACAGAAAATCAATATCCCGAATTTAAAAGAAGACTTACAAATTAAACCAAACCCTTTAACTCTATTAAATATAGAATATAATCTAAATTTAACAGAAGAAATACTGAAATCAGAAGTAAACACTGAAATACTGAAACAATTGTCTTTAGAGACAATTAATATTAGGTACCCTCCACAAAACTGGCTTCATTTATACACTGACGGATCCTTGATCTCCAGAGAACAAGATGCAGGTGTTACGTGCTGTCTCTTCTCACTTTATAGATCTCTTGGATATGGAACAACAAGTTTTGATGGTGAAATCGTTGCAATAATGAATGTCTCAGGAATTTTCTATGCCACATCAATAAATTTAAGAATGCAGTTATATTGTCAGACTCCAAAGCAGCTATTCTATCAATCGTCTCTAAACACACACCTTCATCTCAAACAGCAGAAATAACTAAAATTCTCTCTCAATTAATATCACTTAATAAAAGAATTGTATTCCAATGGATACCATCCCATTGCGGAATCCTGGGAAACGAGAATGCAGATGCTTTAGCAAAGAAGGGCAGCACTGCTACTTACAGACCTGTTACTAAATCTACGTATTACTCTGTGAAGAGATTTATTAAATCTACATACTTAGACTTCAACAAATAAAATTTGATAACTCAATCCCAAGGGAAAAAATGGAACTCTCTGCATCAAAATCCACAGTTAATTCCTGATTTACGAAAATCGTCTGTAGCTGCATTTAGATTGGCAACAGGCCATGATTGTTTGGCTAAACACCTGCATAGAATTGGAATATATCAGTCCCCTAACTGCCCATTGTGCAACTCAAACCAAGAAATGGATTCGGAACACCTCAAAATCTGTGCTTCAGTGGCTGGTCATGATAATATCTTTGAAAAATATTGGAGTGCAAGAGGTCAAATGACTTCATTGTCAAACGCCTGGCATTAGAAAACAACAACATATTGGCATATTCAAAGACGACCAAACATGGCTTCATAATAGATCCTGCAATTAGATATGAATGGAGCATTGACCAGCCTGAGGAAGTTCACCAAGAAAAGAAAGACATTTATGAAGCAACTACTGAGTACTTCAAAGAAAGATACCATCTTAAACACATAGATGTGATTTGTCTTTTTATCGGGGCCCATGGTGCTATTGCAAAATTCATTAATACGTTTAGGAAACAATTTGTTTTACCTAAATCTTTAATAGATGACATTGTCACAATAGTTTAAAAAAAAAATCATGTAAATAATCATTTACACTCTTGAAATATATTTTAATTAGATTTTAGTATACATATCAATTTCTTTTTTTTTTTTTCCTTCTTCTTCTTCTTCTTCTTGTTCTACTTTGTATTTATATTTGTAAATCATGGCAGTATACTGACACTTAACAGTCTACCTCTATTAGGAGCAGTTTGTAATAAATAAAAAATAATGATGAAATGTATGTAACATGAATCTAAGATCTAAAATATAACTCTTCTACAACTGAAAGCGAAAGAATTTATATTATAACAAGGAAACTCTGAAGTATCATAATCAATGTACAGTACTTATATTTTGCAAAAGCTAAGATCTGTGACTACTGAAATTTATCATGCAAACTTCTGGCATGTAGGTCCACTGAGTTAGCTCTGTGGTAGTGTGTTTGCCTCCAGGCTAACCTGTTCGATTCCTGGCAAGGTCAAACATTTTCATGAAAAATTTCTACTTCGAGACTAGGAGAGATGGTGGTGCACAACTTCTAATCGTTAAATTGTACACCATTATGCCTGGGTTAAATCCCAAATCTCTCCACAGTGCATATGAAGAGAAGGCATGTGTCACTGTTGATAGTAATTTATTCTAATAGCTTAGATATTCCAGCGAATCGGAAATATTGAGAACCCGAAACTTTCCCCTCTCCCTTGATTTTATTATTACAGAAGATTTAAACACACTGGTTTTAAATTGGTCATTCGGTTTTCAAGTTGAAAATTATAAATTATATGCCGATTATTTTACGAGCTCGGATGAGGACGTTAAACCTGGTGGCCTCCTTGGTGCTATTCGACAGGAGTAGACTACGTGCCAGCACCGGGTTTTCCCTTCTCCCTTCCTCACCCATTCCCTACACTACACTTACACATACACTTACCCTAGTACACATAACTCTTCATACGTGGTACAGTCATTAAGTTCTGAGACTGACGCCTGGAGAGTAGGCACCCACTAGAATCTGGATGTCTCACAAGATGCTGCGTAACACGGCATACACATCCTCCCTCAAAATAGTCGCCGTTTGCCTCTATGCACGTCTGTCAATGTTGGTATAGCTGCTGGAAGCACCGCTGAAAGATGTTGGCAGGAAGGTTCCGTACTGCTTCTCAGCAGACATGACCTCTTCAGCCGAATGAAATCTACGCCCACTTAGGATTGCTTTCATGCGGGGAAAGAGAAAAAAATCGCATGATGCAAGGTCAGGTGAGTATGGAGGATGTGGCAAAATGGCGACCTGTTGCCTTGCAAGTTCCTCTTGGACAAGGACAGAGCAATGTGCAGGGGTGTTGTCGTGTAGCAACAGCCAATTCTTCGTACACCAAAGCTCAGGATGCTTAATGGTGAATTGAATCACGTAAATGGCCAAGGATCTCCTTGTAGCGGGTCTTGTTTGCAGTTGCACCTTCTGGAATGAATTCCATGTGAACAATTCCATTTGAATCAAAAAACAGTTCAAGCATCACCTTGCCTTTTGACCTGTCTTGTCGCGGTTTTTTCTGTCGTGGAGGTAATGGCATTTTCCAGGTGGTGGATTGTTGCTTCAGATAGCGGATCGTAAAGGAAACACCATGTTTCGTCTCCAGTTATGATCCGGTTGAGAAACGTCGGATCATCGTCAGCACTACTAATCAGGTCACCACAAATTGTCATGTGATCGTCACGTTGGTCTTGCTTCAGGATGTGTGGCACACTGTGCTGAGTAACATGCGACATGCTCAGGTCATCAGACAGAATTTTGTAGCACGTACCATGGGTGACCTCTACTACTACTGCTGCTGCTGCGAGATCGTTTGTCTACGAATTGGGAGTGGTTGGCACGCACCAACATTGCAATTTCTTCGACCTTGCATTCAGTTCGAATCGTTTGTGGCCAACCAGTACACACATCATCCTCCAAACTGTCCCTCCCTTGCGAAAAACATTGGTGTCATTAGGTGACACCAACACTGGACCTTGGACTCGTTTCACTGGTGTTAACACCTTTATTTCATTGAGACGCTAGATAATCATAGCAGTTGATAAAGCATCGTAAAATAAACCAATTAAAAAAACACCTCTGATTATTTCACCAACTCATCTGAGAGTTGAAAATGTAATTCAATAAATAGTGAGGGATTCTATAATGTGCAGCAGTTAAAGATAATCATATTGATTTGCTATATTATATTACGTAAAATATTTAAAATATACGAGGCCTGTCTAAAAAGTATCCGACCTTAATTTTTCCCGCGTAAAGTTGTGATTCTAAGGCGGCGCCACTGTGCATGGTGGAAGGAGGAACTGTAATGCGCATGCTTGAATTTTTTCACCGCATTTGCTTGTGCCAGTCACTGGCTGGTGGTCGCCAAGTAAGGTGCTGTTCTAGGTGTTTGTCGGATTTAGTTTTCTCGCAAGATGACTGAACGAATTGAGCAAAGATACTGCATCAAATTTTGTCAAAAGCTTGGTGATTCTCAAAGTCAAACAATTCGTAAGATTCAGCAGGTGTTTGGGGAAGATGCGATGGGTGTAACACAAATTAAGGAGTGGTTCAACCGATTCAAAGATGGCCGCACATCGGCGGAGAGTGAGCAGCGTTGTGGCAGGCCCCAAACTGCTCGGAGTGCAGCTGTTATTGAGAGGGTGCGAAATTTGGTGATGGCAGATCGTCGTTTGACCTGTGCGGGAGATTGCCGAAGAGGTTGGAGTGAGTAAAGATTCTGCACATGCAATTTTGCGTGATGATTTGAACATGAACCGAGTGGCTGCGAAATTCTTGCCCAAGTTGTTGTCCCCGGAACAAAAGGACCTCCGTCGTGACGTTGCACAGGACCTTCTGGACACCGCCAACACTGATCCTGGGTTTCTGAACACCGTGATAACTGGAGATGAGTCATGAGTGTACGGGTACGACCCAGGAACAAAAAGACAGTCGTCGCAATGGAAGCATCCCGAGTCTCCAAGGCCAAAAAAGCGCGGCAGGTGCGAAGCAAAATCAAGGTGATGCTGACTGTTTTCTTTGATGTCCGTGGAATTGTGCATCACGAATACGCACCGGAAGGACAAATGGTGACAAAGGAGTACTATCACGATGTTCTCCGGCGACTCCGTGATGCAGTTCGGCGCAAAAGACCAGACATGTGGACGGCGAACAACTGGCACTTGCATCACGACAACGCCCCGCACATTCATCCCAATTGATACACACTTTCTTGGCCAAACATGGAATTACAACCGTTCACCAACCTCCCTACTCTCCAGATCTGGCTCCTTGCGACTTCTGGTTGTTTCCAAAATTGAAGACACCACTGAAAGGATCCCATTTTGAGAGTAGAGAAGAGATAATGCGGAATGCGACGACGGAGCTGAACACCATTCCAAAAGAAGACTTCCAGAGGTGTTTCCAGCAGTGGAAGGATCGGTGGGCTAAGTGTGTGCAAGCACAAGGGGCCTACTTTGAAGGGGATTAGGGTCCCAACCCCGTCAGGTATTTGAAATATTTTTTCTGGCTAAAGGTCGGATACTTTTTAGACAGACCTCGTAGATTAATGTTTTAAGATTATTTCCCCATCATATTGCCTTTTTTGTGACTTAATAGATTTCCGGTAGAGTTAATTCGTTGGTTTCCAATGCCGAACACACTACAAGTAAGTCATTGTTCTTCACAATTTATTTTTTTTCATTGCATGGAGGGACGTGTTATATTAGTGCTGTTGATTGATCAAAATATTTAATCGAGTTGAAAAAGTGTTTTAATATACTGTAATACACAATTGTTGAATTTAACCTATGTTTGGTGATAAGCGTAAGTATTAAACGTATATCTGTATATATTGTATCGTTATATTACAAGGCAACTATTTTAATTACTTACTGATATATTTATTATGAGGCTTATAATTTATTGTGTCAATTTCTCCGGAAATTTTTGAGACAAACATAAATAACAAAAAGTATGAAGACTCAGTTAATACTGCTTCATCCATGATTTTAAACATGTGAGTGCATTCACATGCTCCGAATTAAATGCCGCTCTACGTTTAGTAACAATGTTTCCTGCAAACACTAAATATGAAAAAACTTTTTGTCTCTCAAGCACTTCTCCATGATCATTCAATTTAAATTCAAACGTTTCACCGAGTTTACCTCTCAAATTCTCATATGACATAATGGAGTTTACACTTTTCACAAATCACAGAACACTGATTTTTTTTCTTTATCAAACTAAACACACAACCTTCATATACAAACTCAGTACAGAAACTGCAACTGCAAAAGTACAGCGGTCGAAACAGAAGACTGGCCCCTATTGTAATCGAATTACAGATTTTAAAAAGAGAAGAAGGTAGTTACGCTCTCACTTGCACACAGTGCAGGCATGGCTATTTTATAAGGCATGAGGGAGACGAATCCCAGAAAAGTATGTATTTTATATGCTATGAAGATGAGCTGACAACAAGGTGGAAGTTCTCTTGGAAAACCATAAAACTTAAGAGTTTCGCATTGTGTTTCAACTTTCAATAGAGGTAGACTAGGTCACTGTCCTTATATCTCCATCTCTTTCTGAAGTGTTTGTGCAAAGATTATCTCTATGCTACCTGGTTTACAGTTAGAAAATAATAGTACTATTGTGCTTTTAAGTAAGCAATTTCCGAGAATATTGGAGTTTGTATTAACAAAATAAAATATTGTCGAAATTTTTAGTATGATTATTCGATTAAATATTTTTGATTGATTAATCTTACAACAGAAATTGATCAATTAAATCTCACAACACTAGTTTATATGGTGTTTTTATCATATTCCTATTTTTAAAAATCATGCAGTTTACAAAAGAAATATTTCTTTGTACAATAACGAGCTTTGAAATGTAATTTATTCAAATAGCTTAGATACTCCAGCCAATCGGAAATATTCGAGAACCCGAAATTTTTCCCTCTCCCTTGATTTTATTATTACGGAAGATTTAAACACACCGGTTTTAAGTTGGTCGTTCGGTTTTCAAGTTGAAAATTATAAATTCCATGCCGATTATTTTACGAGCTCTGAAACCTTTGAGACTCCAATGCAATCAGTTGAAACTAATGTAATCAGATTTGGTTTAAAGTTTGTGGCAAGATGAATTCAAGGTTGGTGATTTCAAACATAACTAGAAAAAACTGACGGCTTCTTGATTTATACCCCATTTCCAGTTGTAACCTCAATTGATGTTTTGTAAAATTCTTGTTCTGTTTGTAGATAAGTTTGAAGGTCGAAGTCATATATCAGCAGTGTGATGAAGTAGACACTGAAAAGGACTTCGGATTGCCGAGAAAACATCGTGTCTTTTGCGTAGTTTTATTGCTCGTGCTGTGTATTATGTGTAACTAAAGATTTGGCTCAACTTAGATAATTACTTTTTGAAATGAAGATCAGAAAATGAGATTTAATTCTTTTAAAATCGTTTAGGAGTTCAAAAATTCTTGGACTATTAATATTATTACAATATTATTGAAATAAAGTTTTCTAGTGCTAATGATAATATAGTCATGCAGACAATTTTAAATAATTTTGCTAGCTTATTCCGCAATCTAGGCCCATTCGAGTAGAAGGCATTTTTTTTTAACCGGTATATTTTCTTTCATCATAACATTAAAGACGATTAAAGGATAAATCTTGGAGTATTGGTAACTCCAAAAGTATACCATGTCCCACTTAGAGGGATAGAGAAATAAGTGATAATTTCAAGTGTAAATAATGATTTAGATTTATTAACAACTTTTTACATAACTTGATGTAAAAACTCTCAGAGTTTCGGAGAATGCTCAATGCAACTCGATGTGTGCACCTTAAGTTGCTCTGCAGACATCTAAACGGTATTCAACCTCCCAACAAGTGTTCTGTAGCATTTGTGGAGTCACTAGCACAGCTGCATCTGTGAAGCGTTGTCTCAGTTCCTCCAAAGTGTTAACTATACTCTTTGGCACACAGCATCCTTCACAAAACCCCAGAAAAAAAAAGTATACAGGAGTCAGATCGGGTGACCTGGGTGGCCAGGCAAGGGTCCTCGACTTCCGATCCACCTATCGGGGAATTTTTCATCCAAAAACACACCCATTGATGATAATGGGGTGGAACCCATCCTGTTGAAAACCGATCCTGGGGGAAGTTGATCAGCAAAAGATTTCTGCAACATGTCCAAATACACATTTCCTGTGATTGTAGCCTCTAGGAAGAAAATTGGGCCAATGACAGAGTTCCTCGTCAGTCCACACCAAACATTTACTTTGGGCGTGTCTCATATCGTATAACATGTGGATTGCCTGAACCCCATCTGGTGACGAAGCTGGATCTTGTAAGCATACAAATGTAGATGCTTATGCATGATCCTGTGAATTGTTGGTCTAGGGATTTGAAGACGGCACTAGCTTTTCGTATCGACTTCTGTGGACTCCTAGTGAATGCCATTCGCACAAGTTCGACTGTCTCCTCAGTTACACACTGTTTTGCATGTTTATCAGTCTGCGGTAGCAAAGATCCTGTTTCTGGGAGTGTAGTGTCCCACTTGAGAATTGTTTTATGCCCAGGTGGATCTACATCCCTTGTACGACAAACACGGCTTTGTAATCGCGTAACAGATTTTTCTTCTGCTAACTATAGCACGCACTGAACTTTCTATTGTGGTGTCCACATGTTTATCATAGCGTATTCTCCTACAAAATGGCGCCAGGCTTGTTTTAGTGCCCTAGCAACAAACAAGCTAAAGTTACGCATGCTGCATAAAGTTGGACAGTTTCTCTATCCTGTCAGATGTAAATCACAACGAAATCTTTATCCGATTTTAAGTGGTAAGCATTTATTTTTCGATCCCTCTAAACGGGACATTGTGTATTTTGCAGAGGAATAGGTTTTTGTTAGCAACATGTAAGAGTAGGGTTAAAAATACTCGCATGGCTTGTACTACTACTACTACTACTACTACTACTACTTTTATTATTATCATCATTATTAAAAAGGGTATCTCCTACAAAATTTCCATCTCCTGTATTTCATCTCTCGTAGGTTGGCAAGTCTGATGTTGCATACCCTCTGTAATTGTCAACAATGGCGAAAGAAGTTTAGTATTTCACCGATACGGCTGAGCGTTTTGTCGCAAAATGAATGTTTAATGAACGAGAGATACTCGTATTCTCTTGTCAAATTGTACACAACACTAATTTAGGCGTAACCAACATTTATTGTTGGTGTTTTATTTTCTGTTTTCCTCCAAACTTAATCTCTGACAGACATAATCTTACAAATGGCTGCTTCAGTTAGAACTGAAATGCGGTGAATTTATTATGCATTTTTTTTTAGTTTATTTTAATCAATTTATTCATTCATAGTTTTCTACTCTTCACTGCAAACCCAGCATTCTCCATTTAATCAATAATTTGTTTCGATTTGCGCAATTTGGGGAAGCAGGGGTCTGAGTTTAAGATTAAAAAGATGATAATTGAGTTGTATCGGTACGACTAAAGAAAGAATGTGAGAACTGTAACTTTAGGTAATCATCATCAATCATCATCATCCTGTGAAGTACTAGTCCCAAAAGAGCTGTTACGGCCTGAAAAAGCGATTTTCTTGCCATCTCTTCATAGGTCGACCAAGTGACCGTTTCCCATTTGGACGATACTTCATTATTGCCTTAGGGATCCTGGATGAAACCATTCTTGATGACGACTTTAGGTAATATACCTATTAAAATATTATATTTTTATAAACGCTTAAGAAATAAAAGATGAGCTAGATAATGACTTCACACAAATGAAACCCTTTGCTACATTAGTGGTTATTACGTTAATACCCATTATAAATAAGGGTACTTTTTTAATTGTTAACTGAAATTATAATTTTTTATCTATAAAATCGTGCGTGTTCATTCGTTTGCACTGTCGTCATATTAACATCAAATGCATATAAATTACGTATCGTATAAGAAGGTTAAAGAATTTATGTGGAAACTGGAAATGTAGGCCTACTGTAAAGTAGGATAAATTTGACTATAAAAATTTTGAAACATGAATATATTTTGTAACTTAAAATAATAAAAAAATACCGACATTCAGAAATGAAGAAAAAAAATAATGCACCTCAAAAATATGTTCAGTATGTCTGTTGTCTTGGTTTAAATCCTTTTTTATGGTCAACTTTACTACAGTTTACACCGTAAACTTTACGGTATGAAAAATAGCTCATTTCAGAGGAACTAGGGTGGGAGTAGGTCACGCGATGTACCCTGTAAGGTCTCCCCTAAGCAGAAACTGAAATCACGCTCCTGATTTGCTTTAATTTATTAAAGATACATCGAGTGTTGTTTCAGAAGTTCATAGCCTGACATAGAAATTAAACTAGGATTATTTTGAAACAGTCTTTTTTTCCCATCATAATTCCCCCTGAGATTCCTCGACGTCCCTGATTTGTTTTAATTTATTAATATAACATCTGTGACGTACATATCTGTTTAAACAGTAAACGTATATAGATTTGTTGAGAGGATTTTGTTCCATTTTTGCTTGCATTACCATGTACAGGAAATATATTATCGTCAGTAACCTTAAATCACATCGGTGGTCGTAGAATTACACGATCGTTAAGTGGGGAGCCTTGAAGGCACGTGGAAGTCACGGTAATGGGTTCGTATCTCGCCTGTAATATGGATGTTTGTGTATGAGGTGTGATGTCATGGGATTTCCACCGAATGACCTTCAAAGAGTTTGGAAAAAGAAAAAGAATAAAAGAAGGGGCTGAGTAAGTCTTTATTGGTGTTACGGAACACCCGTGGACGTCCCATTTACAGACATAGCATTCTGCGCAGATAATTTCTGTTGACTAAGCAAATTTGTAATGTAAATACATCCATCGTTCCTCAGGAAGTTGCAAGAATCGAAACCGAGCGTAGGTCGTACTTTGTTTACACATTTTTACGAAGGAATACGCCTAAATTACGTAAAACGTGTCCACCCAATGGGTCCCGATGCTTTTTCCGAGATTTGCGATATAAACTCATTCAAACCTAGCTATCTTGAGCAGTGGTGGCTGAAGCCATTTTGTCTGGGTAGTGCCAAAACATTCAAGTCAGAAACGAAAAGTAATGATAATGTATCGTTTTATATCGTGAATATTTAATAATAATAATAATAATAATAATAATACTAATAATAATAATAATACATTGTAAACTTAATAAATATTCAAAACTATGTACCGAAATTCAAGAGACGTAGCCTCACTCATATCAGCAAAGACAATATTGCTTCGCAAAGACTAGTAGTGAATATAAAAAAGTATGGAATTGAAAATGATTCTGTAACCGCACGAATACAGAAAGCAGTGTTGTATTATGATACTTACATCGTACCTTTTATGAATCGCTACACTCATTATCTGTATCCGAAATTTCTGGCATACTCCGTCATTCATCTTTTAACTCTGTGTGATATAAACTTTTTTTTTTTTTAACTTTTTAAGTAGACGGCCTTCCAGTAGGATTATTTTTCATTTACTGTCACCTGTCATAAAATTTACATAGTAGGATTCCGCTTTTTTCTACAGAATTAATTTGCTGTGCAACATAACAGTAAACAAATCGATTAATAGTACGTATTAACATTTAACAAGGCTAACGAGAGTTTTGTACATGATCGCGGTTCATTGTTGCGTCAAGAATTTGACCCCACATTGCACCTGAACGCTTGGTTATTTTACTTTCCACCATTTTGAAGTGAAACAATGTACTATTTTGATATTTTTCCTCAACATATAATTAAAAAAAAAAAAAAAACAATGTATATGATATTATTTCATTTACTCTCGAAAATAACTTTCTTCTTGTGGCCACAGGGTCATTAAAATACATATGGAATTTATGACTGTTTTACGGGAACTCGTAAGGAAACAAAAAGAGATAATACCTACATACAGAATAAATTAATATTTATTTATCTCAATAAAAGAATAATCTTGTGGATTCCAGCGTTTTTATAGTCTAATACAGGCCTAAACGTTGATGAATTATTTGTTTTATTCGTAACCTTTGGAAATTATCCTCAATATCCAGGCCGCAACAATGTAGGAAATATTGACCACTGCTTCCTTGAATTTCAATATCGTTATGATGAATGGAAATATCATGCGTAATTTTAATTACACTCTGTGTACATCCGATAACTGACGAAATTCTTTTATGAGTGACATTATTCTTGTGCACATATCACAACCTTGAAAACGAAAATATATGTATATATTTTTTAAAGAAGCACAAAGAAATGCTATATACAATTCACCAGTGTTAGCCCATTGTATTAGAAAAGAGAGAAAATGTAGCTAAATATGGTGAAAATTCACCAATGTTGGCAGCACTGCAATTGTTAATATTGTGATCAATTCTGACATAAACCACGACGAACAATAATTATAATCTGGTACGAATGTGAAGATTAAATTTCAGTTGAATAAGCGCAATTTAAAATTCCCTCCGTTGCAATTTGCCATTCTGAATTATTAACATCAACTGACTAACGTAGTGCTTCCTCCGCTGGCGCTAGCAGACGATACTGGCGTGTCCAGCAAAGCAGACGACAGTTGCGCAGTACGTCGAAGGCAGGGGGTATAGGAAAATGGTTCTCCAACGCTGTGCTGCCGTCAATGTGTTGGACAGCTGTTTTGTGCACATCAAAGTTCATATTGTGTATTCCATGTGAGTGATTAGCGTGCGTGTGTAATTATCATAGCATAATCAATTGTTATAGTTTTCATATGTGATAACCGGCATGAACTCTCCCAAGCTCGGCGACAAAGTACCGCGAGCTCAGGGGAAAAGAAATAAACAGCAACAACAACCACCCCAACAAATCGAACACAGCGAAGAAGAGGTGGAATTGTCACCGGTGAGTAATAAAATCGTTTATTGTAAACAGAGTATCAATTAGTCCGCTTGTGAGAGTACAATAATATATCTGTCACAATCTGCCATACGTTACGGTTGTCAGTCATTCTTGGCAATATGTTAAAACCTGTTTTTATATCACTAGATAACCTCAACGAAGGAGAGAATATATCTTTTCACATGTCATAACTTAAATATGTACACGAAATCCGAGCTTTTGCTTTTACTTTCTTCAGCACATGTGCGTACTGGATTCCGGAGTAATTAGTTGTTTGTTTTTGTACATTATCCATTCATCTCCGTAGGTAATATTACATAGAGTAACTATGTTAATGACTTTGTGAAGACTGAAGGTTTACTGCGTGTATTATGTAACAGGGCAAGGGAAACTTTAATTTCCCATTATTCTTACATCCTGGAGTGCATATTATATTCTTTGCGGGTGGGAAATGACTGAACACGAACTTTGATTAAATTTATTGTTTGTTGACATATTGTTACTGTGATTTAAATGACGCATTAAAAATGTCATCGCGAGATATTTTAAGCTCGGTTCTACTAATATTTTTGGCAAGCGTAACTTAAAATGTCTTTCCGTGCGACAAGATCCAACTCATCTCAAATGCGAAATGGAGTAGAATTAGAATATTATTTGGAAAAGATTTAATATATTAACTGGATAGCTTGTTCAATTAAGTAGAAGCATAACAATACGATTTTCTCGACGATGTTCAATTCATAATCATAATTAGATACGCACTGAAATGAGATAAATACTAAATCAATATTTATTTAGACTCGGAAGAAGTCAAACGTTGAAGTATTTACTTTCCAGTTCCGCTGAAATGTGTTATTTGAGCAAAAGTATTAATTTGTGGCCTGATTAATTAAATCCCTACTTCTCCGAGAAGTTGGCAGAACGGTAATATGCTTTGTTGGTATTCGGATCGATCCCCGGTCGTGGTATGACGGTCTTGACCGAGATTTTTTTGTGTGTGCGGATTTTATCATATGTGGATATGAATGTTGGTATAATTGTTCATGTTTTTAACTTAGTCTCGTCTCAATTATATGAGTGTTCCCCTTTTCTATAAATTACTTAATACAATTTATTGTTAAATCTCTTGTGATAGCTAGTTAAAAATCTTCTAGACCAGGGTTCGATTCCCGGCAAGAAAATGGACAAGCATCTCGCTACCGTTCGAGTTGAATTGGTCTCCTTTATTTTGGCTTTTTCTGTGTTCATTTTAGCGTTGTCCTTTCTGCTTGGTGAACTGTTTAACTTACTTCGGTAGTCCAATGTTTGGAGTCATATTGGGAAAGATCTTATCTTTTGAATGAAAATTAGTGACTTTAGTATTATAATTTATTGTTACATAATCCTTTACGTTTATGTTGTGTTTTGGTATTCTACAAATGGAGAAAATACAATTTTGTTGGAGTTTGGCAAAATTGATGATGATGATGATGATGATGATGATGATGATGATGATGATGATGATGATCATCAATCATCATCAATAGGCTGGCTGGCCTGGCCTGTCCCGTCCCGTCCTCATTATTGAAGAAGGAAATTGATCATTCCAGCGTTTTCTGGGATAGCTGTAATCTTTTTTTTCCATGTGGTCCATATACTTCAGAATAGTCTGAAAGAAAGACTGTTGGGATGCATTCTTGAAACAAGCTATTGCCAGTTCTGTCTTGATAGTGCTCTACTTATTATTGTACTAGCCGTTATGATGTCATAGTCAAATAATAATAATAATAATAATAATAATAATAATAATAATAATAATAATAAACATAGAATACATATGAGAAATGCCTGTTATTATTCGGTTGAGAAGCTTTTATCATCCAGTCTGTTGTCAAAAATCTGAAAGTCAGAATTTATAAAACAATTATATTACCGGTTGTTCTATATGGTTGTGAAACTTGGACTCTCACTTTGAGAGAGGAAGATAGGTTAAGGGTGTTTGAGAATAAGGTGCTTAGGAAAATATTTGGGGCTAAGAGGGATGAAGTTACAGGAGAATGGAGAAAGTAACACAACACAGAACTGCATGCATTGTATTCTTCACCTGACATAATTAGGAACATTAAATCCAGACGTTTGAGATGGGCAGAACATGTAGCACGTATGGGCGGATCCAGAAATGCATATAGAGTGTTAGTTGGGAGGCCGGAGGGAAAAAGACCTTTGGGGAGACCGAGACGTAGATGTGAAGATAATATTAAAATGGATTTGAGGGAGGTGGGATATGATGATAGAGACTGGATTAATCTTGCACAGGATAGGGACCAATGGCGGGCTTATGTGAGGGCGGCAATGAACCTCCGGGTTTCTTAAAAGCCAGTATGTAATAATAATAATAATAATAATAATAATAATAATCCGAGGCACGACAGCCCATGAAGGACCATGATCGACCAGCCGGCTACTGGCCTCACGTCGACATGCCGAAGCAGAGGTGGACGATCATCGAACGAAAATGGAGGTATCGTGTGGTTAGCACGATGGTACTCCCCAGCAGTTATAGCTGGCTTTCGTAACCGGATTTCGCGTGGTATTCTGCTCCGTAAATAACTAATAAATTAGAAGACCATAGAGTAGAATAGATTATTTTTGATTAGGCCTACGAATTTAAAAAAAAAATATTGCGCAGACCACTTCCGTATACGTTTAAGTAAACATTTTTTTTTTCCGGTTAGGAAGTTTGTGCTGTATTTACCTGCTTCTTACATTCGTTACAGACTGTGATTACATGTTACAAGGTCATATTCTTCGTAAGACTTGAAGGTAATTGCAGAAATCGTTTGAGACTTCTTTGCTGTATCATAAAATTTAAAAGTAATGTGGAAGTTGTGCTTAAACAAGACTTAGCATTCGACAACTTGGCAATAAATCAGTGTCGAAGTATACGCTACTAGTTGCGTAGTTTGTCACGCTGTCATGCGTGTTATTTGTTGAATACGCGTTATAGAAACCTCCTAATCCGTCAAATTGTGTCACTTATGAATGGCGTTGAGAAACTTGTCTGGACCTCAACTTCTCCCAAACACTGCAGAGCCACCCTGCAATATACAGAATACAGAATATACAGAATAAAGAATATAATTACAAACAAACAAGAGAAATAGAAATAAAATAATACGAACAATATAAAACAGGAGATACAGTAGTATTAACAAAATTTGAGACCGAATGAGCAGCGCTCGTGTTCGGTCGCAGTTGAGATTTAATATTAATAGGCCTATAAGAGAATATAAAATAAAATAAAACAGGAAATAGAATTAAAATTACAGTTACAGAAATTATAAAATACAATATTAATATAAGAGAAATATAGAAAATAAAAAAATAATAATAATAAAAATAAATAAGTAAAATAAAATAGGAACTAAAATTTAAATTATAGCGGCAATGGAATTATACAGGGTGTTTCAAAAATACGGGGCATAATTTCAGGTATGTATTTCCCACATGTAGACAATCAAAATAGTTCATTACAACATGTGTCCGGAAATGCTTTATTTCCGAGTTATGGCCTTCACAACATTGAAATTCACCGGAACGTTTTACATGTTAGAAGTTCTGGGTGTAATTTAGTTAAAGCATTGTACAACCGAGGGCCAAAATTTATGCTATGCTTTAGACCAGGTTCTACTAATGTTGAATTAATATTTCGTCTTGTGTCATAATTATGTGTCTGTAATACAAACTTATTACGATTTTTATGATAAAATTTTAACAGCGTATACTTATAAATTTGTTCAATATTAAATACATTAAATTCAGAATAATGGCACCAGTTTCTGGTTTCTGATGCGAAGAATTCGGTGATAGCCATTTCAACTGATTCCAAGTTTTGTAAATTTTTTCCATGCAGGAAGTTGGCCGTGGATCGAAACCGATGGTAATATGAAGGCGCAAGATCAGGTCATCTCGGGTGTCGTAGCAGTTCGATTCCTCCAATTCCTGCATTTTTTCCGTGGTTTTTGGGGTCTCGCATTGCTCTGTTGCAAGAGAAATTCTATTTCGATTAACCAATGCCGGGTACTATCCTCTCAAAACTTCATGAACTGGAAACTATAGAAGTCCATACAAGACACATTTTTGAAACGACATTTTGTGATTAACATGGTCTTTATTGAATTCATTACGGTGACATCTGATGGAAACAATATAGATTTAATGTTTTACGTGATTATTAAATAAAATAAAAATAAATATATCGGCAATAATTTAGGGAAACAGGATGCCATTAAAAAAACGGGAACATGCTTTTCTCGGGACAGGGAACAAGAGGCTAAAAAAGGGACAATCCCGTTAAAAACGGGACGTCTGATCACCCTGTACTAATAAGACGCGTCAGTGTGCAACATTTGAAGGTCCTACGCAGCCTTTCAGTGTTGACCGTTCCCTTGTGAGAGATATTTTAATTAATCGAACTATAGAGAATTTCACGTTAAGAAAAAAAAAAAAACATTGAGCATATGGGGCTATTCCATCAAATGACCAGTTGCCATAGAAACGCCTGCCTACCACATAGCTTGTACAATGTATTAGGCAAGGCCCATAAAACCAATGCTTTTTTCTGAACGTGGAATTCTCTAGAGGATTCCAAGTTAAGAAAAAAGCATTGATTATATGGGCCTTGCCTAATACATTGTAAAAACTATGTGGGAGGCAGGCGTTTCTATGGCAACTGATCATTTGATGGAATAGCCCCATATGCTCGATGTTTTTTTCTTAACGTGAAATCCTCCTCTAACAGTTTCTTCTCTGGACCTCCGCTCAAACTCCATAATAATCTATACTAATAATAAATCTGTAGCCGAAATTTTTCTGGTAATTTTCGATTTTCCAAAAATTATTGGTCCTAACATATATAATTAACCATCCTGAAACCGAAAATCGCTTTTTTGAAATTTTTGTTTGTATGTCTGTCTGTCTGTTACCTTTTCACGCGATAATGGCTGAACGGATGTCAATGAAAATTGGAATATAAATTAAGTTCGTTATTGTAAAAACTATGTGGGAGGCAGGCGTTTCTATGGCAACTGGTCATTTGATGGAATAGCCCCATATGCTCGATGTTTTTTTTTCTTAACGTGAAATCCTCCTCTAACAGTTTCTTCTCTGGACCTCCGCTCAAACTCCATAATAATCTATACTAATAATAAATCTGTAGCCGAAATTTTTCTGGTAATTTTCGATTTTCCAAAAATAATTGGTCCTAACATATATAATTAACCATCCTGAAACCGAAAATCGCTTTTTTGAAATTTTTGTTTGTATGTCTGTCTGTCTGTTACCTTTTCACGCGATAATGGCTGAACGGATGTCAATGAAAATTGGAATATAAATTAAGTTCGTTCTAACTTAGATTTTAGGCTATATGGCATTCAAAATACATTATTTAAAAGGGTGATTATAAGGGGGCCTGTATTAAATAAATCGAAATATCTCGCTTATTATTGATTTTTGTGAAAAATGTTACATAACAAAAGTTTCTTTAAAAATAATTTGCGATAAGTTTTATTCCTTGAAAAATTTTGATGGGACTGATATTTAATGAGATAAATGAGTTTTAAAATTAAAATAACTGCCATCTAAGGCGGTGTAATGAATTAAAAAACAAATGACTTCGTCTATAATGGATCTTGAACAGGAACAATCGAAAGCTATGAAAGATAGCCTACAGAGAATGTTTCTGTGTTTGTATGAAGTAATATCGGAAGCTAAATTAACCGATTTGTATAATTAATTATTATTTCATCATTGGAAAGTGTAGTTTCTCTAGATGGACATAATGCTATAATGTTATTACAGTAACTTCTGATATAATATAATATAATATAAGTTATTTGAAGGATTCAGAACCATAGTGGGCCAAGCGCCATTTACAGAATACGTAGAAAACAAGGGTTAAAATTAAGTTATTACCATAATTCAATGGAAACCCATAACAAGTTAAAATAAAATATACACATTAAATCTAAATGATGTCAATCTTCATTAAACTATGGTTGCATGTAATAAAAATTAAGAAACAGGTTAAAGGAATTGTCATTGCACCAAATGAGTGTCTCTGGACCAAAATGATCGCATTTTAATTATTTGGATGCAATTTAAATTAAGTAACATATTAAACGATGTATCCTTCTATCAAACACGAATGTTCCCTGGATAAAACGTCCTATTTTAATTATGTAATTACTTTATATTTATTTCTAACGGGTGCAGCGGAGCGCACGGGTACGGCTAGTATTAATATAAACCTGCTCTCTTAACCGAGTCATATGCCTTTCTGAAATCTATAAATAACTGATGTAGGTCTACTGTGTCCTTATACTCCCATTTTTTTCTCCAATATCTGTCGAATACAAAACAATCTGATCAATAGATCCCGGAAACACTCGATTATAAACTATAGTTTTAAATTTTGTTTAAATGAGCCCAAATGTATGATTATTATTATTATTATTATTATTATTATTATTATTATTATTATTATTATTATTATGCCTATAAGAAGGGCTCGAAAATAGTGGTATACAAAAATGTAAAGATCTGAAATACAAAAGATCCAAAATAAGAAAAAGTTCAAAGTAAGGCCCAAAATTTCAGAATGAAAATCACACATCAAGAAGTGGATTTGCACACTTCTTGCAAGCCCTTTCCTTGGTGGCCGCGCCAGAATGGCACGCGAACCATGGAGTGGGCTTCACGTGGCGTTCGAACCGCAGCTGGCTATACAGATAGTGTTGGCCAGGGGCACCAGAAAGACTGTCCACGCCAGATTCGAGTGTCGCCACACGGACGCTCCGTGGCGCGTTGAAACAAAACTCTTTTATTTCCTGAGGCGTAATTCCAGTTTCTTTTCCTGCCATCGAAAGTGAACTCGTTATTTTCATTCAGTAGGCAGGCAGGGAACAGGGTGGTTCGGCAATACCTTCATGGTTCTGGATTTTGATGTTTGGCGTAACTTAGCTGCACTACGATCTGGAAGGGACGGTTAAGCCCAAGGAATTATATTCCATGTCCAATTACAGGTCTGCGTTTTGTTTCTCGTGGTCATCAAAAACAAATTTTGTTAGAAAGCTGACATTTTATGTCATTAATTCATTTAGTGTTCTGCCCAAGGGTGTCTTTCACTGCAAATCCAGCGTTCTCCAGTCTTTCCTATTTTCTGCCTTCCTCTTTGTTTCCTCATATGATCCATATATCTTAATGCAGTGGCGGTTCCTCGGGGGAGGGAAGGGAGGAACGTCCTCCTCACATTTGAAGGGTACACGGGAAAAACGAACAATGTCACATTTCCATTAAAGGTGAGATAGTGATCTATTTCAGTATATTACTGCAAAATTTATTGATGTTTCTACTTGAAATGAAGGAAATGATGAGTGTATCCATGGTTTTAATTCTCCTTTACCACTTTTGGTAAAAATAACACTAACGTTTGTAGTAATACAGTGAATTAGATAAAGACAGCACCCTTAACAGCATTGTGACATTGTTCGTTTTTCCCGTGTACCCTTCATTTTTCTTCTCTTAAAAATATATAGCAAATAAAATATGTGCCTTGAAATTCAAGGCAGATTCGATAATATTTAAGTTCACAGCTATAAGAAAATCTCGGTTGATCGAGTTTTAAACGATGCGCGCTCATGTGTTGCTAGAAAACTGTGAGAAAGATGCGAGATTGTTTGTGTGGAGGAAAGTCAATCCATTCCTCCTCTACTGCAGTTAACACACATAGACAACAGCGCACTAGCGGCCAGAAAAATAAGCAGAATTTTAAAGCAAGTAAATGAACGGAGAGGGAGGAGATCCTCCTCTGAATCAGCGCATGGGGGGGGGGGCGAATAGAAACCGACTGGTCGTGCAGCAAGCTCGCTACCGCTGCTATCTAACGGTGCTGCATTCAACCAGACTAACACACATCTAGGAGGAGGCACAATAAAACAGTTTTAACGCAAAGCTATGAAAGACACCATATAAACTTTTTTTAAAATCATGAATCAAAAATATTATTCATTGCACTTTATATAGGCTACTATTCATGGTTTGAAACTTTCAAGGATATTTGAAAGTTAAAGTCGGGTTTATATAAAACAAAGAGGAAGTAGTTCTACTTTAGTATCGCAGATCTTTTTGGCCCCTGAAATTCACTTCCTTTCATTGTGTACTAGACAGGGCAACAGCCAAGTTGTCAGTTTTGTACAAATATATTTGAAATTGAAATTAGGTATCCCAAACTACATTATTTCTACGTGTTAATAGCTATAGTCTCTTCCAACACGTGTGATGCTGTAGTATGCTCGAAAAATGCTGCGAGGTGAATTTCCTTGTAATTGTTAATTTGTGCAATTATTCAACAATGAATGGAAATGAAAACATTATATATTTTGGAAAATTTAGGAAACTCAGTTTACAAGAACAGAGTATTGCTATACAGAAGAGAAGGCCAACCCCAACACTACCTGATCTTACATGTATGCATGTAGGCTAATTTGTAGCATGTTTCATTCAAGAAGGTGTCATTTCGTCCTGTTACCTTCTTTCCTCCTCTTAAGAAATACGCAGGAGCCGCCACTGTCTTAATGTCGTCTATCATCTGATATCTTCTTCTACCCCGAACTCTTCTTCCGTCCATCATTCCTTCCATTGCATCCTTCAGTAGCCAGTTTCTTCTCGGTCAGTGACCCAACCAATTCCTTTTCCTCTTCCTGATCAGTTTCAGCATAATTCTTTCATCACCCACTCTTTCCAACACAGCTAATTTCTTATTCTGTTTGTCCACTTCACAAGTTCCATTCATCTCCATATCCACATTTCAAATGCTTCTATTAGCTTCTCTTTACTTCGTCGTTTCTGCCCCCATACAATGCCACATTCCATACAAAGCACTTCATTAGTCTCTTCCTTAGTTCTTTTTTTTTTTTCAAGAGGTCCGCAGAAGAAGTTCCTTTTTCTAGTAAAAGCTTCCTTGGCCATCGCTATTCTCTTTTTGATTTCCTGGCAGCAACTCATGTTACTGCTCATAGTACACCCCAAGTATTTGAAGCTGTCCACTTGCTCTACTGCCTCATTTGGAATTTGCAATTTTATCTTCTGTATTTTTCTTCCTATGACCATGCTCTTCGTCTTATTTGCATTTATCTTCATCCCATACTGCTCACAGCTGTCATTTAGCTCCAGTAGCATATCCTTCAGTATCATTTCCTCTTCTGCTAACAACGCCATGTCGACCTGGTTGGCGAGTTGGTATAGCGCTGGTCTCCTATGCCCAAGGTTGCGGGTTCGATCCTGGGCCAGGTCGATGGCATTTAAGTGTGCTTAAATGCGACAGGCTCATGTCAGTAGATTTACTGGCATGTAAAAGAACTCCTGCGGGACAAAATTCCGGCATATCCGGCGACGCTGATATAACCTCTGCAGTTGCGAGCGTCGTTAAATAAAACATAACATTAACAACGCCATATCATCAGCAAATCTTATGCACTTTATTCTTCTTCCTCCCATGTTCTGAAAACAGTTCTTCACTGAATTCTCCAAGTACTCAGACGTTAAACAGGGTAGGACATCCTTGACGTACTCCTCTCCTAATTTCACTTCCTTCTGACATTTCTTCTCCTATCCTGACTTCGACTCGTTTCATATAAAGATTACTGAGCAGCCTCCTCTCTTTCCAATCCACGCCAATTTTCTTTAGGATCCCCATCAGTTTATTCTAATCGACTCTGTCAAAATCCTTTTCTAAGTCCACAAATACTACATACACTTCTTTATTCTTCTCTAGGTATCTTTCGTCGATTGTCCGTACCAGTCCAGTTGCGTCTCTCGTACCTTTTCCCTTTCTGAAGCAAAACTGCTCTTCTTCCAACTGTCCTTCCATCTTAGAATACTGGGTGTTCAGTTCAAAGTGTGTCATGGCTCGCTGTATGCCGTCATGTGGCTAGCCGATGAGCCTAGAGAATTCAATCTTCCTACACTTCCGCAGAGGTGTATAACCTATGAGGTAGAGAAGTTGCCTACCAAGTACGGCGTTCATTCTGAAGAGTACGTACCGATACGTACGGTAACGCCGGTAGTGGCAGGAATGTGAACTGTTTGGAAATACGTACTGTCGGGATATGGCGAGAGGGTTAAGACGATTACTTACGTATTTGTTGACATTAACTTCGACGGTCAACATGGACACGGAGCATTTGATTTGTGTTGTGGAATGTTACCGTACGCAACCGATGATAACAAATACCCTGCGTACGACTTGCCGGCGCAAAATACAGTTCGAAAGAGGTTATGATAGCACACAGACCGTACAGACCGCCATCTGTTGCTACGACGTTCAAGTTATACCGTACACGTTCTCAAGTTCAGATTGAAGAACGCCTTAAATAATAGGCAACTTCTCTAACATATAAGCTGAAACTCGCTTCAAATCTGTGACCCAACAACAGTGACGTCATGACACACTTTGAAATGAACACCTAGTATAAGCGTCGATTCAGTATTCGCAAGAGAATCTTCGCCGAGTGCGATATTAGACTTTCATAATTCAGGCATACTAAGTTAAAAGCAGATATACTATCGTTATCATATTGACGTAAGAATTTCAAGTATTTTTGCGGAAATTATGAATAGTAATTGGAGTGGTTTTGTGATAATGAAATTCATGCATAATTAATCATAGAAACACTATTAGGGAAACTAGCGCACAGGTACTCCTGGCGGTTTTGTGATTTTTTATGGAAGATGGAATTGAAATGCAGCTGAGGATTTTATAGATATTTTTTGGAGGAACAAAATTCTTGGGAAATATAGTAACTTACGTTTGAAATGAGAGGTGCGTCATAATGGAAATGAATATGTTGTGCTTTCTAGTGAAAGGAGAAAAAGCTCTAATTCCTCGAGACTATGAAAAAATGTACGGAACCTAGTATATTAATAGTTCATAGAAATGAATGTGGTTATTTAACCCCCTTCAGTGAGTTTTCCCAAACTCACCCAGATAAATCGCTTTCTCGCACCCGAAAACGTTACATTCACCACATAAAACTTCTTAGACTCGTTTTCAAGATAAAATTTAGAAAAAAAAAAAATATACAGGAATTGCATGTTCGTTCGGAGAAATCAATCTGGTTATTGAACTCTCAGTGAGTTTTCCGAAAGTCGATATCTAGCTTAAATCGCTTTCTCACACCCGAAAATGGTAGGTTGATCCCATTTCATCAAAATCTTTAGACTCGTTTTAAAGATAAAATTTACAAATACACAAGAATTGCTTGTTAGATCGTAGAAATAAATCTGGTTATTTAACCGCCTAAATTAGTTTTCCCAAAGTCGAGACCTAGCTAAATCGGTTTCTTTACCCGAAAACTGTAGATTCACCTCATTTCATCAAAATCAGTAGGTTCGTTTTCAAGATAAAATTTACAAATAAGTATACAAAAAATGCTTATTAGTTCCTAGAAATCAGCTGGTTATTTAACCCCCTAAATGAGTTTTCCCAAAGTCGAGACCTAGCTAAATCGGCTTTAGCCGAAAAAATCACCATTTCATCAAAATCATTAGGTTCGTTTTCAAGATAAAATTTACAATTAGGTATACAAAAATTGCTTATTAGTTCCTAGAAATCAATCTCGTTATTTAACCCCATAAATGAGTTTTCCCAAAGTCGAGACCTAGCTAAATCGCTTTCTCGTACCTCGAAAACGGTGGATTAACCCCATTTAATCAAAATCTTTAGGTTCGTTTTCAAGATAAAATTGACAAAAAGTATACAGAAATTGTTTATTAGTTCATGGAAATCAATCTAGTTATTTAACCCTATAAATGAGTTTTCCGAAAGTCGGGACTAGCTAAATCTCTTTTCATCTACACGAAAACGGTAGATTCACCCATTTCATCAAAATCATTAGGTTCGTTTTCAAGATAAAATTTACAAATAGGTATACAAAAATTGCTTATTAGTTCCTAGAAACGAATCTGGTTATTTAACCCTCTAAATGAGTTTTCCCAAAGTCGAGATCTAGCTAAATCGGTTTCTCTTACCCGAAAACTGTAGATTCACCTCATTTCATCAAAATCATTAGGTTCGTTTTCAAGATAAAATTTACAAATAGGTATACAAAAATTCTTATTAGTTCCTAAAACAATCTGGTTATTTAACCTCCAATGAGTTTTCCGAAAGTCACAGCTAGCTAAATCGCTTTCTCGCACCTGAAAACTGTAGATTCACCCCATTTAATCAGAATCTTTAGGCCCGTTTTCAAGATAAAATTTACAAATATAGGAACTGTTCATAAGTTCCTAAAAATCAATCTGGTTATTTAACCCCAATGAGTTTTCCCAAAGTCGAGACATAGCTAAATCGCTTTCTGGCACCTGAAAACTGTAGCTTCACCCCACTTAATCAGAATCCTTAGGCCCGTTTTCAAGATGAAATTTACAAATATACAAGAATTGCTTGTTTAATAGTATAGGATTTTTCCCCGTAATAGCAAACATTCAAGGCCTAGACGGGAATCCAACCCACGATTGCGTGCCTCCGCCGCTGCGGGTACCACGATCTCCTCATGTGTGTACGGTAGTAAAACTCTTTTTTGTTTTTGTTTTTTTTTTTCTGGTCAAGTTTATTACATTCTGCCGTATAGTATTTTATATCTAAAGAGAATAAACCTTCAATAAGGGATTGGTTTTGCGCGTAATGACAGGTAATATGAGTAAAGTGGGATATAATGAGGCAATTAATTAATTAATTGACTAATTAAAGAGCAGATTGGCATGTGCAACGATAGGCAGAACTGCTGAGTAAAGCCAATGCTAGACCGGTTCTTCAACCGGCCAGTCCAGACAAAGCATTCTTCGCAGTGGTCAGTATGTTATCGGCCTGTCAGGATGTTCCCTGAACTTGATACGGGGTTGGGGACCTTATCCTCGTCCGTCAGAATGTATTGTTCTGTATCTACAGTACGGTACGCGGCGGGACTTTTCTTGGAATTCTGTACGTTTCGAAATAATCGTGCTTTGTTATCTTAGTTAAGAACAAAATTCCAGGCATTCGTAAAACAATTTACGAGTATTAAATAATATTCATATGCTAGTACTTTTTTTTTTTTTTGGATATATTGTGATTTTCTCTCTGTACTTGTATTTCTCCTCCCCCCACCTTTTAGAGTTTGTGTTTTTTTATTTGTACTTTTATTTCTTTTTCTAATTTACTTATCTTTGCATGTGTTCTAATGGTGTAGTAGAGAATTTATGAATCCAGAAATGCATATAGATTAGTTGGGAAATAAACAAAAAATAAATAAATAAATAAATAAATAAATAATAAAATAATTTGAAATATAAATAAGACTAAATAATAAATAAATAAAAATAAATAAATGAATAAATGAGTCTTCGGGTTCCTTAAAAAATAAATGAAGAAAGAAAATAGTAAATAAATAAATGGAATTAAATAAATAAAAAACTAAATAAATAAATAAATAGATAATTTTTTAATTGGTTATTTAACGACGCTGTATCATCTGAAGTTATTTAAACGTCGATAAATTGGCCTGATAAATAAATAAATGAAGAGATGAGGTCGAGGAAATAAATAAAGATTAAATAAATAAACAGTAAAATAAAAAATAAATAAAACCTAAGTAAATAAATCAATCAAGAAAAAAATTGTAAAAGAAAGAAAGAACGCAATAAATCAAATAAATAAATAAATAAATAAAGAAAGAAAATAAATAAATTAATAAATAGTTTGTTTACTCAACTGACAGAAAACAGTTCTGAATCTCGCAAGTGATACCAACAAGGTATCACTCATGAGGCAACTAGGCCAGAAGATGATGAGGTAGGGTGGCCAGTTCTTTTCTCCTACATTGCATACATCGCCGATTAGCTACATATTCCAGTAATCAGACTCCATATGTATACAAACAATTGTTCTTCCTCTGACATATATCGTCAAGTGAAATACACTGTACTCCCTATAATACATGTACAGAAACGGAAATAAAATTTGGAGCTCCCATATTGTACAAGTTTCGCTTACGACACTGCGCATGTACAGTAAACAAGAGCTACTTATGGACAGTCGTTGCCTACATACAGGTGGACTCCCATCAAAACTCGCTTCAAATTTTAATTCTGTGTCTGTATGTATATCGGCCAGAACCACAGCCAGAGACATAAATAAATAAATAGATAAATAAATAAATAAATAAATAAATAAATAAATAAATAAATAAATAAATAAATAAATAAATAAATAACTAAATAAATAAATAAAAATAAATAAATAACTTAGTAAATAAATAAATAAATAAATTAGTAAATAAATAAACGTAAAAGATAAATGAAGAAAGAAAATAATAAATAAATACGTAAGTAAATAAGTAAGTAAACCAACAAGGCATCAAGTAAATAAGAAGATAAATAAATAAATAAGTAAATAAATAAATAAATCCAAATGAAATAAATAAATAAGTAAATAAATAAGGAAACGGAAAAAAAGGAAATAAGGAAATAAGTAAATAAATGAGTAAATACTCAGGGCAGTGTGGATGCCTACATACAGTAAGTAAATAAGTAAATAAATAAAGGAAATAAGTAAATAAATAAGGAAATAAGTAAATAAATGAGTAAATAAGTAAGTAAATAAGTAAATAAATAAGGAAATAAGTAAATAAATAAGGAAATAAGTAAATAAATGAGTAAATAAGTAAGTAAATAAGTAAATAAATAAGGAAATAAGTAAATAAATAAGGAAATAAGTAAATAAATGAGTAAATAAGTAAGTAAATAAGTAAATAAATAAGGAAATAAGTAAATAAATAAGGAAATAAGTAAATAAATGAGTAAATAAGTAAGTAAAAATAAGTAAATAAATAAGTGAAATAAGAAAATAAATAAGTGAGAAATAAGTAAATAAATGAGTAAATAAGTAAGTAAATAAGGAAATAAGTAAATAAATGAGTAAATAAGTAAGTAAATAAATGAGGAAATAAGTAAATAAATAAGGAAATAAGTAAATAAATGAGTAAATAAGTAAGTAAATAAGTAAATAAATAAGGAAATAAGTAAATAAATAAGGAAATAAGTAAATAAATAAGGAAATAAGTAAATAAATGAGTAAATAAGTAAATAAATAAGTAAATAAGTATGTAAACAAATAAGTAAATAAATAAATAAGGAAATAAATAAACAAATAAATAAATAAGGAAATAAATAAATAAATAAATAAATGAATAAATAAATAACTAAATTAAAATATTGTTTGATTTAAAATGCATGTATTCGACCTACAATAGAGGAAAATGATAACTTTTGACATGAAAGATTTATTCTGACGACACTCGTATGCAAACAGAAGTATAAGATGAACTTCATGCCTAATTTCCCACGCGATGTGGTGGCTCGCTCAATTCTCTTTACAATGTGCCCCGCTAATCTAATATCTAATAAATTGGATAGTATGTAAATAACATCGCTCCTTTGTAACCCATTGCATTGCAAGAAGACACGCATTGATTGTACGACCAAGGCCTCCAAAAGCAGATACAGTACATTCTCAGTGGTCAGGAATCCTGCCTTCGGGACCAATAGAAACTGGCCTTAACGCAGTGATTTACGACGGCCACCTCAACAATGGGATTGCATTCTTGTGCTACACGCGCGTTACACACAAATGCTCTTTGGCTTCCGTTCCCGTTGCTGGTGTGACCTGGATTTTGCGTTTCTGCATAGTCTACTACCACCTCCAGTCGCTCGGTGTAACACACCTTTCAGAATCACATCCTGCGGTGTCGTTGTAATCAGCCGCTTGTAATGTAATGCTCTGTGACCAACTGTCACACCACAGAGATAGATTAATGGCGCTCAACTCACGTTCGATATGTGACGGCCGCCAGCTAGACGTCGCACCATCAGAGAAGTACGTATCGATACTGCGGATGCATTATTGGTGTTGAGTGGATTAGGGAGGGAATAAACCCATCCACTAATGGAGTAGAATTTTGGTTTGTACGATGAATGGAGCTCTCCCATTCACAAAGATCTTCCCTTCTTATCGCTTTCCGACCGAGGTAATGGAAATTTATATTTTAGAAGCTCTGTTACTTCTAGGCTATGGAAAACTTATGATTAGGGCCGGATTTTATGTAATATGAAAATAAGAAATATGTAGCTAAAATGACAAAATATATAGATAAATAAGTAATAAATAAAATATATGTAATTTAGAATTATTAACTAGTTCGATTAATTAAACTGTGTCTCGGTGAAACTTACAGCATAGTCCATATAGGCCAGTTTCTATCTTATGCTTTTCCAATTCACTGCGGGCTAAAGCAAGGAGATGCACTATCATATTTACTTTTTAACTTCGCTCTAGAATGTGTCATTAGGAAAGTTCAAGATAACAGATAGGGTTTGGAATTGAACGGTTTACATCAGCTGCTTGTCTATGTGGATGACGTGAGAAAATCCACAAACGATTATAGAAAACACGGAAATTTTACTTGAAGCAGTAAAGCGATACGTTTGAAAGTAAATTCCGAAAAGACAAAGTTTATGATTATGTCTCGTGACCAGAATATTGTGCGAAATGGAAACATAAAAATTGGAGATTTATCTTTCGAAGAAGTGGAAAAATTCAAATATCTTCGAGTAACAGTAACAAATATAAATGACACTCGGGAGGAAATTAAACGCAGAATAAATATGGGAAATGCCTGTTATTATTCGGTTGAGAAGCTTTTGTGATCTAGTCTGCTGTCAAAAAATCTGAAAGTTACAATTTATAAAACAGTTATATTACCGGTTGTTCTGTATGGTTGTGAATCTTGGACTCTCACTTTGAGAGAGGAACAGAGATTAAGGATGTTTGAGAATAGGGTTCTTAGGAAAATATTTGGGGCTAAAAGGGGTGAAGTTACAGGAGAATGGAGAAAGTTACACAACGCAGAACTGCACGCATTGTATTTCTCACCTGATATAATTAGGAACATTAAATCCAGACGTTTGAGATGGGCAGGGCATGTAGCACGTATGGGCGAATCCACAAATGAATATAGTGTGTTATTTGGAGACCGGAGGGAAAAAGGCCTTTGGGGAGGCCGAGACGTAGATGGGAGGATAATATTAAAATGGATTTGAGGGAGGTGGGATATGATGGTAGAGACTGAATTAATCTTGCACATGATAGGGACCGATGACGGGCTTACGTGAGAGCGGCAATGAACCTTCGGGTTCCTTAAAAGCCATTTGTAAGTATTATTATTATTATTATTATTATTATTATTATTATTATTATTATTATTATTATTATTATTATTAAGAAGCAAGAGACAAATTACGATTATTGATGTAGCCTATTACGATTTAATTTGCAAATATGTCATGAAAAAGTACTGAATACAAATTCAAGTGACAAACAACTGTCTATTCGATCGAGACTCTGAAAAAATAGAAATGGGTCAAAGGATTGTATCGGACAGTACTAAGAAATTTTGTTTCAAAAGACTATCTTGACAGTTGTTCAATTGCTTCTATCAATGTTAAAGACAGTAGCACATAGACAGACTGACAGACAGACAGACAGACACATAGTGATTAATCCAACAGATGATTCAGTTAATTTCCACGAGGAGGAGCTCAATTCCACTCTGAGATAATTATAGCGACTTTATACAGGGACATCATTTTATTTTTACTTAAATTTTTATTGTACCTGAGTTTTTGAATGTACTTCACTCCCACCCCCTCTACTAATGTAGTTCAACCGTCCTCCACACAGATCCAAGACCACATATACAGTCATAGTAGCCTTACGGTCATAGTAAACAGTACGTTCCAAAAATATGTTCGCGTTTTCCAATGACGAGGGAACTTTCAATATTGCATCATTTTCGCACAGGTACTGTCGTCCATTTGCCTACGTCGCATTCCGGTTTTCCCCACCAGCTTCTATTCGCCTCTCTGTAAAGGCTAGTGGCTGGGCTGTCTTAGCTGTTTTCTGAGAACATTAATTTCTGTTAGGAATTGGACGTCTACGTAATAATATACCCATACAGCTGTTTAAAATAACTTAAATAAAAGGCCCTCGTTAAGTAATTAACTGTCACCTGATTTCCCCCCTTTCTACGACCCTGCGATATAACCACTTGGACGGACAGTAGATAGCTTGTCTGAGTAATTTTATCTTTTCGGATCGAGCAGAAGTGAAGATTGAATTTACAGTACGTAAGGTACTTTTTTATAGAGTAGGTACAGAATTAGTTCAACATGTGTTACTAGTACGAAGGACGAAACTGGTAATTGGAATTGCACACATTAGAACTGAAGCCTGTATCGAAATGAACGGCCACCATTTTGAAAAATGTGTTTAAATATCCATATTATGATTATTTTTCAATTTGACTTCATTCTTTATATTGTACGCTAATGTGCTGTAGACAGTATAATATACACTGCATAATGAATAGCTCAGTTCGTGAGTAAAAGTACTCATTGTTAATACTGTACTATATTTTGATTAAACAAAAACCTAATGAAAATTATCAAATTCAAAAGCGTGATATTTCATAGTTTACGTAAATGGATGAACTACTTTTCTTCCCTCCTATACCTAGTAAAGTGATTTGTTTGTATATTACGACAGTATCATCGAACTCCAGTCGTGGAAGGGTGTAGCAACCGTTGATCCAAAGGTATAGCCAGGTTAATATTAGAAATGTTAGTAAAAATAAAATGGTGTCCCTGTAGTAGATCAGATATTCACGTTTCTTATATATTTAGTAGGTACGTATTAGTATTTTGTGCGAGATCGTGCGTATTTGCTTGCTTTCCGCACAGAACCAATACGCGGTAAGTGTGAAATACCACATTCAGTATTCCCAACCTAACACACATAACAATTTCCCTCTTCTTATCGCTTAAGCGCGACATTCATTTTACTGCTTTAGGCTTTTAACATATTATTTTTAGAGACGTTTAACATAGCAATAATTATAAATTGAAACTTACCACTGCAATTTCACCTAAATTGCAATGTTAATTATTGTTTTTAAATATTTGCAAAAATTAAGTAAAGTCTACTACTCCACGAAACTTATTGCATTCCTGATACAAGTAACATTAAGGAAGCCGTGAAAAAATCAACAAGATTCCAGATGCCGATGTTATTACTGCAATATGTTATATAAATAATATTGTTAAAATATTAAAATGAAAAATAAATCATTACATAATCTCACCGTTTGTTTTAAGTTAGAATTTATAGACTGGGGGAAAAAAAAAGACAGACGTATATCACGGCCTGCTGGAGTATAGTAAACACAGAAAACATTTTATAGCAACAATGTTGAAGAAAGATATTTTGGTTTTCCGAAGTTGCCGTCATTAAACAGAAACCAACATGGAGATTTCATTGCAACTAATTAGAAATTCGTCTTTCAGGTATGTAATAAACGATCTTCGCACAAAATAATGTACGATACACGAGCGGTATGTTTGTTTTCATGTTCTCGGAAATTAAAAAAGCTCAACTACGTTTCGCTTTTTCAATCTTTTCCTCGAACATGAAAACGTCAACATACCGCTCTTGTAACGCATATTACTATTGAAGGGATCAGTGAGCACTGTAAACGTGCATGCAAAAGCTGTAATATGTAAGTAACGCGCGTGCTCTACAGTCTGGTGGTGTATCTATTTCTGTACCAGGGGTTGTTGCGTGGGATTGCTTTAATGTCAACCTTTGTTAAGTAATGTCACATAACTTTGGTAATGCGCCGTGCGGGAAGGAAATTACAGTGCTTAAAAAGTTTAATTGAATACATCACAGCGATACGTACGTGTACGTACATACATACGTACAAACACATAGGCTACGGGCTATTCCATATGAAATCGATCAGTAAAAAACCTCGCTTTTCTTTATAGTCCAATTTTTTCCCTACTCATACAGGGACATCATTTTATTTTTACTAACATTTTTAATATTAACCTGGCTATACCTTTGGATTAATGACTGAGACCCGGAAACACAGTTTGCTACCTCCTTCCACGACTGGAGTTCGATGGTACTGGCGTAAAATACAAACAAATCACTTTACTGGGTATAGGAGGGAAGAAAAGTAGTTCATCCATTTACGTAAAGTAGGAAATATCGCGATTTTGAGTTTGATAATTTTCATCAGGTTTTGTTTAGTCAAAATACAGTACAGTATTAACAATGAGTGTTTTTACTCACGAACTGAATTATCCATGCGAACGTATTCATTATGCAGTGTATATTATAGTGTCTACAGCACATTAGCGTAAAATATAGAGAGTAAAGTTAAATTGAAAAATAGTCATAATATGGATATTGAAACACAATTTTGAAAATGGTGGCCGTTCATTTCGATATAGGCTTTAGATCTTTTGTGCCTATTATCGCACTATAGACTATTACATCTAATTCCAATTAGGCCTACTAGTTTCGTCCTTCATACTTAGTAACTCATGTTGAAATAATTCTGTACCTACTCTATAAAAGAGTACCTTACGTACTGTAAATTCAGTCTTCATTTCTGCCCGACCCGCACAGATAAAATTACTCAGACATGCTATCTACTGTCCGTCCAAGTGGTTATGTCGCAGGATCGTAGAAAGGGGGTCACGTGATAGTTAATTACTTAACGAGGTCCTTTTATTTAAGTTATTTTAAACAGTTGCATAATATTACGTAGACGTCCAATTAATTCCTAACAGAAATTAATGTTTTCAGAAAAGAGCTAAGAAAGCCCAGCCACTAGTCTTTACAGTGAAGCGAGCAGAAGCAGGTGGGGGAAATCGGGATGCGACGTAGGCAAACGGACGACAGTACCTGTGCGAAAATATGATTCAGTATTGGAAGTTTTCGTCACTGGAAAACGCGAACATATTTCTGAAACGTACTATACTCACTAACTCAGTACTGTGGCCTTGGTTCTGTGTGGAGGACAGTTGGAACTTCGTTAGTAGAAGGGGTGGGAGTGAATTACATTCAAAAACTCAGGTACAATAAAAGTTGAAGTAAAAATAAAATGATGTCCCTGTACAAGGTGCTGAGGGGAGTGCATTTTCAAAAATATACTATCGAAAGTCAAACGGTTTTCGTATTATTGAGCGACAAATTTAGCGTATTTTATAAAAACAAGCTTCTTTCAGCGCTCAGAACTCTGGAACCATTTACTGCAGAACATTGAACGAGAGCTTATTTTGAAGCTGACATTTGATAGGTTATGTTAAGAAGTAATCATTATTTTTATTGTACACAGAGAGACAGATAATCTGATTTTACTTGCTTTTAGGCTTTTTGGCCATTTGTAAAAATGTAAAAAAAATATTGAGAAAAAACCTTGCATTATTAAGAGGGATTCGGCATTGTTTGGTTAGTGGTACGGCAATAAGTTTCGAGGGTATTAAATAAATTATTTTCACACGCCTAGACTTGAACTGCGCAATACCGCACGCACTGGCCGAGAGCTGAAGATAAGCGAGCATTGGGCGTCATTTTACTCCTGTGTTTATGAAAATTTGTGATAAAGCTAGCCCAGCCATGACTGCTAGACGACGCATCACGTGTTTGTCTCCTGGCCTTGCTTGTCTCGACTACCTACAGTCAGCTGGTTAGTTCACGCGCGTACTATTTATTTTCTTTATTTGATATTTTCAATACTTCCTTATCAACGTACCACCAGTAAAAATATGTGTTTATTTGTACTTTCAATGCGGAATCTAACCATATATTTTAAAAATATTTTTTCGTGGCCAAAGGCGTCTTAATGAAGAAAAATCTAAATTTCTCCATTTCCATAAAAAGTAAGAAAACCTGTTTAAACTTTAACTTCTCAGCTTAAAAATAAACCATGATTTTGATCACTGGGTGATAGGATTTCGGAGCCACAACAGTTTAAAGTTGCTAATTTTATGAAAATACGATAAATTTAAATATTATTAATTTAAACACTATTAAGTTCTGATAGTTACGGATAGAGGAGACGGCCTCCAGATATGGAGGGTAGCTGCGAATATATTGAATAAGCAGTCGTGGACAGCCGATAAGGGGTGGTCCTCCAGCTTGTGGGTTGGGCGAAGGGCTAACAACCCATCATCGTAAAAAACAGCTTGTTACGAATCCCTACAATAAGCGGGATGAAGTTACAGGAGAATGGAGAAAGTTACACAACGCAGAACTGCACGCGTTGTATTCTTCACCTGACATAATTAGGAACATTAAATCCAGACGTTTGAGATGGGCAGGGCATGTAGCACGAATGGGCGAATCCAGAAATGCATATAGAGTGTTAGTTGGGAGACCGGAGGGAAAAAGACCTTTGGGGAGGCCGAGACGTAGATGGGAGGATAATATTAAAATGGATTTGAGGGAGGTGGGATATGATGATAGAGACTGGATTAATCTTGCACAGGATAGGGACCGATGGCAGGCTTATGTGAGGGCGGCAATGAACCTCCGGGTTCCTTAAAAGCCAGTAAGTAAGTAAGTTCTGATGCCTCAAACTTTGTACAAAGCATTATATCACAGTTGTATACGGACAGAAAAATTTTCATTGTATTTAAAAATTGCAAGGTCAATTTTCTCTATATTTCGGTCGATTTGAGATGGAATAGCCTATACATACATACATACATACATACACACACATACATACATATATACATATACATACATACATACACATACATACAGACACATACATACATATACATACATACATATACATACAGACAGACACATACATACATATACATACATACATACACATACATACATACATACATACATACATACACATACATACATACATATACATACATACAGACACATACATACACATACATACATACATACATACATACATAGGGTACATACATACATCTACGTCTGGGCCAAATTGTAAATATTAGTGTAATTGTTAAAGTGGTCCGTGTTTTGTTTTGCGCCACTTAACGAAGTAAGACTCTCGAGAGCCGTCAGTAAAGTACGGTACTTCGCTTGCTAGATGCACGTACATCGTTCACTTGAAAACTCCAGTAATACGGTCCCCACACTTGACAATAGAAAGAGAACCACAATAGTCCACAGTCTACTGATAGATATACCCATAGATCCTGCACACGCGATATGACAATAAATGTTAAAGCATGTACGCTATAAATATACTTAAAAAATGACTTGGATAAAAGTGAAATATTGTGACAATTTTATTCCTGATTTAACACCTCTTTTGAAGTAGAGAGACTATTCAAAGTCGATGAGATGATTGCAATTCCTTTTTCAACGTCTATTTTTAATTGCAATGTAATATTCATAGATGTAATAGAATTTCGATAACGGAGCAATGATGAAGTGACTGCGAGTGGGAACTGAAGTACCGTGGAGGTTTGAACTCCTGTTCTTTTGGTAAGAAGTTGACTTGTAACTGCGCTATGGCTGGATTATAAGCTGAAATGTTTTATCAACAGTAATCTCACTAGAGGTTTTGATTTATCTAGAGAAAATCAAAACTCGAGTGGGATTTAATTGACTATTACACGATTAGAAGAAAGTATATAAAGATTAGAAGTAACAAAGTACTCCAATACAATAAAATATTAATTGACTTACGAAAATACAACTGTCTACAAATGTATTATTGCACCATTACGCTAGATGGCAGTTGTGCCAACTATGGAATCTTCATTGAACTCTGTAGACGGTTACTAATCAAGAAGGCTTTGTTGATTCAGTTTCGTTTTTATTAAAACATTTGCATTCCACTTGAATCATCCGAATCCCAGTAATCAACGTCACTTGACATGATTTTCAATAAATCTTAGTATTAAACAATCTCTGATACGTGACTATCCATAATATCATATAGCAGAAGCTATGACATAACCTAAATAATATAAACATGTGTTAGAAAAGTTTAATTAGGGATGATGAAATAAACAAGAAAAGTTTTAATTAACGATGATGAAATAAAAAATAAACATGAATAATTTTAAAAGAAACAATTATTGAAAGCACAATTTTCAAATTTGAGTGTTTTAGTGGTTGGTGGTTCAGTTGTATTGTATTGTATTGTATTGTATTGTATTGTATTGTATTTATTAACATTCCATGGTATTCATACATTAATTTATAGTCACAGTCTAGATGAAATATATACACAGACGAGATTTACAATATAGTCTACTAGTACAACACATAGTTTTAGGATCAATTTCATGAAGTGTTATTGAATGTCATGAATTCACTTACAGAATAGAAGGCGTGAGAAATTAGGTACTTCTCTAATTTGGCCCTAAGTAATCTTATGTTTTGAGTTTCATCTTATGTTTTGAGTTCAGTTGATGCTATATTGGACGTGTGCGTAAAAGAAGTGAACTCGTTGATGTACATGGTGTGTCCCTCAACTTATTCAGGATTTCCGAATGTTGCTCTTCATTTATTTGTAAATAGGGTTTCAGGGAAGATGCATAGCTATGACTAGTGATCCTAATTAATTCTTGTTATTGAATGCCCATGCGAGTCATATTTGAAACTGCTGTGCATCGATTGGAGTGGTTTGTAATTTTCTGTTTTTTGACGTCCAGACCAGTGCAGTTTAAAATGTTGGCAAACAAAGAAACAAATGCTAGGGAGGCGATAAAATTAAACAAATGCTAGGGGCGCGATAAAATTAAACAAATGCTAGGGGCGCGATAAAATTGTGCAATAAGCAGCCATGATTGGTTGAAATACGTCCTTTCGTACCGTTTTATTGGTCAAAAGTAGTATGGCGTAGTAAAAGTGTAATAGTCAACAGTAATCTCACTAGACGTTTTGATTTTATCTAGAGAAAATCAAAACTCGAGTGGGATTTAATTGACTATTACACGATTAGAAGAAAGTATATAAAGATTAGAAGTAACGAAGTACTCCAATACAATAAAATATTAATTGACTTACGAAAATACAACTGTCTTCAAATGTATTATTGTACCATCTCAACATTACAAATATTACGCTAGATGCATGCTAGATGGCAGTAGTGAGCAATGCCTTCTCGTCGAGAAGTTCTCGATCTATTATACACGATGGAAATGTTACTAGTCAAGAAGGTTTTGTTGATTCAGTTTCATTTTTATTAAAATGCAACATTCCACTTCAATTATCAGAATCCCAGTAATCAACATCACTTGACAGATGATTTTCAATAAATCTTAATATTAAACAATCTCTGATACGTGACTATCCATAATATCATATAGCAGAAGCTATAACATAACCTAACTAATATACACAAGTGTTAGAAAAGTTTTAATTAACGACGATGACATAAAAATAAACATGAATAATTTTAAAAGGAATAATTATTGAATGTACAATTTTCAAATTTGAATGTGGTTGGTGGTTCAATTGATGTTATATTGGACGTGTGCGTAATAGAAGTGGAACTCGTTGATTTAGGCCTACATGGTGTATTCAACTTATTCAGAATTTCCGAATGAATAATTTTAAAAGGAATAATTATTGAATGTACAATTTTCAAATTTGAATGTGGTTGGTGGTTCAATTGATGTTATATTTGCGTAATAGAAGTGGAACTCGTTGATTTAGGCCTACATGGTGTATTCAACTTATTCAGGATTTCGAATGGTGCTCCTCATTTTTGTAAATCGGATTTCAGAAGATGCATAGGTATGATCAGTGATTTTTATTAATTCTTGTCCTTGAATGCCCATGCGAGTCATATTTGAAACTGCTGTGCATCGACTGGAGTGGTTTGTTATTTTCTGTTTTTTGACGGCCAGACCAGTGCAGTTTGAAATGTTGGCAAACAAAGAAACAAATGCTAGGGACGCGATAAAATTAAACAAATGCTAGGGACGCGATAAAATTGTGCAATAAGCAGCCATGATTGGTTGAAATGTATGTATTTATTTACACTGCAAGTGGGCAAGCACCCGGTGGCAGTGGTATATACAATATTAACAATACACAATAAAATGATAAGCAATAGACAATAAAATCTACAATACACAATACAATTTACAACACATATACAATTTTATACACAATACAATAAGAATACACAATACAATTTAACACAATAATAATAAAACATAAAATAAAATACCTAATTTTACAATACAACCTACATAATTATGTATAGGTCCTACATAAGTTTCAATAGTCTTTCACTTTACTCTCATCTCATTCCCTGTAGTGTCACTATGACGCATTTCACTGACACTTTAGCACACATTTCACTGACACTCTAACACATTTCAGAACACATTTCATTGACGCTATAAATTATCACTGATCGGAACTGTTCACTGCACTGTAAAACCATAACTTCACTGACTCACCTCGCTTCACTGATACAACAGTTCAAATAAGTCAAATAATTACATCCTTATGCATACTTATAAACAGAACTACATTTAAACTAAACATTTCTAGTATAAGGCCCTCTTACTTGCTATTTTTAAATAATTTACAATCCAAACCAAGGAAGTAAACTCGTCAGGCTAGATAAATACATGTCACCTTAAAAATTAAATGTTGAATGTCACCTTAATTTTAATTTTCACTTTATACACAACTTTTTAAATTATTCTTGAATCTCCTTAAGGAAGGACAGCCCTCAAAGACCGCTGCAGGTAGGTCATTCCAATCATTTATAGTTCTATTTAAAAATGAGAATTTATCTACATCCGTTTTCTGTTTCCTACATTTGATTTTAAAATCATGATCGTTCCTACCATAGTACGTTGGCTTTTCTAACCATGCTTTCTGACCTAGATGTGCTCTATACAATGATGTTATTCTAGTACGTCCTTTCGTACCGTTTTATTGGTCAAAAGTAGTATGGCGTAGTAAAAGTGTAATAGTCTTGATAAAAGCGGGCGTATGCATCGTTGAACATTTCATGGAATTGATCGAACTATTCCGGTAAGCCTATGTAATAACAACGTCCGTATACATAGATATAATTGCAGCGCTGTGTTGTATTCGACTCTTCCAACAGTTTTCCAGGTCACAGCTATTTCCTAGAACCTCGGAAAACCCCCTGACTAAGGACAGTTCCCAGTACTTACGTGCTTCTCCAAGTTCGTGCACCAAGGCGGTAGGACACACTCGGAACTCGCTGTAAAGTTCCCTGCACTTAATGGGAGAATTGTGCCTTGTTAAACTGTGGCAGCTATTAAAAGCGAGGTTTAATTGCGGTTACGGAATAACGAGTTTTTAATGGCATGGCAAGGGAAACAGAAGTGCACGAAGAAAACTGCAGAAGTCAATTTATCCACCATAAATTTTGCAAAATCGCACAGTAAAGAATATAACCTAAAAATGTAAATAAATAAACAGAAATGTTGGCATTTAATAGACGGAACAAAAATTATATTGGATCAATATAGAGCATCCACCGGTCACTGAACGAATATTGCACATTTTTGTCACTGTCAGTGTGGCGCTGTAAACCAATTTTCAATACTTTTATCACAGCCACAACACATATAAAATCTTAAGGCTGGTTCACAATAAACCGGGAACGAGAACCAGAATGAAAACAAGAAGCAGAGGACGTGAATGTGAAAATTTTTCATTCACAATAAACCGAGAACGTAGACGATTATGCATATCCATATGCATGTCAATAACGATATGTAAAGTCGACAATACGCATTCTGATGTTATTTGTGTATAATTGACCAATGGCGTTCTCTCATGAGTACAAGGCAGCCAACATAAACGCAGGTTAACTGATTTCGAAATTTCAACTGAAACATTTCACTAGGTACGGTACTATAAATATGTCCATGCACCTTTATTATCACAACCTATTTTAAGTCTAGCATTACGTAAAATAATTAGAGAAGAAACATTTGTAATAGAACAAAAATGAACACAACAGTAGTTATTGAATTGAAGCATGAATATGTAGTGTGTAATACAACCAATAAAGTAATAAAATATGATTCACTTACAATCGGTATTCGAAGATTAGCTACTGAAAGCCACGTATTCTCCTTCATTTTCTCATCTTTATACGAGGCGCGCCGCTTATCGTAAACGTGAGGATTTTCCTCAGCACTCAATATTAGAATCTCATCAAATAAAACTTGCTCCATGATGCACAGCACAGAACAAAATAACGCATAGGTTGTGTCACGGTCTTCTTGCTACAAAATATACGACGACGAAATACCTTTTAGATGGCAATAGAATGAATCTAGTGGGCTGTGATCGGAAACGTGAACGCCAAAGTTGAAACTTGGGCAAGTCTCCGTTCCCGATCCTGGGCTCCAGTAAGCTTTTCGTTAATTGTGAATGCTCACATTTAAATGTACACATTTTAACAATTTTACCGTTTTCGTTTTCGTTCCGATTCTCGTTTCCGCTTTATTGTGAATCAGCCTTTACTGTACTGATAAAACGTAAAAAAAAAAAATAATAAAATAAAAATTGTTGAATATACAGGGTGGAATTAATATGTGTGCATATTTTAACAGCTTGTTCTACTAAAAGCTTCCTTTGCCATTGCTATCATTTATTATTATTATTATTATTATTATTATTATTATTATTATTATTATTATTATTATTATTATTACTTACTTACTGGCTTTTAAGGAACTCGGAGGTTCATTGCCACCCTCACATAAGCCCGCCATTGGTCCCTATCCTGAGCAAGATTAATCCAGTCCCTACCATCATATCCCACCTCCCTCAAATCCATCTTAATATTATCTTCCCATCTACGTCTCGGCCTCCCCAAAGGTCTTTTCCCCTCTGGCCTCCCAACTAACACTCTATATGCATTTCTGGATTCACCCATACGTGCCACATGCCCTGCCCATCTCAAACGTCTGGATTTAATGTTCCTAATTATGTGAGGTGAAGAATACAATGTGTACAGCTCTGCGTTGTGTAACTTTCTCCATTCTCCTGTAACTTCATCCCTCTTAACCCCAAATATTTTCCTAAGAACCTTATTCTCAAAAACCCTCAATCTCTGTTCCTCTCTCAAAGTGAGAGTCCAAGTTTCACAGCCATACAGAACAACCGGCAATATAACTGTTTTATAAATTCTAACTTTCAGATTTTTTGACAGCAGACTAGATGACAAAAGCTTCTCAACCGAATAATAACTGGCATTTATATTATTATTATTATTATTATTATTATTATTATTATTATTATTATTATTATTATTTTGTTGCGACAATTATGACGATGTGTTTGAGCTTAATGTACGAATACTACAAAAACAAGCAGTTTTTTTTCTACAAACGGAAGTAAGAAGGGGAGAAAATATACCTTGGAATCACACATCCTTATTTTTTGTATTACTATAACCGTGCATGGAGTTCATGATGAAGATACTAGCACGAACGCACTGTAACAACTAACCTACATTGAATGTCATGTCTCTTTGTACTATCTAGTATTGCAGGTACGCACCATGAACAGAGGAGAGTAAAATGTTCAATTACATGTTGCTATGGAAACAAGAAATGACATTACGTTGCTGCAACGCATTGATGTTAAAAGCGAGGACGTGAATTTTTGAATGGCCGTCTGTATTGCTTGGAAATGTGCTACAATAGAAGCAATCGGATAATTGGATAATTGTATTTCGATAAATCACTGATAATTGATTGGATTGCGTTTACGGGTGGAAACCATGAAATGAAATTGTTCCATAGCGACACCGGCGTAGCTAGGCGGTACCAGTCTGCCTTCTGTTGCGGAGTTTTACTCGGACGTGAGTTCGATTCCCGTTTGGGAATTAATTTTGATTTTGTACATAATGAATATACGATAACTTTTCAATGATGTTTAGCGTTTTAATAATCCACCACTGTCTTGGAAACTGTTGTTAATTCTGACACTTAGTAGCTTTTGCAATTGAGCTACTTGCTGAATAGAACAAATTGTGATATACAGTGAAACCTGTCTAAAGCGGCCATCTGAAGTTACCTTGTAAAATGGCCGTTTTATCAGGTGGCCGCTGGATTAAGGTTGCGGTTTTTTATGAATCAGCATGAAAATACTGATTTTCACTGACTTTTTAGGATTGTGCACGTACAACAGTCATGCATATTAATGTCAGCCTATTCCATTCTTGCAACTAGTCTTTACAAAACTCGCTTGCGATACCTCAGTTTAAATGACTGGATAATACCTTGATCAAGGGACTGGAGGTGTGATGTATTTGGGGGAAGAAACACCAATTTCACGGATCACATTGCGATTTTGTCGTTTAATCTAGGCATTGAAATCGCATAGCTAATTCTCAAACAATGATGATGTCATCCAAGCTTTATTGTTGGCAGTCCACTTCACCTCCAATAAGCCCATGTCACATCTCGGATTTAATGATTTCCCTATCATTAAAAGTGGTTCTTTTTCTCCTGCAGCAATAAAACAAAAGAGCAGGGTTATTCTGTCTTTTGCCAACTTCCCCCCTTTATACTCTTTTTTTATCAAAACTTAAGTTTTGTTAGGGATGGCCCTGAAGAAAAACCTGTTTCGTCAACATTGTAAATGTCTCTGAGTTCATATTCCGCAGGAATTGAAGGCAGTCTATTTTTTCCATTCTTCAATAACTTTGGTTGCCATGTCACCTCTTTCATCAGACACAGAGCGAAATGCAATGTTATGTCGTTTTCTAAAGCACTCTAACCACCCATTACTAGCAACAAAATTTCTTACATTGAGTTCTTTGGCAATTTCTAGAGCTTTCTCTTGAATCACAGGCCCACTTACTGCCAATTTCTTCGCCCTCGCACACTTGAACCATTCGTAAACGAACTCATTCACATTACTAAACACAGATTCTGTCTTCCTCCCATTCTTTTAATATTTCATCTTTATTCTTAATTATACCGTTTATTTGTGTCCTTCCTCATTTGAATATTTCTGCAATTTTTCTCGCACATGTTCCCTTCTCACTTCCTTCAATCATTTTTCGTCTCACTCTAAACTTAACACCACTCTAAATTTATTGTTAGTCATGATTTCTCTCTCAAACTAACTTCACAGTTCCTCTGAATCAACTGAATGAAAAGAAGAAAAATTCGTAAAAGCTGGTCCATATAGAGAAAGCTAGAAAGAGGAGAAAAAAATTAAAACAAAATTCGAATGGTTAACTACTAAAATAAAACATACTGTGACATTTTCAGTAGAAAAAGTCCGTGTTTCAATCCTTTAAAAACGAGTAAGAATTTATAGCTGTGCAGGGTCGGAGTGGAAAGTGACAAAAGAGTCATAAAACAGTAACCAACTAACCCCAAAGATATGGAGGGTGTACTGTTGTACACTTAGCTATTGCTTCCTGTCCTCTAACCATCGAAAAAATAGGTCAGGCAGTATCCGTGAAAAGATTTTTTGTCAGACAGTGACCGTTATAGTCAGGTTCCAATCCAAATTGACCCCGGCCGCTGGCCGGCGCATGAGGTGGCCGCTAAATAAAGAGAGAATTTGTATTGATCTTATGGAAAATCCAATTGGTTCCAGAGAAAATTGGCCTTTTGGCCAGGTGGCCGTTTAAAAGAAGTGACCGCAAAGGCAGGTTTCACTGTATATATATCATGTTACATGTTTGACCATTGAATGAACAGGCAGTATAAACAGCCATCCGATGCATGGATGCGTTCGAGTAGGCAGTGGGTCAATCAAAATAATTTTTAAGTTGTAAGTCTAATGAATTGTTTTGCCAAATCAATTAATTTCATGTTGCCAGACGAAATAGATTTTAATATTAGGTCAATCATAAATAAATAAATGAATGAATAAATGAATTTCAATAAATGAATTTAAATAAATGAATAAATGAATTTAAATAAATGAATAAATAAATTAATTAATTTAAAGAAATGAATAAATAAATAAATTTAAATGAATAAATAAATAAATTAATTAATTTAAATAAATGAATAAATTAATTAATTTAAATAAATTAATTAGACTTATAAATGTAAATAAATAAATAAAATAATTAATTTAAATAAACGAATTATTAATTAATTAATTAAAGTAAATGAATAAATTAATTAATTTAAATAAATGAATCAATTAATTGAAATAAATAAATGGATAAATAAGTTAATTTAAATAAATAAATAAATAAAAATAAATACTACTACTTGTTTGCGTCAACGCTTAAGTATTGTTATTCAACGCGGAAATGCAATGAGCGTTTTGGGTACTCTTCCAGAGTCCAGCCCTTTGGACGAACTTTTTCTCCTGTACATTTTTTTATCTCTATGTAAATGTTTATATTTAGTGTTTATATATGTGTAATTGTAAGAGTGAAAATATTGTTAATCCAATAATTTTTTATTTATTTATTTTTCATAAGTGTATATTATTTTTGACAGTGTTTTTGTAAGTAATTTTATGAGGTTGTTATTGATATGCTGATAAATTATTTGTAATGATAGTCAATATGTGAAAACACAAGTAGCAGAAGTAACTTGTAATGTTTGTTGTTGAACTATTAATAAAATTAAATAAAGAAATGAATAAATTAATTAATTAAAATAAATAAAGAAATGAATAAATTTATTTATTTAAATAAATAAAGAAATGAATAAATTAATTAATTAACATAAATAAAGAAATGAATAAATAAATTAATTTAAATAAATAAATAAATAAAGAAATGAATAAATAAATAAATTAAAATAAATAAGAAATGAATAAATTAATTAATTAAAATAAATGAAGAAATGAATAAATAAATTAATTTAAATAAAAATTAATAAATAAATTGATTTAAGTAAATAAAGAAATGAATGAATAAATTAATTTGAATAAATAAATAAATTTAAATCAATAAAGAAATCAATTAATTAACTAAAATATGAGTGAATTAATTCATTTAAATAAGTAAATAAGTTTAATTAATTAATTTAAATAATTAAATGAGTAAATTAATTAATTAATATAAATCAAGAAATTAATATATAAATTAATTAAAATAAATAAAGAAATGAATAAATAAATTAATTTAAATAAATAAAGAAATGAATAAATTAATTAATTTAAATAAATAAAGAAATGAATAAATAAATAAAGGAATAACTAAATTAATTAATTTAAATAAATAAAGAAATGAATAAATAAATTAATTTAAATAAATAAAGAAATGAATAAATAAATAAATTTAAATGAATAAGAAAATGAATAAATAAAAATATAAATAAATAAATGAATAAATAAATTAATTTAAATAAATAAAGAAAGAAATTAATTAATTTAAATAAAGAAAGAAAGAAATTAATTAATTTAAATAAGGAAATAAATAAATAAATTTAAATAAATAAAGAAATAAAGAAACAAATTTAAAAATACATAAATAAATAAAATAAATAATTTGAAATAAATAAATAAATTTATATAAATAGACAGTTGGATGGATAGATGGACGGGAAGACGGAGACGGCGACAGGGAGACAGATGGACAGTATTATTGTTTCAATGTATAGCATTGTGACTTTACCTGCTTTGACGACATCTAGTAGCAGTTGGTAATATTGAAAATATGACCATAATAGTTTTTTAGGGACTAATCTGACGTGAACTCAACTATCATTTATACAGTGTCTTTAAGTAACGGGTTAAAAATGAAAGAGAATCAATTTTTCTTTCTGTAACACGGTTTGATTTGGTAGCGGGCCTACGTTTATTTTATGCAGATACAGAATACAAGGCTAAAATAATGTATGTAACATATTTTAAAGGCAGAACAAAATCGTATGTAGGTCTATGCAAGGGCCCAATACCAGTGCTGGCCGGTACACGAAATACGAAATGTCGACCTCCACTTTCATCTGCTCATTTTTCACGATGCTACTATTCTCAAAAGTCCCGCACGAACCGTGTTTTCACTGCCAGTGCGATTTATTTAGACCATCCTTGTACCACTGCGAGGATTTTGTATGTCAGTAGTTTTTAGCGCATTCGCTACATGTTAATTCCATTCCCTCAATCACTGAGAGCTGCACGCAACCACGTACGTATGCACGCAAAGACACACACTCAAACGAGTGCTTCAGCACTGCCTCTTCATCATTCACTGAGTAACAGCTGGCGTGAGTTTGCTTTCTGATACGATTTCTTAATATTTTACCCAGTATTAATATCTGCAGGGGCTCCGTTCTCGCGTGTCAATACCAAAAAAGATTGTCGCGATCGAAATTCACTTCGTAATGAAAACAGTAGGATATAGGAGTATAAAAAAGGGGCAAAAAAGTTTTGCAAGGGTAGAAAATTGCTCGAGATCTTTTTAACTGTATAGAAAATGTAGAATGTAATGGAAAAAGTCTTGTGCACAGAATGGATAGGTATAGAATTCCAAAATAAGATTTTAAATTAGGAATGGAATGAAAGGCTGCCGTTTGAAGAGCGGATAAAAGATTGGATTGAATCGTAACGTACGTACCAAGACTGCCAAGCTCAATGCAAGGAGCAAGGAATTAGGATTCAAGAGTTAAAAATCATGTGGACGAGTAACTGCCGATGATTTTGACGTAGAACAACGCCTTTCTCCTCTCTAGGTTTGGGAAGAGGCTGAAAAATCTTTCGAATGTGTTTTAAACTATCGAAAGTGCAAATTCTGCAGGCATTAAAAGAGAAGATAATGAAAAAAGATTGAATTCTGTCTTGGTTATATTGAACAGACATAAATCAAGACAACAGCGTCTTGCAATAAATACTATTTTCTGACGAAGCAACATTTCTTGTCCTCCACGATCACCCGATTTAACTACTCTGAATTTCTTTATTTGGGGTTAAGTAAAGGGCAAAGTTTTCGCCAGTAAGGAATCCTCAGATCTTACGTGAAAGAATCAAAGATGTCATAGCAGCAGTCACACAAAACGTGGACCGAAATTGATTATTTATTGATTAGACGGGACGGGCATGTGGAAACTGGGTAACTCAACTACTAACATGTGTTAATCTTACAAAGGAAACAGAATTAATATGTTATTAGTTGCTTTCAAAGTATTATTGCTGTGTATTTTTGTTACATTATCTGATATTTATTGTGTAGTCAACTGTCCGAAGACAGGTCTATACTTAATAAGTGACATAAATAAGGCATCACTCATGAGGCAACTAAGCCAGGAGATAATGGGATAGGCTGGCCAGTGTGAAAAATTTTACACAGACGGCTATAGTTCGAGGCGTACAAAATGTAAATCATTTAAACTTTGTTGTCAGACGACCTCCCCGAAGTGCTGCATTTGCTGCAGATATTTTGGAAGGAAGTCAACGAAACAGTGGCTATCTTAAGCAAGTTTTTATTTTCTGACTAGCTGTACCCGTGCGCTCCGCTGCACCCTTTAGAAATAAATATAAAGTAATTACATAATTAAAATAGGACATTTGGTCCAGGGAACATTGGTGTTTGATAGAAGGATAAATCGTTTAATATGTCACTTAAGCTAATTTAAATTGTATTTAAATAATTAAAATGCGATCATTTTGCTCCAGAGACCACTCATTTAGTGCAATGATAATTCCTTTAACATGTTTCTTAATTGTTATTACATGCAAATAATTAAAATATGATCATTTGCTTCAGAGAACATCCGTTTTTGGTGCAATTTGGTCCCATCAAAATTTTGCTTGGAATGAAACGTATCGGAAATCATTTTTAAAGAAACTTTTATTATGTAACATTTTTCACAAAAATCAATAATAAGCGAGTTACTTTTGGTTTATTTAATTCAGACCCCCTTATAACCTCCCTTTTAAATAAAGTATTTTGAATGTCATATAGCCTAAAATCTAAGTTACAACGAACTTAATTTATATTCCAATTTTCATCGAAATTCGTTAAGCTATTATCGCGTGAAAATTAATAATAAGGAAGATATTTCGATTTAATTCAAGTCCCCTTATAACCCCCTTTTAAATAAAATATTTTGAATGTCATATAGCCTAAAATCTAAGTTACAACGAACTTAATTTATATTCCAATTTTCATATAAATCGGTTCAGCCATTATCGCGTGAAAAGGTAACAAACATCCAGGCAGACAGACAGACAGACAGACAGACAGACAGACATACAAACAAAAATGTCAAAAAAGCGATTTTCGGTTTCAGGATGGTTAATTATATATGTTAGGACCAATTATTTTTGGAAAAGCGAAAATTACCAGAAAAATTTCGGCTACAGATTTATTATTAGTATAGATGAGGCAATCTTTCATACTCCCGGAAAAATCAACAGACACAATGTTTGGATTTGGCGAAAATATGGCAGGAAATCTGATCTGATGTTGTCTGGGCAACAAAAAACGGAGTACACGTTGAGGTGTATCCATGGAAACTTTGAAGGTTGGGGTATTATTTGTTGAAAACAGCGTGTAGCGTAGTTTTTCAGTAACGCTTATTTATAATCAGGGAAAGACTTCATGTTCACCATGTATATTGTGAAACAGAGCCTTGTGTATGAATCCGAGACCTGGAAATAAATTTATCTGGGATGAGAGGTTGATACGGTACACGTCTGTCTCTTTCTACTCGTTAATTAACTCCTTCAGCTCTCAGTTTATTGGGTCGCGAAAGTCGAGCCAGATGCTTTTGCGTGCGTCATCTGTAATGCAGCTAACATGGCGAAAAACACACGAAAGCGTATGCAATGGCGTTCCTGTTAATAAGTGACAATTCTTGATTTAGTAACTCTAAAGAGTGTGTTAGAGAGGCGATGGAATGAAACAGCGATAATTGAACATTACAGGTGTAGCGAGTACTGCTTCCTAAGTTCGCCAATTCCATCTGATTACACTGAACAACAAATTTTTACGTTTTTTCTTGCTCCGAAGTAAAAATAGGTGAATATTACTAATATGTGTGCCTTAAATCTGAATTTAAAATCCAAATGCCCCCATCAAGTGCCATTTTCCGGGAAAAATGAATTGAATTTTTTTGACAGAACTTAATTGTTTTTAATTTTTCACTGCTACTGATAAAATTACAACATACTAGGGATTCGAAATCCCTCATAATACTTGAAAAAATGTGCACTAGATACAAAAATGATGTTACATTACATTACACAACAACAATAAAAATATTTCATGCATATAATGAGAAAAATCTCGGAATTTGAACTTACATTTAAAATAATTTTCTGGATGACTTCTGTTTATAACTAGATCTGGAACTGTCTTTTACAAGGAACCAACAATAGTCTGCAAGCATGCTGGATGATGATCTTCTTATATATCGCCTTTCCATTTCAGATTTTTCTTGATGAAATCTTTCCCCATGCTCGTCGCTTACCGCTCCAAAGTTAGGAGGAAAGAAATCCAAATGAGAATGTAAAAAGTGTACTTCGAGAGACATATTACACCCCATTTTGTCATATGCACTTAACATGGTTTTCACAACAAGGTCTATGTAGTTCTCTGCTTTAGAATTTCCAAGGAAATTTGAGCAAACATCTTTGAAAGCGCGCCATGCCATTCTTTCTGTAACGGAAAGTTTTCCTCAAACAAAGGGTCAGCCTTAACTTTGTGAATTTGTGGGCCGATGAAAATGCCCTCCTTTAATTTGTCTTCACTCAGACTGGTGAACTTTTCCTTTAAATACTGAAAACCACACCCTTGTTTGTTCATTGCATAGACCTCACTTTGAACTGTTATGAAATTTACTTAATAGAAGGGACCAATATCTGTTTATTTATTAGAAGTACAAAATAACATGCCAACAACTATAAGAAACCGGAAATAAGTCATAAACTCATAAAATACATTAGCTTTTGTTTTGGTTTATACCACAACCCGCGCCAGATGTTTCCTGGGGGAGCGCTTATCGAAAAGTGAAATCATAGTATATCTTAAAAACCTTACGTGATACGAAAAAGAGATGCATTTTCGGGATTCAGCGAACATCAAATCATAAGGGACACATTGTTTTAAGTCGAAGCAAAATTCTTGTTGTTCAGTGTTATTTGTTTTTTGTCAGGGTGTTTGAGAATAATTATTTGTAATTTTCAGATATGATAGAGAGCGCTTTTGAGATATTAGCTGAAGTTCTATACCTTTCTTGCATTTTCTCTCCCAGCTTTTCTTAGACGGTAGCCTACCGATTTTAAAGACGTATCAACATCAAATGTGTAACTGACACATCCTACCCATTTATTCGTAATAAAATATCCGAAAATGACTCCATATCGAGATTATACTGTATGATGGTAAGAAATAAATTTATTGCGGACAATTGTCAACAGTGTTGGATTTTGTCGCTCCAAATGCCACTGTTGTGTATATTGAAAAGCCATCTCTTGAAAAACATGCCTAGTTAGTCCTTGTCTGGTTGAAACAGCTTCGTCGTTAATTCTACGTACAAGGGATGTTTGAAAAGTTCATAGCCTGACATAGAAATTGAACTAGGATTATTCTGGAACAATCTTTATGCCTCAATATAATCCCCCCCCCCCTGAGATTTACACACTTGGTCCACCGGTGCTGCAATGCTGTTATACCCTTCTTGTACACAGATTCCTCGAGGTCTGCAAAAAAGCCTTCTGTTTCTATGATAACCTCTTCATTTCACGAAATTTTCTTCCCTAACAAGTGAGTTTTGAGCTTTGAGGGGAGAGGAAGAAGTCTGAGGGTGCGAGATCTGGTGAGTAGGGGGAGGTGCTGCAACAATTCGAACCGTAGTTCGTGTGTAGCTTAGCAACCGCGGTTGCATTTTTGTGCGAAGGTGCATTGTCGTGATGAAACAACACTTTCTTCTTGGTCATACCCGGTCTCTTGTAGCGAATTTTCCCTGCAGGAGATTTGAATAATATTTTCCGGTTATTGTTCTCTCTTTTGCTAGATAGTCAATCATGATCATCCTCTTAGAATCCCAGAACACGGACTCCATGACTTTCCCAGCTGATTGAACAGCTTTTACTTTCTTTGGAGGCGGAGAATCTCTGTGCTTCCATTGTTTCGACGCTGTTTTGTCTCTGGTATGCAGTAGTGGATCAAGGTTTCATCAGTTGTCACAAATCGCATAAAAAATTGGGCGTATTTTTCTGGAATCCAGTCAGACAATCCCTCGAAATTTGATATCGGGCGTGCTTTTGCGGAGACCTTGGACATGCCCAAGACATTGACTAGGATGTGGTGCACCCGTTCAGTTGAGAGACGTATAACCTCGCTAATTTCCCGCACTTTCAATCGACGGTCATTCAACACCATACCCTGGATTTTCTCTACGACTTTTTCACTCGTTGCTCTTACTGGACGTCCACCGCTGGGGTCGTCTTCAACACACTATCGACCATGTTTAAAATAATAGTGTCACCGATTTTTTCGGAGTCGAAAACGGTGGAGCGGATTCCCCCAATGCAGCCTCCATGTCTGTTTTAATTTCTGTTGGACTCATTCCCGTTTTTACGAAGTATTTACTGACAGCACAAAGCTCGATATTTTCCATTTTTGCCAATATGTTCGGCGCAGTAACTTCAAAATGAAACTACACAAAATATAGTCAATAGAAAATCATTATTTTTCATGCTTGAACCAGAGAGGGGAGTGAGACGGTATGCACCGGTATGGAATACCGCCACTGGATTCTATAGCCAGAAAACATACCGTTAGTGAAAAACGACATACCGTCACTGAAAAAATATGATCCATAAAAATTTGTTTATATATTTCTTCACAGCATATTTCTTCTTCTTTTGCTTCGTAAATCTAAACCACAGCCTTCTGGAACTGTATTCAACGCGTATTTAGACACGTTTATTTAATAAGTCAACCTCTGAAATGCTCATTCATTCATTCATTCATTCATTCATTCATTCATTCATTCATTCATTCATTCATTCATTCATTCATTCATTCATTCATTCATTCATTCATTCATTCATTCATTCCATAGATCTTACATGAGCAATGAAGCTTTAAGATGTGGAACAAGTCAAAATTTTACAATATTACAATTACAATTTTTACAAATTTTTACAGTTTTACACTTTAGTAATTTTCTACAATTTTTACAATTTTGTGCAATTTTTATAATATTTTGGCGAGATGTAGTGAGATGAGGTGAGGTCCGAGGATTCGCCAAAATATTACCCGGCATTTGCCTTTTGGTTGGGGAAAACCTCGGAAAAACCCAACCAGGTAATCAAATCAAAGGGGGGTAATCAAATCAAAGGGGTTGATGCCGAGGACTCGCCATAGACCATCCGGCTTCAGTCCCACGGCTGTGGAAAACCTGGGAAGAAACCAAAGACCAAAGGAGGATCCAACCTAAGCCCGAATGCAGCTCCGGATCAGCAGCCCAGCGAGTCTGCCGACTGAGCTACATCGATGGCTCTACTAAAAGTATACAATACATAGCCAATCAGATTATTAAATTTACAAACCCAAACGATCATTCATAAGTTGAGCTATATTATAATACAAAACAAGTAAGTTAATTAAATTTAAGGCATAAACAGTTCAACCAGTTGTGGTATACAGAAATTGATAATACAGATCATGCAAACCACTTCTAATTACAAACACAAACAATTTATCAATAGAGCTATATAGATTACTATTCAATTTAAAGCATATACAATTAATCGGCCAAAACTATACAAATATATGCAATACAAAATAAACAGAATAATTTAATTTACAAACTTACAATGGTAGTATTTCAAATATAGAAGGCTGTGGTCTGTAGCTTGTGGTGGTCATTGTTGCCAATTTAGTGACTGTGTCATTTTTGTTGTTGCACTATTAGTAATTATAGTCCCGTCGCTCTTATTTCCGGCAGCCAATCACGTTGCAGGTCGGCTACATTTAAACGTGTGGGTCTTGTCATTCGCTACTGATGATATAATGCATTTCCTAAGGCTCTATAAATACTAATATAATCGCCCGCCATTTTGGCTCTTTCGTTGGCGTTCGCAGAAAGCACACGAGAACGTTATTTGCCGCTCAATTATTTGCTCAATTACAGTGCGTTTGATTTATTATCATAGGAGCTACGACATGATAATGTTTAACGGTGTGGCAAATAGATTCCTCATCTAGTAGCTTGGCAACGAAAGAACAAAAATGGCGAATGATACAGTAAAACCTCTCATTTACGGACATCGAAGGGACGTAACAATCTGTCCGCATCTGGGAGGTGTCCTTTATTGGGAGAGAGGCTCCCCAATCTCACAGTAAATGTAATATGCATTTTATAGCCCTTCAGGCTTTAAATGAAATGTAGTTTAATTCTAAATATAGTAGCCTATACGAGTACTACAGTGAATTCTTTGCAACTTTGAACTACAGTAGATAAGACCGAAAAAGGAAAATACAGCACTGTGCCATGCAATTTTATTCTATGTCTACAGTTAAGCAGTATTGTAATTTACAGTTTTCAACTTAACCTTTACGTTCAGGTGCCATGTCTCTCGAAACAGAACAACTGATTGAAGTGAAGAGAATAATCCTACTAACCCTATCATGTGTTAAATACAATTTCACGATCGCGGGAACCTTGGACCCATCAGACAGGTTAAATTTTATGACTTGTTTATCCACCAGCTTCCAGCTAACAAGGGGTAGCCGGCTGGGCTAGTGGTAGCCTACAAGACCGTTATTATCTTCTTTCATGTTAAAAAAATTTCTGTACAGTTCTCAAAATTAATTTTCCATTTTTGTAACACATTAGGTCTTGAAATCCAAGTTCTGTCCGCAGTCAGGAGGTAAAGCAAGCTTTAGGACTGTGAAACAGCTGTCCGTGTCCGTGTCTGAGAGCGTCCGTAAACGAGAGTTAAATTTATCATTATTTCTATATTATTTCAGTTGGGACATAAAAATCTGTCCGCATATGAGGAGTGTCCGTATCATGGGGATGTCCGTAAGGAGAGGTTTTACTGTACTACCTACCTAGACTTTATAGAGCCTTCACTTCCTAAGACGTAAGCAAAGGGGAGGAGTCACGCCGGGAATAACAGCGACACGACTATAAGTAAGGAACTTTGAAGCTTTAACATTATTTTAAATGATAAGTCTCAAAGGACATTGTAAAATAATCTAGTAAATAACTGAAGTAACTTGAAATTATTTTATTAAGAAATTTAATGTGTTGCGTAAGCTTCAAAGATATTCGCGTTACTGACTGCAGGAAGCAATTTATTGTGTACGTCATGTATGTGTATGTTGTAAGGGAGGGGGTATGCCAGGGGAAAATCTTGGGGTAGCATACCGCCTCTGGTTAAACTACACTCAGGGACAAAAAAAACCGGACACTTTAATATTTGCTGGTATTTTGCAAAACATTATCTTCTCATACAATATTATGGTAGCCATCTGTTGTTATGGAGACGTGTATACATTGTTGATTTTTTTGTTTTATAAACAAGCCATTACAACCAAATATTCCAATTTTGCTTTCGGAGTCTCAGCTATAACAATTTTGTCTCAACCATTTTGTACTTCATTATCGTTATCATTCGTTATTTCTTTATTTTTACATTTTCTGAGTTTAAGAGGGGTTGTAACATTTGTCTTAAAACAAGATGCGACCTGAAGATGTGGCTCGAGCTGTAGCCCTTTACGATGATGGACGCAATGTACGTTACATTGCAAATGTTATGAATATGGCTAGAAGCACAACCCATGATGCCATAAAACGGTATAGAGAGACCCTAGAATATACCAGAAGACCAGGTTCGGGTCGTCCAAGAGCTACAAATCCAAATGGAGACAGGTATATGGTGTTGAGAGTTCTTAGGGAGCGCAACTTGCGAGCTACTAGTGTAGCCCAGAAATTTGTTAACATGCATGGACGCCCAATTTCGGCCAAAATAGTTATAAGGAGGTTGAAAGCAAGTGGACTGATATCAAGTAGACCTGCAACTGGTTCCAGACTTCTCAGGATGCATCGAGTTGAAAGACTGCGTTTTGCAAATGATCACAGGGATTGGAGAAATGGACAGTGGAGCTGTGTTCTGTTCACCGATGAGTCCCGTTTCAATCTGTGCTCACCTGATGGACGTGAAAGAGTTTGAAGAAGGAGGGAGAACGATTTTCACAGTGTTGCATTTCCGAAAATGTGCCGTATGGAGGTGGTGGAGTGATGGTTTGGGCAGGAGTGTGTACGGATGCTCGTACAGAGTTGGTTTTTGTTGAAAATGGAAGATTAACAGCTGATAGGTATATAAATGAATGTTTGGCTGATCATGTTGTGCCATTTGGCCAATTTGTAGGCGATAATTTTGTTTTAATGCATGATGATGCACGGCCGCATATTGCCCATGCGGTCGGAGATTATCTCAAGAAGTGGGAATCCATGTTCTTCCATGGCCAGCAAGGAGTCCAGACATGAACCCAATTGAACACGTGTGGGACATTCTGGGACGGCGTGTTAAGAATAAGACCGAGACCAGAATCCAAGAGACCAGCACTTGGCGAAGAATGGGAACTTATTCCTCAAGAAGACATTGCTAACCAAATTGAGAGCATGCCAAGACGTATGGATGCAGTTATTCAAGCCAAAGGGGTAATAGCCGTTACTAAAAAAGAGTTTTTAATGTTTAAGGCACCATAAAATGAAAAAACAGTTAGACCAAACGATGCCATAGTTATACGCCCTTGTAATATTTTGTAAATTTTCTCATCAGAGATTTTTTTTCAAATGTTGTCGTATAAGGTGCTAAATGGAACATTATTTTGTTTAAATGGGTTTTGTTTCATTTTGAAATAATTGGGAACAAAATACAAGCAAATATAGAAGTGTCCGTTTTTTTTTGTCCCTGAGTGTAGTATAAAATGTGCACTAACAATGACGGCATTGCCATCTGTGCGTCGGGCCACGAACACATCTCGTAAATACATTCACAAAATTGTAGTTTGTTAAGAATTATTTTATGACCTTTGTGCAAAGTAAAAGCAAATGATAAGGACGTAAATTTGAGTAATAGTTGGAAAGCGGGAAGTGTCAGAGACATCATACATTCTGCTAAAGACCAGGAGTATTACGTTTGATGTGCAAGAGTCGTGACCTCGTGGAGGAAACTCCTCGCATTCTTAACCTCGTCACATATTGGGTGAGAGAATGCGAGGAATAGAAAACATTCTGAGTGTGCAGGAAAATCCATATATCAGCCGGGGATTGAACCAAATGGGGTCGTGCTGGTTGTAACAGCACGTTCGCTGGCCTCACCTGGTGATGTTGTGATTGGCAAGGGACAGCTGGAGTTTTCTAGAAAATAGCACCTGTCCCTCCACTACTTTAAAGTTGAAGTTCTGGAACATCTCGCCTAGTGAGGAATGTATCGTGAATCGAAACTCCTGCATGTTAAAGCATATTTGCAGGAATTGTGCTAAATTTATTTTAGTAGGTTATTTTACGACTTTTTATCAACATCTTAGGTTATTTAGCGTCTGAATGAGATGAAGGTGATAATGCCGGTGAAATGATTCCGGGGTCCAGCACCGAAAGTTATCCAGCATTTGCTCATAGTGGGTTGGGGAAAACTCCTGAAAAAACCTCAACCAGGTAACTTGCCCCGACCGGGAATCGAACCCGGGCCACCTGGTTTCACAGCCAGACGTGCTAACCGTTACTCCACAGGTGTGGACGAATTGTGCTAAATATTGTACTCTTAAATAAGACCAAAATTACTGAAGTAGTAGCAGCTGGGGTTGGGAGTGATTACTTTGTTTTTCCCCATCTAGGTTTTGACCCGATGCTAAATAAGTTTTAGGCGAGGATAAATTAGAAATAGTAAAAAAAAAGTGTTAGGTTACGGGTGTTTGAGAATAAGGTGCTTAGGAAAATAGTTGGGGCTAAGAGGGATGAAGTTACAGGAGAATGGAGAAAGTTACACAACGCAGAACTGCACGCATTGTATTCTTCACCTGACATAATTAGGAACATTAAATCCAGACGTTTGAGATGGGCAGGGCATGTAGCACGTATGGGGGAATCCAGAAATGCATATAGAGTGTTAGTTGGGAGGCCGGAGGGAAAAAGACCTTTAGGGAGGCCGAGACGTAGATGGGAAGATAATATTAAAATGGATTTGAGGGAGGTGAGATATGATGGTAGAGACTGGATTAATCTTGCTCAGGATAGGGACCAATGGCGGGCTTATGTGAGGGCGGCAATGAACCTCCGGGTTCCTTAAAAGCCAGTAAGTAAGTAAGTAAAAAAAAAGTGACAGGGAAATCATCAAATGCCTGTAATTGCGTGAAATATCTATCAGACATTCCAGGCAAACTGGGAATTCCAATGAAAAATTCTTTTTGAGAAATATTGTTTATTATTTCTGCAAGAAATAGATAAGACTCTAAATTTAAATATTCTGATGTTTTATTTTCAAAAGGATAATATTTTACGAGTTTTTTGGCATTGAATCTAAATGGTTTTGGCTAGGTAATGGGTACTTTTTTCCGTAAAGTTTGCAGCACCTACTTATAGACATCAGCTGTTAATGATGTCTTTCAAGGAGCTATTGTTGAAGAAATGTTTTGAGAGCCTGCACTGTTAATTCCAAAGCCCCAGGGACAAGGAACTTTTCACTCTGTAGTAGCCTATATTCTTTCTGCCGTTTATTTTAAGTAGTTTGGGTGAATAACAATTAGCGATCTTACAGTTTAAGTGAATATCTTTACTTAGAAATGCCACAGTTGTTTTGAAACTGGAAAAATGAAGGATATTAACTCATCTGTAACATCCGTGACAAAATGTAACATTTGTGACATGGAAGAAACAGCTATAAAATATTTACCAATTATATTCTTGTGAACTAATTGGAGGCCATGAGATTTGTATTGTTTTCATATGGATACTATGAGAATAAATCTCTTTTTGCTTGAGGCAGAGACCTGTGTTCTACACTTTTTGTTAAGCGTATGTGTACGTGAACGACCACAAATATTATCAGAAAATGCAGGTTCTAAATTTCTAAAATTTTATAAGAAAGTGAAATCACAATTGAACAAAAATTACAAGGTACCACAACAAGACTTATTAGAACTTAAATATCTGATAAAAGTTTAAAAAGATTACCAATAATATTTTTTAGAATTCACTTTTTACTTTAAACTAAATGTTTCAAAATTTGAAAATTTTCACACATTATTTCATAACTCCACAACCATTAGAGATAGAATTCTGAAATGTTGTATACAGATTTAACATGCATTTATGCAAAAGGTAGACTACACTAATTCCGCTTTTTATTGAATATAGAAAAATTAGGTCACGAAACATTATGTAAATTTTAATATATTTTATATAGGACAAATAAAGAATTAACTGTATTAAAATAAACAACTCTACATGTCTGAGAGTAGTCTACTCTTCAGAAATAAGTGTTTATTACATGCAGGAAAAGTATTAAAGATGTCGGAGAGAGAATAACAATGTTATGGTTACCAAATAATTGTAACTGCAGATTTTTTTTTCACACTATGATAGAACTAGTTTGAAAAATATTAGTAACCTTTTTATATTTTTATCAAATATTTAAGTTCTAATAAGTCTTGTTGTGGTACCTTGTAATTTTTGTCCAATTGTGAATTCATTTTCTTATAAAATTTTAGAAATTTAGAGCCTGCATTTTCTGATAATATTTGTGATCGTTCACGTACATATACCCTTAATAAGGTGTGAAGTGAGTTCACAAATCTTGTAACATCAGTGATGGAACCTTTTCTTTATTTTCTGCAATAATAATAAATTTTATTGAAACAACTTTTTTGCGTAAAATGATACTGATTTTCAAAATTGATTTTACTAATAAAAGTTGACAAAAGTTATTTCATTTTCAATATATAGAGTTTGAAAATAGTACGAATACACAACTGCTATGCTGTTCGTGACTGTTATTGTGAGTATGGTTGGGATTGTAAGGACGTTTTGGATTTCAAATAGAAGTTTGATATTTTTTTTTTCATTTCTGTTTTCATACTCCCCGCATTCAAATTTAACAAGGCGGAGCCTTCTCGTTAACTACTTCGTAATCTCTTCCTCATTCCATGAGGCCTGGTCTCCAGACAACAATGCAACTGATAGTCGAAACGATTCACACATCAATATGACGACAATGAGTTGTTTGAAACTTTAATGAATATGCTATTACAGAGAATTCGATTAATTTAGAAATTACTATCTCAGTTACAGGTCATTCGTTATCTTGTGAAACCAAACGCATGCGTGCGCTGTAGCTTATAGTAAGAACCTTATGGCGTATTTGCTAGCTAGCTGCAAGTAGAAGCGTAGCAAGGGAGAGAAGCTTCCCAGTCCACTTTCTTATTCACATCGCGCGCTTACAAGTAGGTTTTACGAAATAACGAATTGATTGTAAGTAGTTTAGAATTACACAACCGTTAAATTAACTAAAAGTAGTAATATGAGCTGCTGCCAGGAATTCAAAAGGAGGATAGCAATGATAAAGAAAGCTTTTAATAGAAAAAGGAACATCTTCTGCGGACCTCTGGAAGAATAACTAAAGAAGAGATTAGTGAAGTGCTTTTTGTCGAGTGTGGCATTGTATGGGGGCAGAAACGTGAACATTACGACGAAGTGAAGAGAAACGACTGGAAGAATTTTAAATGTGGATATGGAGGAGAATGGGGCGTGTGAAATGGAGAGGGAAAATAAGAAATAAATGCTGGAAAAGTGGGCGAAAAAATCCGGACCGATCTTTGTAGCTGATACAAAAGAATCCTGTGCTGTGTATTGTGTCGAACTGTGGTAATTTCAATATGGATAGTGATGCCAGATGTATGTACTGCTATTTAATGTAAAAATACGCAGTTATCTTTGCCGAATAGAGGTAGAAATGTAATATTGATGCCAGATGAAAATAAAACTCTCAAAATGTTTTCGTCTGTAAGTTTGAGGCATTGAAGGAAACAAAAGACGGTAAGAATCGAACAAATGCAATAAATTTCATTGTTACAATTAATTATACAACATGGATGTGTTTTGTGACTAGCAAAATTTGAATCTGTGACTCTGAAATCAGCTACAAGGGCCGGTCCGGTTTTTTGCCACTGCTGTACATATTTCATACGAAGTAGATCTATAAGCTATTTATTATTTAATTACATTTACCTGAATATAGATTGGATTGGATTCACAACGCAACAGAACTAAATTGTGCATTGATATTAATATTAATACCGGTATTACTAATTAATTATTAATTCACAAGCTTAGTTACTCACATTTTCATCAGTTTCCTTTACTGCAAACCAAAATTATTGCTGCCAGCATAACAGAAAATAACTGCTAGTTGTAGTGCAAATTAAGCTTTCAGGAATAACTCCCTGTAAAGTTAATTTGAATAATTTCGAGGGAAAAATTGTTCCGGGGCCGGGTATCGAACCCGGGACCTTTGGTTAAACGTACCAGCGCTCTCCCACTGAGCTACCCGGGAACTCTACCCTACTCCGATCCAATTTTTTCCCTCTATATCCACAGACCTCAAAGTGGGCTGACAACAGTCAAGCAACCAACATTGTAGTTGTAGTATTTGTCAGTACTTGAAATTCGGAACGAAATTGTTAAAAAAAATTCAACCTGAGAGCTAGAAAATCACTATAATCCACTAGCATATGTAGTAATAGGGGGGAAATGGTTATGTAAGCTGATCCGGACTATAGGATTGGGAACCAGTGGTGTAGACAAATTTTGGTTGTGGAATTAAGAAAGGACGGTCTGATGAAAGGATATGTGTATCAATGAATAGTCTGGTGGAAGTCTAAAGGACGGAAGGACCAGAGGACAGACTGATGGGTAGGTGACACATGACAAGAGGAGCGGAAGAATTTGCAGAAGTTTGGCGGTCGGCTTAGCACAAGGACGAATGGTGTTGTGGAAAGGTCGAAAATAGGTGGGGAATGGTGGAAGGGTGCGCAAATGAACGGTAGACTGTATGAAACAGTAATAATAATAATTGCAGTTTCGTTGGAGCTTAGGAGGTTTAATTCATGGAAGGTCAAAATCTGCATAAATTAATGTATGCATGGTACGTCGGGACCCCGCCATAAGCGCTAAGCACATAACTATGCATTCATATTCACTGCGAAACTTCAGTCTTAATTAACCTCCACTATAAAAGCACTGTACCATTACCATTTTGCATAGACGTACATACAAAACACGTACAGTATTTGCATATGAAGCAGTCTTCTACATATGTCGAGAGTTCTAGGAAATCCTTCACTGTATTCAACACTTGTAGTCTGCTTTCTAGGCTGTTTCCGATACAACTGGACGCCAGTTTTTTATTTAATGAATTTTAAACTAGAAAGACTGCACGGATTCGCAGGTCTCGTATTCAGTACTCATTATTTTGCTGCGGAAAGCACTAAGAATTTTATCTATAGTCGAGACGGTTTGATTTACATAAAATTCAAACAGTGTTTGGTGTGGGTTGAGGTTTAGGGGCCTGTCTCATAAAAGCTAATAAATGCTCTTGTAATAGCCTACCAGTGTTTGACTTGTTATTGACTAGTTTTACAAGATTCTGTTTCATAAAACTATTGGTTTACATTACAAGCAACAGGTTGCATCAGCTAATATTACAAGTATTTTCAGTCTATTGTACAAGTGTCTTGTTTCATAAATAACTATAAGGTTTTTGTTCTGTATGGTTGTGAAACTTGGACTCTCACTCTGAGAGAGGAACAGAGATTAAGGGTGTTTAAGAATAAGGTTCTTAGGAAAATATTTGGGACTAAGAGGGATGAAGTTACAGAAGAATGGAGAAAGTTACACAACGCAGAGCTGCACGCATTGTATTCTTCACCTAACATAATTAGGAACATTAAATCCAGACGTTTGAGATGGGCAGGGCATGTAGCACGTATGGGCGAATCCAGAAATGCATATAGAGTGTTAGTTGGGAGACCGGAGGGAAAAAGACCTTTGGGGAGGCCGAGACGTAGATGGGAGGATAATATTAAAATGGATTTGAGGGAGGTGGGATGTGATGATAGAGACTGGATTAATCTTGCACAGGATAGGGACCGATGGCGGGCTTATGTGAGGGCGGCAATGAACCTTCGGGTTCCTTAAAAACCATTTGTAAGTAAGTAAGTGATAATATTAGTGAAAGCCTATTAATCCGAAGTTGGATGTCAAAGTAGATATAAGTTCGCTTTAAATTTTCTCAATATGATCTAGTGATCTAGAAAGTGATGAAGAGTTTGATATTATTGAAGTGGACAATGTTGTGATTTGGGGATGTTTTTTTGCAACTCATCTTATTTTATTTTCTGATGTTATAATAATAATAATAATAATAATAATAATAATAATAATAATAATAATTTATTTTTGTAGGTTATTTTACGACGCTTTATCAACATCTTGTCCCGCGCCGTGGCGTCGCGGTCTAAGGCATCCCGCCTAGGACTCGCGTTACGGAATGCGCGCTGGTTCGAGTCCTCATGGGGGAAGAAATTTTCTCATGAAATTTCGGCCAGTGTATGGGACCGGTGCCCACCCAGCATCGTGATGCACTTGGGGAGCTACGATAGGTAGCGAAATCCGGTTGTGAATACCAGCTATAACGGCTGGGGGGATCATCGTGCTAACCACACGATACCTCCATTCTGGTTGGATGATCGTCCACCTCTGCTTCGGCATGTGGGCGTGAGGCCAACAGCCGGCTGGTCGGTCTAGGCCCTTCACGGGCTGTAGCGCCACGGATTATTATCTATTTATCAACATCTTAGGTTATTTAGCGTCTGAATGAGATGAAGGTGATAATGCCGGTGAAATGAGTCCGGGATCCAACACCGAAAGTTACCCAGCATTTGCTCATATTAGATTGAGGGAAAACCCCGGAGAAAACCTCAATCAGGTAACTTGCCCCGACCGGGAATCGAACCTGGGCTACCTGATTTCGTGGCCAGACGCGCTGTTACTCCAAAGTGTGAATAATAATAATAATAATAATAATAATAATAATAATAATAATAATAATAATAATAATAATAATAATAATATACATTTGTCGTTTCTCTTCACTTCGTCGTAATGTCCATATTTCTGCTCCATACAATGCCACAGTCCACACAAAGCACTTAGTCTCTTTCTTAGTTCTTTTTCCAGAGGTTCGCAGAAGAAGTTCCTTTTTCTATTAGAAGCTTCCTTGGCCATTGCTATCTTCCTTTTGACTTCCTGGCAGCAGCTCATGTTACTGCTTATAGTACACCCGAAATATTTGAAGCTGTCCACTTGCTGTACTGCCTCATTTAGAATTCACAAGTTTACCTTCTTTACTTTTCTTCCTATGACCATCTCTTCGTTTTATTTGCATTTATCTTCATCACATATTGCTCACAGCTGTCATTTAGTTCCAGTAGCATATCCCTTAGTATCATCCCTCTTCTGCTAACAACGCCATATCATCAGCAAATCTTATGCACTTTAATAATTTAATAATAATAATAATAATAATAATAATAATAATAATGGCTTTATTTAACCTGGCAGAGTTAAGGCCATAAGGCCTTCTCTTACACTCAACCAGGATTAAAACTTGCTTACACAGTTGAACATAAAACTATATCAGAATTAAGTAATTACATACTGATACATAATGAGATCAAAAGACGTAGTTACATAAAATTTACCTCATAAAATAAAAATAAACATAGTGAAATACATATTAATTTGTTAGAATCAAATATGAATCACATAAAAACAGAAGCCGATAATTCAATAAAAAAATGTACACAGTAAAAATAAAAATAAACACATTAGTATACATATTAGTATTGGATTACAATTAAATAGGATTTACATAATTAAACCAGAAACCAACAATTGAATAAAATGTAGACAAAAATATTCTTCTTCCTTCTACTTTTACCCCTCCCACATTCTGAAAACAGTTCTTCACTAAATCCTCCAAGTACCGTAAACTGGGGTAAAGAGGATCACATGTGGTAAAGTGGATCATATGTGTATTGCTTAGATAAGTCAGCGCCACATGGATCACACATGCAAAGAAAACCTTTCTTCTATAAATGCCACTAAAAATAGTTTTCTTTTCATGTGTGATCCATGTGGCGCTGACTTATCTAACAATACACATATGATCCACTTTACCACATGTGATCCTCTTTACCCCAGTTTACGGTAGATATTGAACAGGGTAGGTGATAAAGGGCATCCTTGTCGTACTCCTCTCCCTATTTCACTTCCTTCTAACATTTCTTCTCCTATCCTGACTTTGACTCGTTGTTTCATATATGAGCCGTTCAGAGCAAAAGTGGTGTAAGTCAAAAATGGGTAATGAGGGTTAAAGTAAATATTCTGTAAAATACAGCGCAAAGTAGCAATTAATATTCAATTTATTTAAACTACTAGCCGTACCCGTGCGCTCCGCTGCACCCGTTAGAAATAAATATAAAGTAATTACATAATTAAAATAGGACATTTGGTCCAGGGAACATTCGTGTTTGATAGAAGGATAAATCGTTTAATATGTTACTTAATTTAAATTGCATCCAAATAATTAAAATGCGATCATTTTGGTCCAGAGACACTCATTTGGTGCAATGAGAATTCCTTTAACATGATTTTTAATTTTTATTACATGCAACCATAGCTTAATGAAGATTGACATCATTTAGATTTAATGTGTATATTTTATTTCACTTGTTATAGGTTTCCATTGAATTATGGTAATAACTTAATTTTAACCCTTGTTTTCTACGTATTCAGTAAATGGCGCTTGGCCCACTATGGTTCTGAACCCTTCAAATAACTTAAATTATATTATATAATATTACATATATTATATTATATTATATTATATTATATTATATTATATTATATTATATTATATTATATTATATTATATTATATCAGAAGTTACTGTAATAACATTATAGCATTATGTCCATCTAGAGAAACTACACTTTCCAATGGTGAAATAATAATTAATTATAGAAATCTGTTAATTTAGCTTCCGATATTACTTCATACAAACACAGAAACATTCTCTGTAGGCTCTCTTTCATAGCTTTCGATTGTTGCTGTCCAAGGTCCCTTATAGACGAAGTCATTTGTTTTTTAATTCATTACATGGCCTTAGATGGCAGATATTTTAATTTTAAAACTCATTTATCTCATTAAATATCAGTCCTATCAAAATTTTTCAAGGAATAAAACTTATCGCAAATTATTTTTAAAGAAACTTTTGTTATGTAACATTTTTCACAAAAATCAATAATAAGCGAGATATTTCGATTTATTTAATTCAGGCCCCCTTATAACCCCCCCATTTAAATAATGTATTTTGAATGCCATATATCCTAAAATCTAAGTTACAACGAACTTAATTTATATTCCAATTTTCATCGAAATCCGTTCAGCCATTATCGCGTGAAAAGGTAAGAAACATACAGACAGACATACAAACAGAAATTTCAAAAAAGCGATTTTCGGTTTCAGGGTGGTTAATTATATATGTTAGGAACAATTATTTTTGGAAAATCGAAAATTACCAGAAAAATTTCGGCTACAGATTTATTATTAGTATAGATTAGTAGTCAGTGGATAGCACGAAGGACATATTAACTGCTGCTTTGCGCTGTATTTTACAGAATTTTTACTTTAAACCTCATTATCCAAATCTGACTTACACCACTTTTGCTCTGAACGGCTCATATGTTACTGAACAGCCTCCTGTCTTTCCAATCATCACTTGTCGGCCTGGGTGGCGCGGTTGGATAGTTAGATAATTAATCTATGTCTTCGTTTTGTTTGCATTTATCTTCATCCCATACTGCTCACAGCTGTCATTTAGCTCCAGTAGCATATCCTTTAGTACCATTTCCCCTTCTGCTAACAACGCCATATCATCAGCAAATCTTATGCACTTTATTCTTCTTGCTACTACCACTCCTCCTATATTCTGAAAACAATTCTTCACTAAATCCTCCAAGTAGATGTTGAAAACGGTAGGTGATAAAGGACATCCTTGACGTATTCATAGATAAACACAATATAATATTTGTTACTCAGTCAAATGACAAATCAATGTAAAATAATGACTTATATTATATGGTCATTAAGTTTTATATACATACTAGCTACAGTCCAAACAGCAGCAGGTCTTCTCACGTCTACATAACTGCTTCAAACATAGGATGTTTTATAGTGATCTATACAGTTGCCACGTTCAAACGACACATAATTCATCACTCATTGGACTCTACTGAACAAGAGTTCCACAGAATATTATCAAGTTTAATTACAACACTACGTAGTTTTTAACATATTGTTTTATAGTGATCTATACAGTTGCCACGTTCAAACGACACATAATTCATCACTCATTGGACTCTACTGAACAAGAGTTCCACAGAATATTATGAAGTTTAATTACAACACTACGTAGTTTTTAACATATTGTTTTATAGTGATCTATACAGTTGCCACGTTCAAATGACACATAATTCATCACTCATTGGACTCTACTGAACAAGAGTTCCACAGAATATTATGAAGTTTAATTACAACACTACGTGGTTTTAACATATTGTTTTATAGTGATCTATACAGTTGCCACGTTCAAACGACACATAATTAATCACTCATTGGACTCTACTGAACAAGAGTTCCACAGAATATTATGAAGTTTAATTACAACACTACGTGGTTTTTAACATATTGTTTTATAGTGATCTATACAGTTGCCACGTTCAAATGACACATAATTCATCACTCATTGGACTCTACTAAACAAGAGTTCCACAGAATATTATGAAGTTTAATTACAACATTACGTGGTTTTTAACATATTGTTTTATAGTGATCTATGCAGTTGCCACGTTCAAATGACACATAATTCATCACTCATTGGACTCTACTGAACAAGAGTTCCACAGAATATTATCAAGTTTAATTACGTTCAAATGAACATAACTACATTGGACTCTACTGAACAAGAGTTTTAATGAAGTTTAATATTGTTTTATTGTTTTAGTGATCTATACAGTTGCCACGTTCAAACGACACATAATTCATCACTCATTGGACTCTACTAAACAAGAGTTCCACAGAATATTATGAAGTTTAATTACAACACTACGTGGTTTTTAACATATTGTTTTATAGTGATCTATACAGTTGCCACGTTCAAATGACACATAATTCATCACTCATTGGACTCTACTGAACAAGAGTTCCACAGAATATTATGAAGTTTAATTACAACACTACGTGGTTTTTAACATATTGTTTTATAGTGATCTATACAGTTGCCACGTTCAAACGACACATAATTAATCACTCATTGGACTCTACTGAACAAGAGTTCCACAGAATATTATGAAGTTTAATTACAACACTACGTGGTTTTTAACATATTGTTTTATAGTGATCTATACAGTTGCCACGTTCAAATGACACATAATTCATCACTCATTGGACTCTAATGAACAAGAGTTCCACAGAATATTATGAAGTTTAATTACAACACTACGTGGTTTTTAACATATTGTTTTATAGTGATCTATACAGTTGCCACGTTCAAATGACACATAATTCATCACTCATTGGACTCTACTAAACAAGAGTTCCACAGAATATTATGAAGTTTAATTGCAACACTACGTGGTTTTTAACATATTGTTTTATAGTGATCTATGCAGTTGCCACGTTCAAATGACACATAATTCATCACTCATTGGACTCTACTAAACAAGAGTTCATCACAGAATATTATGAAGTTTAATTACAACACTACGTGGTTTTTAACATATTGTTTTATAGTGATCTATACAGTTGCCACGTTCAAACGACACATAATTCATCACTCATTGGACTCTACTGAACAAGAGTTCCACAGAATATTATGAAGTTTAATTACAACATTACGTGGTTTTTAACATATTGTTTTATAGTGATCTATACAGTTGCCACGTTCAAACGACACATAATTCATCACTCATTGGACTCTACTGAACAAGAGTTCCACAGAATATTATGAAGTTTAATTACAACACTACGTGGTTTTTAACATATTGTTTTATAGTGATCTATACAGTTGCCACGTTCAAATGACACATAATCCATCACTCATTGGACTCTACTGAACAAGAGTTCCACAGAATATTATGAAGTTTAATTACAACACTACGTGGTTTTTAACATATTGTTTTATAGTGATCTATACAGTTGCCACGTTCAAACGACACATAATTCATCACTCATTGGACTCTACTGAACAAGAGTTCCACAGAATATTATGAAGTTTAATTACAACACTACGTGGTTTTTAACATATTGTTTTATAGTGATCTATACAGTTGCCACGTTCAAATGACACATAATTCATCACTCATTGGACTCTACTGAACAAGAGTTCCACAGAATATTATGAAGTTTAATTACAACACTACGTGGTTCCACAGAATATTATGAAGTTTAATTACAACACGTACGTGGTTTTTAACATATTGTTTTATAGTGATCTATACAGTTGCCACGTTCAAACGACACATAATTCATCACTCATTGGACTCTACTGAACAAGAGTTCCACAGAATATTATGAAGTTTAATTACAACACTACGTGGTTTTTAACATTATTTTAATTTATGACTTGTAATGTTGCATTTTAATTATGGAGATGTTTTGTACACCATTAATCTTAAACAGTTTATCTACCACCAATGTAATCGCTACATAGTTTGATATTGAGATATTGTATAATTGTGCTTGAAGATGCCTGAATGGGCGAAAACGTTTGCAATTTGTAGCTCATGTATATAAAACTTAATGACCATATAATATAAGTCATTATTTTACATTGATTTGTCATTTGACTGAGTAACAAATATTATATTGTGTTTATCTATATTAATTGACAATCTGAATATTTCCAACATGCTTTCTAAGTTTCTTAATTTCAGTTAACAAGAAAAAATGATACTTTTAAGGTAATAATCATTAATGTAACAAACCGTAAAGTCTTCGTTTCTGGAGTGTTTATAAAAGTGGAATATTTCAATATTGAAAGTACAGTTTTCACATTTTTTCTTTACAGTAGTCTTCTTCTTCTTCTTCTTCTTCTTCTTCTTCTTCTTCTTCTTCTTCTTCTTCTTCTTCTTCTTCTTCAGTAGGTGCTACCATTTCGTCGAAGTTTTAACCTTCTCAGTTAATTTACGCCATTCTTTTCTGTTACGAACAAGATTTGGCCAATTCTTTACATTCAGTGTTTTCAAATCGTTGGTTATGTTTTCCTTCCATCTACTTTTTGGTCTTCCTTTTGCTGTTTTACTGATGGGGTTCCATTTATATATTTATGCTCGACCATGCCGAAATGTAGTAATTATACACCTGGTAGCAGATCTTTAATGCATGTCATTAAAGTACACCTACTCATTAAAGGTCAGGTCTTTCAGCCAATGACGACTCAGGTTACAACTGTTCAGCCAATGACACGTCAGCTTTCTACCGTTATAAAACCGCAAGTATCGATTATTCTCGGATATGCAATCGAAAGAGAATTAGCGAAAAGTCACGGAGGCTGGAAATCCAATACTGTCGCAGAAGGTTATGTTCTGTTACTATAATAATTAGCGTTAATTGTAAATAATATTCAGATAAATTCAATTTGTCATCCCGTTTTTCAATGTCGAATTCAATAATCAAGGTTATAATATTATAATATTATCAAGTTTAACGGGTCTACGTCAAGGTCAATGACATTATTGTTCCTCGGAAAAAATCAATACTTTCGCGTCTGCGCACATCTCACAATTCACGACCTACAACAAGGTCACTTCCGATCTTGTCAGATACAAATAAAATGTATACATCTGAATACCGGTAATTTCAAGTTAGAAATATGGTCGAGCATAAAAAGTCGTATGAAACTCGCGTATAATGGTAATTAAGAAGCTCGTATGTAAAAAATTATGAAACTCGCTTCGTTTCATAAATATCCATACTCGATTCTTAATTACTATCATTATAGGCTCGTTGCATAATGTACTATTTCTTAACCGTTTTACCTTCGTCCATACGATTGATATGGTCAAATCATGCCATCCTTTGCGCTTTGATATAGTTTACTATGTGTTGGTTTTGTATTAAAATATTTAACTCTTTATTATCTCTAATTCTCCACTCATTGTTTGCATCTAAGGGCCAAATATCCTTCGTAATATTTTCCTTTCAAAAACCAGGAGCTTTTGCTTAGACAATTCAGTTAGGGTCCAGGTTTCACTTGAATATGTTACAATTGGTCTTTACAGTAGTACTACTATTAATTTTAACCCCCTAAAACGCCTCTGGTCAAATCACAGAGTTACGAGTGAATCCTATTGCATTCAGCCACGCCCGTACCATGAAAACACAGGAAGGCGGTCAGAGCCGCATCTCGTCTGCCAAAGTTACGTAACTGAAGTGGGCAGCAACTTGTTCAGGTAGCGAGTTGGTGACAAACAGTCTCAAGCGCTCTGGGCCTTGGGCAAATATTGGCAGAACGAGCGAAAGTCCCATTGAACTCGTATTCGAGTACCGTACACAAACATTGCCGTAACTCCCGGAACTTCTGCCTGATGACTTTAAAGAGAAATTGAGAATTTTAACTTTCTCGCTAGAGCGAGGATAAGAGTAAATATCACGATGTTGAAATCACGTAGGAAATCGGCTAGAATGTTTCCGAGTCGAAAAATTAAGCATCGCGCATGCCCAGCGCCACAAGCGCCTGTTCATAACACTACATGTAGACTTGTGTTGATAGTTCAGAGTTCCGTACGATATACAAGGTCTTTCAGAAGTAACGAGACAATCGAAAAATTAACTATTTTGGATAATATTTTAAAATGGTGTTCATCCTCACGAGAAAGAACCCTTTCCGGTGCCATACAGTCGATTTGGAAACAAACATCCCTTCCCCCTCAATACAGTTTCAATTGTTAACAAATTATGGTGTACAATTTTCAAAATGTCTTCCGTTCTGCTGAACGCACAAATATAAGCGATGTATCAACTCTTCATGGACTCTGGTGAGCATGTCAGGCGTAACCATTTGTATCGTGTGTTCAGTTCGTTCCACTAATTCAGGAATGGTGCGTGATTTAGTCGCAAAGGGTGCATTTCGCAGCACGCGCTACGAGCGTACTAAGCTAGCCTCGGCTATCCATTAGTACAGAATTCAAATCATATCCTTTCGCTAACACTGGTTTATGAATACGAAAAACGCTGATCATCCACCGGAAGCCCGCGCTAAAAATGCCTATGAATACGGCCCTTAGACACGATCCTTGATGAATCCCAGAAAAAGAAGTCAAGGGGAGTCACATCAGGTGATCGCGAAGGCCAACGGATTGGGCCTGTGCGACCAATCCACCACCCTGGAAACACTTCGTCTACGGAATAAACACTTAATTTGAGCGACACTGTTTCCAAGTTCAAACCAGGCAGCAATTTTTCTCTTCTGCAATAACATTAAGCGGCTGCGTGGCATTTTATCGTTCCACTGTATCACAACAATGTGTATAGTCTAGTCATGTATGCCATTATCCTTGGCGTATAGAAGGCCATGCTCCAGGTTATTTTAAATCCTTGGCGTATAGAAGGCCATGTTCCAGGTTATTTTAAATTTGCATCAAATTCACATTACACATGGATAAGTAGCTTCCTCTGGCGGCGGGAGGGCGGGGGTGTTTGTTTCCAAATCGACTGTATGACACCAAGAAGGGTTCTTTCTCGTGAGGATGAACATCATTTCAAAAATTACCCAAATCGTTGATTTTTCGATAGACTCGTTACTTACGAAAGACTCTGTACAGTGGAAATACTCTTCAGGATTAGTGTGCTGCATCCATTACTGCATGTTATACAGTTTATACTGCTGACTTCGTAGCGCAGGATCAACTGACAATAACAGCCTAGTTTGCTATACTCAGCAAAAGCACCTGTGAAACGGCAACTAAGCATCTTCAAAACTTCTGTGAAGAAATTCGTATATGGTGTATAACATTATTCAGTCTTCACATACGTAGAAACCCTACGTTACAGTGAGGTATATGTTAAAGTTATGCAATAGTTTGATACATAATGTATGTATGTATGTATGTATTCCTTTTTTGAGCAGCATGTTCCATTACAAATGGAAAGTAATACTACATGCCTAGGTTTACCTTCAAGTACATAATCCATTTACATTATATATTATGATGTTGCCATTCTAGATTAAATATGGACTAGTGTAGTTCATCTACTATGTGTAACTGCCAAGATAATATTGGTACTTCTTAATCTAACTTATTTTCCTATTCCTAACCTATGAAGTACAAGAATCTATTTACATATTCTAGCATTAAAATATTTACAGTATTTACATATTTACTATCTCTTGATCAGCCTATTTTCAGATAAATTATACCCTCTAATATTGTAGCTTATTTACAGAATGTAAGTAACCTATTTTTGACCCTTATCACTTAATTCTGACTTTTAACCTATCTTCCCAAATAACTTATCCTTATATACTAGCCAGCCTACTGTAGTTGTTCAAAGTCTATACTATTTGCAAACTTTATAAAATATTTTACATAACTTTTCACTAATTTTGTCTTGTCCACAGGCCACTTTCCACCACATTTATATATAGACTGGATTAGTGTTCTTCTTTCCTTTCCTAATTTCGTACAGTCATAAATGATATGATCCCCATCCCCACAGACACATGTCGCACTATTCTTGATTTTAAATCGATGAAAATATGCGTTGAGTCTTCCATGTCCGGTCAACAGAGTCGTCAAGTTAGGAGTTACTTCTATCTTCAATTTCAGTCTATCTTGGACACTAGGGAAGAACGCCTTGGTTAGAGTACCTTTGGAAGTAGTTGACCATTCGCTTTCCCATTTTCCTTTGGATATGACCGCTAGCTGGTTCCTTACTTCACTCATCGGGACCTTGTCGTAACAGATCTGTAGATCGACGTCACTCGCTGCCTGCTGTATGTATGTATGTAGGCCTATGTATGTATGTATAAATTACCGATTGTTCTCTATGCTTGTGGAACTTGGACTCTCACTTTGAGAGAGGAACAGAGGTTAAGGGTGTTCGAGAATAAGGTGCTTAGGATAATATTTAAGGCTGAAAGGTATGGAATTACAGGATAATGGAGAAAGTTACACAACGCAGAACTGTACATATTGTATTCTTCACCTGACATAATTAGGAACATTAAATCCAGACGTTTGAGATTGGCAGGGCATGTAGCATGTATTGGTGAATCCAGAAATGAATAGAGAGTGTTAGTTCGGAGACCTCAGGGGAAGAGATCTTTGAAGAGGCCGAGACGTAGATGGGAAGATAATATTAAAATGAATTTGAGGGAGGTGGGATATAATGCTGGGTACTGGATTAATCTTGCTCAGGATAGGGACTGTTGGCGGGCTTATATGAGGGCGACTCTTTAGCCAAATTCAGTGCAATAATTGTGTAGGGTCTGGTGACATAGGTGGCGACGAAAGACACTACCGCGACCGATCCAACGCCAAGGATAGATTTCATTGAGATACTGGATCACTGGCCGGTTGGAATGTGCAGGGGCCCCATCTTGTTGAAAGTATATACCAGCCCGTGTTGGCAAGGGAACATCCTCCAAGATTTCTCGGAAATAATGAGAATAAAATATATGTTCATATATTGTTTTTCTTAGAATCGCCCATGCCATGACTCCTCAACCTATGACCCTTTTCTTCTGAATGAGCTAATATAAGCCTGAGTGCATGGATTCGTCCAGGGTGCGAACCTCCAAAAGACAAGCCAAAAACAAATCAGGTGCAGATCAGTACAAAGGAACTTTGAGTCAGCGAGCGAGGAATTATAAAGCAAGAATATACAAGAAGCTTTTGCGGAAAACATTTTTTCTGATATTTGTTAGTCGCATACAAATTCAGTTGAAAAGTATTACTGTTGCTCCATACCTTATGAAACAGGCTCCTGGTCGTTTCCCTGATGCGGGTGATGCAATAAGAGTAAGTGCTTGGTTCGCAGAAGCCGTGTTCTTCCCTGTTATATAGTTTGTTTTGACTACGAAAGCAGCTTGTGACTGCGAAACAACTTAATGTAGACATCTCCTTTTCAGCAAACGATGAGTTGTGTTTCAATAACCACTTATACTTAACTTTACTTATGTTTGTAAAGTCAAAGTCTCAACTCTCATTATAAAGGAACTCTAGAGTCTGCACATTACAGTTAATGACGGATTTATTATTTCATCGGTCCAATATATTTCATTTGAGTATATAATGTACCTAGCTGTATTAAATGTATGTGTTATATTTCCGACTTTACACTCTTTGTCTTTACTCTTTCGAATTCTGCACACCTCAACACCAAATTACCTTTCGTCTCGTTTCTCTTATCTATACTCTAACCACGACGTAAATACCAGATCACTTATCTGTGGCACGCTAAGTATACCTATTCATAGAACATCTTGTTATTCATCATCTTTTACAATATCCATCTCGCGTCAATGGAATTCCTTGTCACAAAGTATTAGGGGCTGCAAGACAATAAACACCTTTAAGAACAGCTTAAAAGATAACCTTATTAGCATTTCACTCCAATCATACTGATTTAAACTATCACTGACTACATTGTTACTTCTTTCTTTAGACATCATCCTGATTGGTGCTTTATTTTCAAAATTGTCTCATAATAATCTCTTTCTATTATCTAATATTATTTGAAATATATTAACATTCTAGGTATTTTAGTTTAATTCTGCTACACAGTTTATTTCAGTGTTTAATTAATAGTTCATAGTATTTTGTTGTTTAATTTGTAAATAACTCTTGTATACATGTAACTCTCATTTAAATCAAATTGTTGAATTCTTGTAAGTTCATGCATATGTATATACACTTTTGCTGGTTGAGTGGAAGAGAAGGCCTTACGGCCTTAACTCTGCCAGCTAAAATAAATAATTATTATTATTATTATTATTATTATTATTATTATTATACTGTATGTAGTTTATTAACACAGAATAATATAATACAGTTTAATTTTGTTATAACGACGTCAGTTTATACTACAACTTGTATACAGCGATAAAATGTTGTATAGTGTAAATAATTCCTCATCACTTCATAAGGCACCTATTTTTCTGCCTTGTATAATACGACTGGAATGATAAAATGCCACGCAGCCGCTTAACGTTATTGCAGAAAAGAAAACCTGCTGAGCTTGGAAACAGTGGCGCTCAAGTTAACCCTTAAATTCGCAAATATCCTATAGGATACAACAGGCTAATAGGCTTTTCATGTTCGAGGAAAAGATTGAAAAAGCGAAACGTAGTTGAGCTTTTTTAATTTCCGAGAACATGAAAACAAAGATACCGCTCGTGTATCGTACATTATTTTGTGCGAAGATCGTTTATTACATACCTGAAAGAGGGATTTCTAATTAGTTGCAATGAAATCTCCATCTTGGTTTCTGTTCAATGACGGCAACTTTGAAAACTAAAATATCTATCTTCAACATTATTGCTATAAAATGTTTTCTGTGTTTACTATACTGCAGCAGGCCGTGATATACGTCTGTCTTCCCCCCCCCAGTCTATAAATGCGAACTTAAAACAAACGGTAAAGTTATGTAATGATTTATTTTTCATTTTAATATTTTAACAATATTATTTATATAACATATTGCAGTAATAACATCGGCATCTGGAATCTTGTTGATTTTTTCACGGCTTTCTTAATGTTACTTGCATTACAAATGCAGTAACTTTTGTGGTGTTGTAGAGTTTACTTAATTTTTGCAAATATTTAAAAACAATAATTAACAGTGCAATTTAGGTGAAATTGCAGTGGTAAGTTTCCAATTTATAATTATTACTATGTTAAACGTCTCTAAAAATAATATGTTAAAAGCCTAAAGCAGTAAAGTGAATATGGCGCTTAAGCGGTAAGAAGAGGGAAATTGTTATGTGTGTTATTACGTTGGGAATACTGAATGTGGTATTCACACTTACAGCGTATTAGTTTTGTGCGGAAAGCAAGCAATTACGCACTATCTCGCACAAAAGTGTATTGTAGAACATTTTTTGCACGATCATGTTTTTAAAATTGCAATATATATTTTACATTGGAAATTTAGAGCAATATTATTCCAAAGCCTTCGCAAAACTGCACTGTAATGGGTCTATTTCAGTATTAGTTTTATGTTTTGAATAATGGTTTCCCTAGCAACAAGTTTCTGTATGAGAATTCTAACCACAGTATGGACACTTCGCGTCGGTACCTTTGATGTAGCAGGACTGGTTTCAATGACCTTCAAACCAGCTTGAGCGTGAGATTCTGCTTTCTTCCAGGAGTTGGCACTGACATCACACCAGCTAGCAGTCGACACAGCGGAAATATAACACATACATTTAATGCATCTAGGTACATTATGTACTCAAATAAAATAAATTGGACTGATTAAATAATAAATCCGTCATTAACTGTAATGTATAGATTCTAGAGTTCCTTTATAATGAGAGTTGAGACATTGACCCCTAAAATATGTAATGATTTGATAGCGCTGAAAATGGAAAAACAAAACTCCTATGAGAAGTAAAACTATATACCTATATTATATTGTATAGAAATATTAAACGAATTTGAGACATAATTTTATAATTTATTATATTATTTTATATAAAACATAACAAAATATTATTACAACTAGTTTGTCACTGAGAAATAAGGAAAAGCTGTTAACTTGAATTTATTTGAAGCAAAGCGTTACTGGATTATGCAATAAGGTAGGCGATGTTTGGATCCTGTGTCTCAACTCTATACTCAATTATTATCTTAGCGTGTGCTCGATTACAGTAACCTCTAGCGTTTGAAAATGGAACTAAACGCCGGCGCACAGAGAAACAAAACAGGAAAATTCACTCAGTGTTCATTCTTCGTAATCCCTGTTCGGTGTTCTAAATTTGTAAATACAACAAAAACACGATCGTAAAAAAAAAAAAAATATACGAAAGCAGTTTTCTGTATTCAGTTTGCAGTTGCTAGGTTACACTGTGAGTATATCTATATTATGCAGTATTAGAATATCAGTAGTTTTCATCAGTTTAACGAACTTTCAACATTATCTCGCTTAACGCGGGAAATTGAAAGCTTGGCCAGGTTGTGTGATTATTGTGTAGTTTGGCTGTGGTGCACCAACAGCACCACAGAACAAAAAGGATGCTACATTGCTCTTCCCAACAGTTGATCCTAAAAGAGATGAGTCATCATTGTATACATGAATTTTAAATGTACAGAACCGCAGAAGCCATTGCCTACACAGTTTTTATACGAGGGACAACCCACATTCATATTTTTACGTTTCATTTTTTGCGCTCAGTTTTATGGACGGGTTTTTCCATCTTCAACTACAAATTACTGCCACAACTCACGTTTAACACACACTACTGATATTTTAATATTGCACACACAGATGCACGTACTGTAACCTAGCAACTACAATCTGATTAATGAAAACAGCTTTCATATTTTTATCCAGTATAATTTTGCTACTTATTACAGAATAAATATTTTAAATGAAAATTTCCGAGTTTTGCGAGGGCAAAAAAATAGGCACAGTGATCTATGTGTCCTTTTTGCACCCACTAGCTTCTGTGTTGTTATCATGTGTTTTCCAGTATGACGTTTAATTAATCCAGTTGTTTGTCGTACTTTTGTAATTGCATATCAAAGTCATTTCTGTTTGATGTTATCAGATTTCACAGGTAACTGATTTCTGAAATGTCTGTTATTTGATTTTCAATTTTCATTTCACCTCTTTGCGTGTTTTAATGCACAGTTCCATGTGTATATCATGATAATCAAGCTGTAGAATCTGTAGTTCATTAATGTAGAATTTGAACACATTATTAGAACACTTTGAAAAATACGATATCGTATAATAATAATAATAATAATAATAATAATAATAATAATAATAATAATAATAATAATAATAATAATAATAATAATGGTAATAATGATAATAATAATAATGGTAATAATAATAATAATAATAATAATAATAATGGTAATAATAATAATAATAATAATAATAATAATAATAATAATAATAATAATAATAATAAATGTAATGCTACTTACTTACTGGCTTTTAAGGAACCCGGAGGTTCATTGCCGCCCTCACATAAGCCCGCCATTGGTCTCTATCCTGAGCAAGATTAATCCAGTCTCTTTTGGTAGTAATTATTTTATTAATTGAGTACTTAATTTTCACCAGCTGACATTTCTTGAATCGTTTGTTTTTTCTTATTTAAATTTAGGACACAAGAGCCAAAAAGAGACTTCACAGTTATGTATCATACATTTTTTCAATGACAGACGTGGAGTTGCAGAAATAATAAGTGTAAGTGTAGCATTATTAAGCAGTTATGTAATATTCAGTTCTTGATTAAATATTGTTATATAAAGTAGATTGTAGATTTAATATTTCTTTCAGTTTTTCCTTAATAGTCTGACGTACACAGATAAAACTAACACCCACACCACCAACTAATCTAATAGAAATTAAAATATAATTAAATGTAGAAAAAGTAATTAAAATTATAAATACACGTAATAAACCATACCCCTAATTTCAACAATATACTATTTTATTCCCTTTTACAGCTTGTAGATAATTATTAATTATAGTTATTACTTATTAGCATAATATTTATTGAACTTATTGGCTATTTCACTTCGTTTGAAAGATGTTATTGTGTACAAAAAGCATTTTTTGATGATCGTTTCATGCTGTATGTTATGTATAAATCTATGATTTCTGGCCATCTGTTCTGTGTAATCCATCTTTTGTATAGAATTAATAAAATACTCTTTTGGTAGTAATTATTTTATTAATTGAGTATTTAATTTTCACCAGCTGACATTTCTTGAATCGTTTGTTTTTTCTTATTTAAATTTAGGACACAAGAGCCAAAAAGAGACTTCACAGTTATGTATCATACATTTTTTCAATGACAGGCTTGGAGTTGCAGAAATAATAAGTAAGTGTAACATTACTAAGCAATTTACAAACAAATGAAATCTTTAAAAAGGTATCTAGAAGTGAAATTACTTATGGCTTTTAAGGACCAAAATTATTTTTGTAAGTTGATTTATTATTATTTCAGTTTTAGCCTATTTGTATTATCCATTTCCTTACTAATTTCAAAAGATAATCAGAAGTTCATTCGAATTCCAACCAAAAGTCAATTGGTTATTAATTTATCTACCTTTAGGAAGTACAGTATATGTACGCTGGAATCTTTGAAGTGAAGTGACAATAATTTAATTGGTCTTGGAACAGATTTGATTCTTGAATATTATATTATATACTATACTTTGTTGTATATTTACGTCTAGTAACCTATTAATGCTAATACTAATAATAATGTAAAGGAATAAAAGAATAGAACATAGCAAGACACTTCTCATGTGATTCATTTCCTCCATTTCTCATATAGTTCGCCTACGAAAATATATTACAAATTATTATTGAAACTATTTAGAATAACCTACGGTGAGTAAAGAAGTCATTCAGTACATAGGATCGTGATTTTACTACATGTGGTGATATCTGGTAACAGTTGGCAACACTGACAAGACGGAAATATTTGCTGTTTGGGAACTGAACTTACGTGATCCTCACTATATATCATGATAATCAAGCTGTAGAATCTGTAGTTCATTAATGTAGAATTTGAACGCATTATTATAACACTTTGAAAAATACGGTATCGTATAATAATAATAATAATAATAATAATAATAATAATAATAATAATAATAATAATAATAATAATAATAATAATAATGGTAATAATGATAATAATAATAATAATAAATGTAATGTTATAAATGTACTTACTTACTTACTTTTAAGGAACCCGGAGGTTCTTGCCGCCCTCACATAAGCCCGCCATTGGTCTCTATCCTGAGCAAGATTAATCCAGTCTCTACCATCATATCCCACCTCCCTCAAATCCATTTTAATATTATCCTCCCATCTATGTCTCGGCCTGCCCAAAGGTCTTTTTTCCTCCGGCCTCCCAACTAACACTCTGTATGCATTTCTGGATTCGTCCATATGTGCTACATGCCCTGTTCCTAATTATGTCAGGTGAAGAATACAATGCGTGCAGTTCTGTGTTGTGTAACTTTCTCCATTCTCCTGTAACTTCATCACTCTTAGACCCAAATATTTTTCTAAGCACCTTATTCTCAAACACCCTTAACCTATGTTCCTCTCTCAAAGTGAGAGTCCAAGTTTCACAACCATAAAGAACAACCGGTAAGATAACTGTTTTGTAAATTCTAACTTTCAGATTTTTTGACAGCAGACTGGATGATAAAAGCTTCTCAATCGAATAATAACAGGAATTTCCCATATTTATTCTGTGTTTAATTTCCTCCCGAGTATCATTTATATTTCTTACTGTTGCTCCCAGCTATTTGAATTTTTCCATCTCTTCAAAGGATAAATTTCCAATTTTTATAGTTCCATTTCGTACAACATTCTGGTCACGAGACATAATCATATACTTTGTCTTTTCGGGATTTACTTCCAAACCTATCTCTTTACTTGCTTCGAGTAAAATTCCTGTATTTTCCGTAATCGTGTATGGATAATAATAATAATAATAATAATAATAATAATAATAATAATAATAATAATAATAATAATAATGAAAAGGAAAATAGACTTTCCAAAAGCAAAATAAAAATAAACTTTATGCAATAAACAAATTTTACTTATAAATGGCTGCAGAGTGCAGATATCACATTATTGATTTTTTCTCAGCCATCCAACAGATTTGTACAAAAATCTCAAATTTTTTCCGAATTATCGGTTTGTCTATTGTTGTATAACTC